>VZTN01033974.1:1278897-1387877 GCA_013400515.1 Erpornis zantholeuca
CCACCCACCCCCAGACACCCTTTATATGCATTATTTAGTTGAACATCACTTACTTGACTCACTGTCGATGCTGCTGACACTGTCAGCATGGTGCATGCCGTGCTTGTGCAGGTGCTTGTAAATACTGAACCTTGAAAACTTTTTGGGTTTTCCTACTCCTTTCATTTTTGATGTGTCTGGGGCATCGTCAGCATTTCTCTCGAACAAGTGGCTCTCAGGGGCCAGAGGCTGAGGCTGCAGGAGGACACGTTCAGATGACTCTGCTGCAGACTTAAAAGACACAAGACATGGATGCAGGTCAGGTGTGAAGAGGTTCCCCTATAACTACAGATTCTCATGCAGATCAGTGCTCAGAAACAGCATGTCAATTTTTGCTGTGACAGACACATTTTGGTGAGAACTAGGCATACTTTCTGCAGACAGTCTGTACTGAGGAGGCACTCACCAGGGAAGTCTAGTAATATTAGCAGCATTTGATTCCATAAATTTACTCTGGATTATTACTCCTCTTAAAATTCTCACCAACCTAGACCTCTCAAATTTTGAGACATGTGGCTGCATACAGACCCAGGTTAGCAGAAAGTTCAGCAAACAAGGCAGCTGCTGAGGGCACGAATAACAAAAATTTCACAGTGCTCTGGAAGTGCTTACTTTTCATTTCTAAGTTTTGTTAAGAAAAGAGAGGTTGCCCAGAGAAGCTGTGGATGCCCCATCCCTGGGCAGATTGGACAGGACATGGAGCAACCTGGTCTAGTGGAAGGTGTCCCTGACCTTGACGGGGGTCAGAACAACATGCTCTTTAATGTCCCTTCCAACTCAAACCATTCTGAGAGTCTATGATTTTAAGAACACAGACTTCAAATTGTGGCTGCTGTTCCAAGCTCCAGGAGAAACCTAGCTCTCTTACCTCCATGCCCTAGCAAGGGCTGGTCAGCACCAAGCCCCTAAAGAGTCAGATGGTTAGATCCTTCCTCATTCTCATCACCTACCTGTCATAAAAGTCCCGAAACCCAACGTTACTCTCAGAAGAGGACACAACCCATTCACCCCTGCCACAGACCTGCTGTGGGTGACCGTAGCCCCCAGCTGGACCCACCCCACTTACTGCCAGGTTGGCCGTGGACACGGACTTGACGGCGGCGGCGCGCTTGACGCTGCCCACGTCGGTCAGGCGGTGCTCGTCGTCGTCCCAGCGCCCGTACGCCAGGTCAATGCCACCCACGAACGCCACCGACTGGTCCACAATCACCAGCTTCTCGTGGTGGGCCCACAGGTACACGGAGGAGGACACGTGGTCTGGGTGCCTCATCACCTGTGGAGGAAACCAGCACTCGGAAGTCAGCGTCGTTGTCAAATTTAAACCCTGGTGAAACCGGGGCCTCTAATTAGCGGGAGCTGGGACAGAGCAACAGACGATCTGAACCAATTCGGTTTATCATGTGTTCTCTTTTATTATCTCGAAAATGGCTGATTATATAGGGTTCAGAGAGTTTACAGTTACAAAGTATTTGTTAATTAGTACACAGAGTGAAAAAGACTGCAAAACAATTTCAAGTTAAGATAACTACCGTAATTACAATGAAACTATCCTATCTAAAACTAAAACACACCTTAAAAAAATTTTCGCTGCGCCACAAGCTTTATCACTTCGACACAAACCCAAAATCTAAGGCCTACCTAGACAGCTCAAAGCTCTTCCATTAAACAATCATGTCCACACTCCCTAAGAAATTCTACTACACCCTGGCAGGCAGAGAGCTATCCAGCTCTTTTCTGGCTGCTTGGGATGATGGGGAAACGCTGGAGTTGGCAATGGATGCATCCACTGCTTAATTACTGAAGCTACTCAACTGCCCCATAGCTGGGGTCAGCCATGTGGCAGGCAGGTGTGTCCCCAGGATCCAGGAATCCCAAGCAGCGATGGTTACTGATGCTGGGATAGATCACCCTTACAACAGTTTCATAAGAGGACCATAGTCAAAGAAACTGCTTCAGTTGAGCCATAAGAGCTGAGCTTTCAAACACAGAGCCTGCTCTGAAAGAAAACAACATATTGGTGATCTGAGTCACTTCTTTGGTTGTTGCCACCACACAAGTGAAATGAGAAGTCGGGTGGTTTTTTCCCCCACTTAAAATCGTTTGGCATTTGTTTAGGAGTTTCTTTTTGACAAGTGTTTATGGAACCCTAACTTCTATATCTAAACTTAGAGTTTTCTTTTTGTGTTAGAGCCGTTACACCAGCTTCCTGCAGAAAAAGCTACTGAATTTCACCTGGCTGCTCCCAAAACCTGTGACACAGCTTGTGTGTGTTTCCAAGTTTTGCTGTGAAGATGATGAATGGATGCTTCTCTTCACTGTGACAACTGACCAAGTGAAAATAAATCAATTATTCTAGCATAACAAGTATCTTACTGCTCATTAAGGTATATGTATCTCTAATTTTAAGAGACTGAATCTAGCCTTATCTAATGGTTTGTCTGCCACACGTGATTTTCTGCTTGGTGCCAGAACAGCAGCATAACAGCACAGGACAGTGCAACTCTGTTCTTCTGTTGTGGGAACGTTAACACCCACTGTTGACTCTCATCATTCATATTTGAATGGAAATGCTGAAATGAGACAACATTCTCAAATTGTAATTTTCCATTTGATGTAACCCCATTAACTTGTCACATGAAATACACTTCTTGTGACTTAAGGCATATAGTTGCTTTGGCAAATCTAAACTAAGCAATTTTATGTTCCATTAGAACCTAAAGAAATGAAATTGCCAGATGTGACAGCTACTATATGGGTGTATCTTGTCAGACTATTCCCACTGCAGTGGTGGGAAACACCCCTGAACTTGCAGAGCCCACCCAAATACAGCGGGGTCAGCACCAGCCATCAAGAACAATTGAATGCAAACACTCCCACACAGCCCTGTGCAATTACCTTGATGTTTGGATGGAGGTGCATGAGTGTCCGCTTGCTGTATTCACTGTTGATGCCCAGGGCAAGCTCCACCTCTTTGTACAGCATAACAAAAATTCTCACTCCTTGTTGCTGTCAGAAATAAAAAAGGAACACATGGAAGGCAGGCACATCAATGGATACCATCCATTAGTGAAGGCAAGAAAAGCTAAGAGGCAGTAAATGTGTTGTGTCTGCTGATGGAAATGCTGACTAAGGTTACTTGCTCTTGATTATGTTCTTCCAGATCTACCACAGGGACCCCACAGCCTGGAAGGACCTGCCTGCTTGGGAAAGCTCTCCGGCTTTCTGGGAAGGGCTCAGTACCTGGGTTTGTGTGGGTTTTGTTGTTTTTGTTTGAGCTATCCACAGGTCATTCCTATAGCAGCTCCTTTTTCACGCCCTTCGAGGTAGATTTTGCAAACATGATTGACTCCAATCATGTCCATCCACTGAAGTTCAGTGTTCTGCTGCTTCGTGTTGCCCTGAGGGTTGCCCACAATTAAATGTCTCTGCAGGATGACAAGACTGGTGAGGTCATACAGACATCTCCCTCCTGAAGGGGATGTCACCAACTCAACATCAGCAATGAGGTTCTTTCTGGTGGTGGAGCTAAACAAGCTCCTGGAATACACTGAGCAGTGCTAAAAACATGTGCTGGTGCTTTTTGTGACCAGCATTGTATCCATGGGAGGGTTTTTAAGAGCTCTTGTTAAAACACTATCAAACGTGCCAAGTGCCTCCCAAACCTTGGCAAATACTGGTCACACACTGGGACACCTCCACTTCCCATGAATCAGCATGCATTAAAAGCTTGAGCTAGAGTTTGCCAGCTTAAACTTGGAACCTGAACTTTCCACAGCCCTTTAAATTCCTATTCCCATAAAGCTGATACCAAGAGCTTAGGCAATCTCCAAATTGTGGACAATATCCTTATCTCCACTGCACCCAGGGGAGTCCAAGGCAGCACTGCACACACAGAAAAAACAGCCTTGCTCCTACACCTTGACATTAGCTTGCTGACTGCCCTGTTGAGTCAAAGAAACACCACAAGTGACAGAGCAAGCATTTCCAGGGACTGACCTCACTCTCCTCATCACTCTTACCATGTTTTTATAGCCATAAGAAAATCCATGTCAGAGTGACAAAAAGAAGCCAAATTCCTCCATTGACTGAGTGATGCTTTGTGGCCAGTTTGTCTTTGACAGAAAATAAGGATAATTCCAAATCAACAACAGTCAGACACAGAGCTCTCATTTTTTACTTAGGTATGTGGAGGGGTGAGGACTGTGATTACAACTGGTTTGGAAGGGGAAAGAGTCAAAAACTCTTCCAGCATGTCACAGAATCACAGAAAGGTTTGGGTTGGAAGGAACCTTCAAGACCATCTTGTTCCACTCCCCTGTCATGATCAAGGTCACCTTCCACTAGACCAGGCTGCTCAAAGTTCCATCCAACCTGGCATTGAATGATAAGGGATGGGGCAGGCAATAGTTTCTTGGACACCCTGTGCCAGGGCCTCACCACCCTCACAGGGAAGAATTTCTTCCTAATATCTAATCTAAACCTGCCCCTTTTTAGTTTAAAGTCTGTCCACATGGACTTTCTGCCCTCCTACTATAGCAGGAGTCCAAGAGGTGTCCTAGCCGTGGGAATAAACCTTGTGACTCACTGCTGATATGGGGAAAGCTCTTTTTACCACTGTTGTTATCGCAGGGTGTGTGAACAGCTGGGAGGACAGCCCACACTCATAACATACCACAAAATTCTCAGCCTTCCCTGTAACTCTAAATTACAAAAATCACCAGACAGAGAGCACCAGACAGCAAGAACTGGGACAGTTGTAAAGCAAGGCCAAAGTGACCCAAACCTGGGGCAATCAGAGGATCCACCCTTCTGCCTCTGAGCTCTTCCAAACCCAAACAAGGGGAAAAAAATCAAAACACGTGGTTTTCCAAGGCCAGCTGATGTGAGGCTTTAACTCTCATCTCTACCAAAATGAATAGTGGAAGTGCTCCAGCCCCAGCAGGACCCCCTGGCTGGGTGGGTGTGGGGTGAAGGGTGCAGCTGGAGCTCACTTACTGCTTTCCTCTTGAGGATGCAGTCCAGCCGCCAGCGATTCCCTTCCACCACCGGCCGCTTCATGAAGATTTCCGGGCTCAGCCTAAGAAAATAAAGGTATATAAAAACCACAGCAGATGTAGCCTGCAAACAAAGCACTGGCCTAAATAACCAACTTGGGAAGCAAAGGAATTGAAGTTTAAATAAAGTGGATGTGAAAGCTCATGTCCCAGAGTGATGCATTCTCCAATATCCTGCTCTTTGTTCTTTAATAACTGAACATTACAGAGGGCAGGGGACATGTCCAGCACATTCATCTTCATATTCAACAACCCATGAGACCAGGTTGAACAATGATGTATAAATAGGGAAATTTGGACTCCATCTGTGAAAGAAAGATGGAACAAAAGAAAACCCTGAGATAGGTTTGAAAGAAATATGCAGACCTAAAAAATATAAAGAGTGGGATTTCAGTTCTCCTAGCACTTGAGCTATCTGAACAGAAGAGATTTGTGCTGAATTTTCATTTCTGCCTAAAGATAAAGCAATAGGACCTCTCAACAGGACATTTTATCGCTTCAAGAATTAAAAGAAATAGTTAAGCAATCTCATCTAACTCCTGCACAGCAAGGTGACAGAACTTCATTCCTTTACTTTTCTACCAAGCATGGGACTTGGACAAACCATTTTGCTACATCCTATTTTTATCTTATACACTAAGTTTCAGGTAAGTTTTGGAATTCCATGATACTTTAACAATTGTCTGAATAAAACACTAAGTAAGAGACAATGGGTCTGAAATGGGATGCTCTTCAACTGCTACCTGATGCTGCATATGGGGATCCACGAGCATTAGGCTTAACTGTGGTCATGGCAGGAAACAGATTTACCCACTAAATGCTAACATGGTATGTAGTTTTCTCATAATTATTTCCTCCTAGAAACCAATTCTCCCAGTTCCCAGAGGCTGCAGACAAGCAGCAACAGGTTCTTTTCACAGACGGAGAAAGAGGAGCACAGAGACGTGCCCAAGATGAAGAGGAAATCTGAGTCATGTCTTGGAAGCCTCCCAGGCCTATGGTCCAGGCTGGCTCAGGCAGATCAACCTCCAGAAAAGCAAGACATGGGCAGCCACAATCAGCACTCAGCCAAGAAACTCTGCCCAGCCTGTAAGTGAACCCTTTTCCTGCCACAAACAGGAGCCAGAGCACTGCATAAACACATAAACTAGGTAACAAGTGGGCAGACACAGCTCAGAAAGGGTGACAAAACTCCCCTCCTCCCTTATCCGGCCCATTGAAGAGCAGACCAAAGGGACACACCCACAAGATGCTCTCATTGCTGGCATGAGGCTTCCCAAGGGAGCGAGGAGAGGCTGAAAGGAGGATCCCATGGCAAGAGCACTGCTGAGCATCCCTGTTCCCTTACACACCCGTGCCCCTCAGGTCTGCAGTGATTTACACTCCTGATGAGCACCTCAAGCCACCACATTTGCAGCTCAGGTGGTGCCTCTGTGAGATTTCAGGCATTTCCGTGGAGGGAGACAACCAAGCTGTTGATCTGCAGCGTGCGCTTTTGCTGCCAGCCCTCCTGAAAAGGCCTTTGAATACAACACAAGGAGAGGTTTGGGTGTGCTGCCAAACCATCTGGCTGCAGGGCTAGCTGCCATACTGTAGGGCTCTGAACAGTGCCGCATTGTCGGGAGCGTCCCCGGGGAGACAGCTGGGCAACACCCGAACGTGTCGGTACGAACCACCAATCTGTGATGAAAATTTCTTCCTTAGCGGCTTCCATGGCATTGGCGACATCTTCGAAGTACCACTTGGCATTGACATACCTGCAAAAGCAAGCAGAGCGCAGAGTTATGTCTCCTTCCCTTCCTTAAACGAAGTACACGGCTGAAGAGCGATGGGGTTCTGTGCTAATGACATTTTCGTTCTCTTCTCGAAAGCCAACACGCTCCTAATTTCCAGAATCAGGACAAGATGCAGGAAGAATTCAATGCTGCTATCAATAGCTTGATGGAACAGCACAATAAAGGAGTACTAAGTGCCACTTGGCATTTTTTGCCAACTTCATGCAATATTCCTGGGTTATGTTTGACATGCAAGCCAGGTTTGTCTCTCAGGAAAGGATGGTGGAGTGGAGTTTCCTTTGATTTACGGAAACTACTTGGGCAGCAGTTGTCGCAAGGCAGAAGCTGCAGTGAAAGCACTGGTCTGCTTCCAGCTAGAATCCAGTGTTTGAGGCACCTCTGGGAATGGATTAATGCAATCAGGTTACATCGGGTACAGAAAGATTTCTCAGGGACTGCTGTGTGCACAAAGCCCAGTCACCTCTGACTATACTGAGATCTGCATTTGCTGATTCCCTTTTCTTCTCTTTATCCTTACAATGATAAATACCCAACACGTTTGAACTCAAACGCAACCTGACGCTGCAAAACGCGATGAGCTGTGACCCAGAGCTCCTGCCACCAGCACTGCTACTCCGTCCCTGCTGAAGAAAGCCTCTTTTTGTTTTTTGCAACTTCTTTAATTATCACCAGCCTCCACAGCTACCAAAGGCTACCAGCTCTTTGTCCATCAGAGCCAGGGCGCTGAGGGCAGGCAGGGAGCAGGTCCTCACCACTTGGCCAGGGTGTTCTCCTGCACGGCCGCGTAGGAGCCGAAGCGATGCTCGGTCAGAAAGTCCTTGCCGTGTTTGCGGATGAACTCGTCTATGCCCTGCCTCCACCACTGGGCATGTCTGTAGCTGTTACACTTCAGAATCAGTGACCTGTAAGAACACACGAAGCACAGGGCAGAAGCCATTTCCATTTAATTGGGCTGCTCCTCGCTGCCTGTCCATGTTGGCAAATGCATCTGTACCAGTCATATTTTATTTACACGAAAAGAAGGGACTTGGCTGCTTTGTTTGCAAAAGAATGCACAGCACTGAGGTGCTCTGAGTGACAAACAGTATTGCACTGCCAAGCATAAAAAAACCACCCATGTTTAAATTATTAGCACCAGCTTAACTTGGAGTTGGAGTCAGCTAATGTTGTATTTTTTAATAGATGAATTTACACCGTGCGCTAACATAAAAACATTAAATATCTCTCTTTCCCCCACTAGTGTATGTCTTTAGAGTAATACTCCACTGGGATGCAGAAGAAAACATCCCTACTTGCAGCATAAAGAGAATAGAGTGCCTAAAAAATTACCTAAGCAATTGCTGCCAAACCAGACTGTGCAACTCAGCATGCATCGTGTCCCCAGGCCCCAGCAATAACCACAGGGATGGACAAACACAGGCTCCAAACGCCTCATTAAGACATCGGAAATGATCAGCATTAGGGCCAAATCCCCAGCAGGTCTGAGCACACCAGCAGCAGCCACTCAGGCTTGTTAACCCCTCCTGCAGAGCAGCATCGATTCCTCCTTAAAAAAGCAAAAGCAAACTAAAAAGGGATAAACAAAGTAGTTTTCTTACCTGGAGAGATTGTCAATCTGCAACCCATATTTAGTTTCTGTTTCTTTCTGGCCTATCTTGATGTTGAATTCCTTATCAACCAGCAGGACAAAGGAAATGGCCCCTGAATCAGGCTTCATGTACATCAGGAACGAGTCCTTCACCACCAGCCACCTGTATGGACACAGCAACCACCTGGATTTCATACCACGCGAGGCCTCAAAACACGAGCAATGAAAGGAGCTAATAAAATGGAAGAGTGCTTCTTCAAAACAAGTGCAAATTGTTTATCAGGGAAATCTACTAAATGGTAAAAATTATTCTCAGGAGCTAGACCGGGGGGGGTGGTTTTCTTGAGCAGAAAAATGTCTATTTCATGAACTTGGGTAATGAGTTTAAATTCAATATAGGGCTTTTAGAGTTATTTCCATAACTCCTTTTTACACGAGTCTTTAAAAACACCAGTTCTCTTCTTTAACAAAACCCATGAGAACATCCCTGATCATAAACCTCCCAGCACGAGGCAAGGCACAACAAGGATTCCTCCATCCTTAATTTTTATTCAGCTTGTATACTATATGGGAGTTATTTGACATTTCTAACATTAATTCTGATGCTAGGATCACTTTCACTCCTATCAAAATATATGAACAAGGCATTTTGGAAAGCTTTTATTGCCAAGCAACAGGCACCCTGTTAGAAACACATGAGGAGGGATGACCGGCAGGTTTTACATAAATACTATAGCCTGAAGGCAACTCTGGGAAAAAACACGTTTTTTGCTGTGAATGGCATTTCTAATTTCTTCTCCCCCTGCAGCGTAGCTGGGGTAACCAGCCCCCTCTGTCCCACACAGGTCTCCATCACCAGACCTTCGCCTCATTCTTCTGCACACTCAGAAACACACAAAGCAACACAGAACACTGCAAAAATCTGTTCATTCTTGTATCTTTAGTAACAGCCTCAGCTCCTCATCTACTTCCCATAATGTTTTATTAGAGCCCATAATGTTTTGCTCGCTTTCAGGGCCCTGAAAGAATTACCTGGCATCACCTCTCATTTGGTGCCAAAATACCTCCCCTCTCTATTTGGCCCATAATTTCACTCTTAAACATCCCACAGAGTATATTTCTAAGTATTCTCCCTCTTCTTTTTCCCTGGCAGCCTACATGCCTGAGGAGTCCTGCCTGTGCCCATTCACAGCTTCACCCCACTATCCTCCTCCATGTCCTCAGATCCTTCCTTTAAATAACCCTCTCTGGGAAATATTACTGTTACTTACATACTTATTAATGCATAAACTGTCAGCCCCAGTGGGCAAAGATGGGAATTTAGTGTCCCACTTGTGATATTCTGAACAGAATCCCACTCAAACACTTCTCCAACCCCTTTTTTAGGCTCTAAAGGAAAATGGAGATCCATCAGAGCTGGGTGTGCTACTGTTCCTACTACAGCTCAGATAATACAAGGAAGGGTTAAATGAGGAGTATCAAGAGGAAAAGGTATTTTATTTCCATAAAAGAGAAAAAGAATTAGTCAAAATTTAATGATTTGACCTGAAGGAAGGTCACATTTTTATCTCCTTGTGCCCTCATTAGAGAGATCTTCTGTAAACTTAAATTAAGAACTGTTGGAAAGACTGTGCAGAAATAGGACCTTTTCTTCACAAGAATGCCAAAAGGTTTTGTTGGAAAACAGAACTATTAAAGATAAAACTAGTAAAAGACCATGGGTGATGTTAAAATCCAAAGGTGCATAATACCTGGAGAAGCTTCATCAACCAAGAAATTGTTGCTGTAAGGCAGATATGGGCTATTTGGACTTTCAAATGGAAAGATTTGCCTGGGAAGGGTGTGCTCCAGGAAATACACCCTGCATTTTTTGGATGCTGCCTGGTAACACAGGTACACATCACCCTGTGCTGCAGCCCCAGGCAACACTGAGACTTAACACAGAGGGTAAAAGGACGGGAACAGCAAATGATGTCTGTCTGCAGCAGGAAGGGACACGGGAACAGGAGAAAACACTGGGATTCAATACTTGCAGTAATAAACAAGAGGCAATGTATTTAATGCCAAGGTTAATTGCACCAAACAGCTCCTTAGTGCTGCAGGTCACGTCTGGTTTGATCCTGCCCTGAAGCAGTCCAAAGAGTGTTTCAATTAATCGATTTTCATTTGGTAAACTGAGGAAGGGAAGCTCAGAAAACCAGGCTGAAATCTGCCTGGGCCAGGTCACCAGCCACATTCCCTCCTGAAGGCACAGAGCCACCCGTGCTCTCACAGCAGGGAAAGCTGGGCACAGTCTGTGAGGTCACTGCTATTTCTATCAGCTCTAGGAAATCCCAGTTTTTCTCTGGAGTAACACATCCCTTTTGTGAACTCCACAGCAGAAGAAAAAAACCCACCATGCAGAAGGATGAGGCAGGGAATAGCCTACATGCCCCTTTCAACCAGAAATTCTGTGGCTCCTGTAAAAAAAGCGAGATTCTCTCCCAGAGAGTTTTTGGAAGAAAACCACAAATGGTGATTTTTGTGTGCCCAGGGAGCTCGTGGCACCCCCACCTGTGCCACCCCAGCAGTACCTTTTGGACCAGCGGTAGCACATCCTCCCTTGGCCGCAGCAGTTCAGCCCAGGAATGCGGTGGCCCCCGGAACGCTTCATGATGAACCCTTCTCTGCAAGGACAGGAACGGGGTCAGGGTGAGGGATGTGGCTCACCTGGAGGTGCAGGGGGAATTTTGGAGGGGATGCTTGCTGAAACCCCAGCCCTAGTGCTTACGGCTGGCTCCTGTCACCTCCAACTATGCCCAACTGTGCTGTGCCCTGAAATCTGGATGAAGGGCAAAAATAAACCCCCCAGAAGAAAACAATGGAGTTTTAAGCAGCACAGAGTCCTGGTTTATAGCACAGGAAGCAGAAAATTAAGTGGCTCAAAAGGCTCCAGGGAGGGAAGAGTGGAAACACCAAATGCGTTGTCTCGCAAAGCAGCTCATTTCTCAAAACCATTTCTCCAAATTGTAGCATTTCTGTCTGAACAGTAATAATTTTTCACATCTAGATGGCAAAATATTCCCCGGTCAGTTACTGCTGAGGAAGGAAAGCTATTAATTTTATCTGTATTTATGTATAAAGCCATGCTCTTAGTGAATCATAACTCACAAAGAAACAGCTCACAACTCACATGCCCTTTGGTCCCAGGTCGTGGATGAATGACAGCTGGCTTACTCCAACAAACTCCATCTGGGAAAGAGAAAGAGATTCCCCCATCTTTATAACCCTGAAATCCACAAAATTTTTTGCTTCATCAAGGTGACTTGCCATGGAGACCCTACAGAACCTACAGAAGACCCTAAGCAGATGTTACCCACCCTCACTTAAGCATCTTCAAGAAGACCAAGAAAAGTACTTGGGTTGAGTTTTCTGTTTGTTTATTTTAGATGTACTTTGAAGAACACATTTCAGGGCAATCAAAGTCCAATGTATCAGAGGGACTCCCTGGTATTCTCCCTCCTGGATTTTTGGCTGAAACAAGGACTCACGTTTGATACTCTTTGAGTGCCTGTATGATCTTGGCTGCCTGAATCCTCTCCTCCCTCCAGGGACCCTCACAGAAAGACTGGAAAGGGAATGAGGACATATGCCCAGAGCTAGGTGCACCCTTTAAGCTCCCTACCCCATAGAGACACCACATGAGGGTTCAGCCACACAACCCACGAGCATCCTCACTGCCCACACAGCACTGCCCTTCTGGTTCCAGGAACCACAGGAAAGCCAGAGTGGAGCAGGAAGAGAGCAAGATCCCAAAGTCACAGAACCTGCCTCCTTATGGCTTCTTCTGCTTCAGCAGGGATTGCAGGGAACATAACAGAGAGCAAAGCCGGTGAGAAAGCTCAGCATGATTACATTCACCTCTAAAAATAGGACACTGGGCAATTTCGACCGAGCAGGCTTTTCTTGGCACAGCAGGACATTCCTGGCAGTCTGCTGGATATTAGCCCTGGGCCCCTTCAGCAGGGAGAAACACTCTGCCAGGGTGTCCTGTGCAGGACGAGGCTGGGGTGGGCACAGCCCTGAGAAGGAGTCGCCTTGCACAGCAGAACCTTGTCTGCACCCAGGCACCTCTAATTTATTGTCCCATAAAGTTGTCCAAGTGCAGAAGGGTGCTCAGGGCAGGGTGAAGGGAGGTGTCACTGTCCCCTTTGCCAGGCAGCAAACAAGAGGGAACCTCTAACAGCACATTTTGGCAATGAACCCTGCTGGGGCTGCAGGCCAGGGCTCAGCCCATGCTCCTGATCACAACTGGGATAGGAGGAAGCCTCGGTACCAGCTTCAGGATACGCCCACCCATACCCACAGCAACTCCAAGGAAAGGGCCACTGTCACCTGCTCTTTGGCAAACTAGCCTCAGGGACCTCATCAGCAAAATCCAATTTTGCACAGGAATTACACAGGTGGACCCCTAAGTCTCAAAGACGTTTTCAGACACCAAGTACACCAAAAAGTATCAGTAAATTTGGGGTCAAAGTCTATCTTGCCATTATGATGAGGCTAGCACAGGCTCCCTTCCCAATACCATCATTTTTTTTCACAGGAAACAGCAGTAGGACCGAGGTTCCTTTTGTCTCCTCATGCTCATCTGCTCCTGGGGCCTTCCCAAACTTCTCCTATCAGCCAAAGCCATGGAGAAGAACAAAAGACACTATTGCTTTCCTCGGAGTATCTCAAGGACATAAAGTAACTTCTACTCAGCTGAGACAAATTTAATGCTTTGATTTTAGGGTGATTTCAGCCTGTTTTCAAAAAGAGGTTATCCACACTATTTTACTAACCATCTTGCTCTCTCTATTCTCCCTACATGTTCTGGAAAAGCACCAGGTGTGCCCTATGAATGCTTCAGCTGTTTCTGCAGCAACACTCAAAGCAGGGTGAAAAAATCCAGTGTACCCTACAAGCCTTTATCAGAGGTCCCAAGCAAATTCTCAGGCCAGTTCTTTGTCTGGATCCCATTTTAACTTCCTCATGGCATTTCCTATCAGACAAATCAGAAACCCAGACATCTCTCTCACAGTGGGCACACACACAGAAAAAGCACATAAATGTCAAAACCCTTTGAAAATGCTGGCTGGAACCAGAAAGCTGGCAGGAATTTGAGGAGCACTGCATGCAAAGAAATAATTGTCCGCAAAGAAGCAAAAAGAAAAACCAAGAGGAAAAATTACTTGCAGAAACAGAACTACTACTACATAAAAGAGTAAGAAGGATTGTCTGGCAGCACAGCAACCTCTTCTTCAGCCAAGCAGTCTTTGGAACAGCAATGACAGGAGCCCATCCAACATGTTGATCAAGCGTTGGTTCGTAAAAAAAAACCCTTAAATAAATTCCTCCAGTTAGAAGGAAAATTCCTCAGCGTGGTGCAAAACATCTGATGGGATGATTTGTTGTTGCAATTACTGCCACATTAGCTATTTTTACTGTCACAGAACCTCTCATTCGAGGTGCTCATCATTCACAGAGAGACTGGGAGAGGCAAGCAGGAGCTTTCATCTCCGTCATGTCGGAATTCCTGCGCTGCCCAGCTGCCTCCCTGGGATCTGGCATCCCGCTCTGGTTTCACACTGACCCACAGCAGGATGTTTTTGGCATGAGATATGGGCCTGGAGAATGCAGCTTCAATGACATTGTTGTGGCAATGAAAAGAAAAATAAGAAGGCGGACGGGAGTGATGGGCTGCAGGAGGACGGGCTATGGAAGGTGGAGAACCAGCTGCAAGGTGTTCAAACCATCCTGTCCTGCCAGAAATGTGGAGCATGCATGATTTATGTGAGTAAAAATTTCATACAGCAGCTGCATTTCAGAAAGGATTCGGCTTCTCTACACTGTATTCTTCCATTTTGACTCTTGATCTTTATTTAGTGGGTTCAAAAACGCGTCAAAAGCTGATTAGCACTGGTCACCAGCAAAAAAATGGAATTACTCACTCTTCAGAATAAATTTGTCCAGCAAAATTTCTTACACAAAAAAACCTTGCTTATATGAAACCTTAATGTTAAAAAAACCCTAAACAGGCTGCATTTCAAGTGCAATAGCTAAAAATACTTATGGGTTGGGAGGCGACCTCCACAGAGGTCTGCAGATCCAAGGGCTGTATCAGAGGCAAACCAGTGGCCACTCTCACATCTCAGCTGTTCTTACATTGTGTTGCTTTCACTTAAAGTGAGGTTTTTTTACTCTAACTAAAGTTCATGCAAAACATTATACGCATACACACACTCCAATCAAATCTTATTTTTTATTTGCTTGGGCATCTTTTTAAGTCTGGGAGCTTGTACAAAAAAAATGCCAATGTCCAATTAATAAAATGCTTATAAAGAATCCAATTAACAACATTTTGAGTCTATATTTCTTCAATTTCCAATAAAAAAGCATCAACACTTAAGACACTGAGATTCCCACAACATTCATTTTAACAGTAATTGTCTTGAAGCACTTCAGCCCAAAAGCACTATAAAAAGGTTTTGGAAAGAAGAAGAAGACATGAGATTTAATAATATAAATCACGTAACTAAAAGAAAAAATTACACATAAAGAGCTAGAGGATGTACAACCTCTACATTGCCATGTAGTCACTGTGGACCTGATCCTTAACCCACGAGACACTCCAAGTCTACAAAACCACAAGCTTGACTTGCAGGCTCGACTGTCTCAGTGCATGGCACATCCTCCAAACACTGTATAAAGCAGTTTGCTCTCACTGACAAATAATAAATTAACCACAAATGCAAAATAAAAGAAGAAAAAAAGCAAATTCATTAAATTGTACAGCTCAGATGTAAGAACCATCTCCTCGGAGATGCTACTGACCCAAGCAGGCTCTTCACAATGACCAAGGGTTACACTCCAGGCAGGCCTCAGCTTGCCTTTGCAATTCCATGTCTGACTTTGCAGAGTTCAGGATTTTAAAAAACTCTTCAGTGAATGGATTTGATGAGAGGAACACACAGAAGCCCAAACATGCTCCAAGATTGAGACAGTCACAGCATTTGTCAGCATCCGGGCAAAAGAGTTCTCAACCACAGGAAGAGCAAAGCCCTCGTTTTGTCCTCAGGAGGGCAAATACAGTTCCAGGGAAAGTGCCAGAAATCTTCACTTTAGTCTCATCTGGGAATGGTGGGGGTTGTTTTGGTGTTTTTAAAGGAAGCACTTCCCTCCCTTCCTTCCTTCCTTCCCTGCCTTCCAGCACTGCCTGCAGGACCTGCACTCCCACCATGGGCAGCAAAGTCCTCCCTGAACACTTCACTGTGGCCAAATCCAGTAAGAGCCAACAACAAACTGAGAATTTATGTGCAAAGGGACATCTGGCTGCGGGGGCTGGGGACAGAAGGACGATTCAGCCCAGGAGGGAGCACCCCACAGCTGCCTGGGCGAGGCAGGGCCGCCCCTCTCCTCCCCCCAGCCCCAACGTGCAGCCTGTCTCAAACCACAGCCTGGCCAAAGCATCACCCACGTTCTCATAGGAGCAGAAATGTTCCAAAATATTTGAAAAAGGCAACGCCTGCCTAAAAGTGACAAGATGGATCCACACTGTACAATAACTCTCCCCCGCTCTGCATATGCTACTGATCAAAATTGCCAAGTTATCCCGATCCTGCTTCTAGAACAAAAGATGACTCTTTTCCACATGCAGACTAACATAGCTCTTCACTGCATTGGAATTAAGCTCCACAGGCTGTCCCCTAAAGAAGCACTCTAAGGAATGCAGCTTCCTCAGCCTCAGCCTGAAGATTTCTTGCCATCCAGAGTGCAATGGGCACTTTGTCCCATGGAACAAGAAGTGCTCAGCACCAAGCTCTGCAAGAGAGCACATAGTTTTTGGACACATCCAGTTTTGAGCTGCCCAACATCTCTACACAACTGAAATCCTGCAAAATAGAAGAATATCTAATAACAACAAAAGAAGTGGAAGAGAACTGGCTGCTACAGAAACCCAAAGTTCAGTCTATATTTTTGGCTTGTTTGAAAACCAGGTGTTCCCAGTTATCACTCTGTGCTCAGAAATGTCACTAAACTCGGCAGCTACTCAGTGCATGCATCAGATTTTGCTGGTAATACAAAGGATGGAGTAACATAGTCATTATGCAGGCAAAAAAAAAAAGGGAAATAAATTACCATCCCCAAGAGATGTCACAGCTGCGGCTGACAGGCGAGGACTTCTGAAGAAACATTTGAGGATGAATTTCAAAAGAAGTATTTTTGCTTAAAATAGGCCTGAAGCTGGACTTGACATCTCTCCTCGTTTCAAAGAGCTTTGACTTGGGGAAATAAGCCAACTACCATCTCCCTTTGGAACAGAAAAAATACCCATTCACCTCTCTGGATATCACACTCACACAAACTCAGCATCACTAACATCCAGGGAAACTGCACAGAATAGAAACCTGAGACAAATCTGCACCCAGAACCACACACAAAGCCCAGTCTGAAAGAGCAATTACAAATATGGCTTGGATTCCAATTTTTTAAGTATTTAAAAATTTAAATTATCACCTCAAACACTCTGCAGAATTAAACAGAATCCCACTACATCATACATGTACAGCCAGCTGAGCTGTCTGGACTGGACCAGCTTCAGGAGGTTATCACTGTGTTATACCAGCAACCTCCACCACTGAGTCATTCCTTTGGTTTTAATCATAGCACATCTGCGTTGGAGAAATCAGCTCAGCCAAAATGCTCACAAAACAGCTGTAAAATGGTTCTTGCAGAAGTTGCATGTCTTCTTCCAACGAATTCAGCATTTGTAAAGTGAATATTCTTTAGATGTTTAAGCAAACTAATTTCTACTTACTGTTCCATGGTAGTTCCTGTACATAGGCATTTTCAGGATATTTGTCAAGTAGTCCTCCAGCTGTTTCTACAATTAAAATGTTGAAACTTTAGATAGGATGTGGAGTTTTTTCTTGAAAATTCCTGTAATCCAACTGTCTGGCATTAGGAAGCAATCAAGAAATCAGACCCACTTTTCAGTTTGAGTGGATAAATAAATACATTATTATGTGCTCACATGATATCCTAGCTCAGCACTATAAACACTTATAAACACACTATAAACAGTTTAGTCATAGATTGTTTACTGTTCATAGTTCTGTGTTTGTACCTTCCACAGCAGACCTGTTCCGTGGCAGGGTCACTTTGGAGGAAAACTTTCTTGACTGAGCCAAAGTTTCAGAACAATTTTAAATACAAATTCAGTCCCCATTGTTTCTGACCCACATGAATCAGCTATGTGAGAAAACAGGCTCAGAGTCAACTGAGAGAGTCTGTTTAACCAAAACAAAAGGTTCATGGGGTGAGGAACACAGGGACCATACTGTCCTGCCCCAAAGACACAGAGAGAGCAGTGGCTGGGCTTTTCTTCCCCAGCCAGGATGGAAGAAGAGACGATTATGGGAGAAATAAGTTCTTCCCATCTTCATGCTAAAAGGAAAAGGGAAAAATTAAACTGTCTGGGCATGGGAATCTGGGCAGAGTCCTACAGGACACAAAGCAAACTGAAAGGCAACACGAGCTAATTAAAAAAAAAAAGGCATCTATAAAACAGCTTTCTTCATCTTTTAAACTCACATCCCTCTCCTGAAACTTCCCGCACATCAGAGAAGCTGTGAACAGCAGGGTTTCTGCATGGCATAGCCACAAGACACAATCCTTTAATCCTCTGGGCCTTGAAGCTCCAGTGGCACAAAGCCCAGGGAAGGAGGGAGCAGCAGAAAGAGAATGATAAGCACAGCCTGAACAAACATGGGGTTTTTAACTTGCGAACAGCAAAGCTGCAATGAAGAGGTAGGAAGACATCCACCCTCTCCATGGAAGGGCCCATCTGTTAACATCTGATGAAGTTACACAGAACACGTGCGCCTGGGCTAAAATTACCCACTTCAGCATCAATAGCCTGACTTGTCATCTCCTCTTTCAGAGGGGGACATCACTGAAATCTCTCAGATTTTGATGGCCACGGGGCTGCCTCCATCACACAACTTGACTCTGCAAACTGCCTTGCCTATCTTTAAATCAGAGCAGGCAGGAGGAGGGGAACCACCACTCCCAGCATCATGGTGTTCCTCAACTGCAGAGGAAAGCTTTGCCCCCATGAACCCCAGGAGCAGCATCCCCATCATCACACAGCGGAGAATTTGGCATTAAAGCTGGACTTGTCAAAGCCAAACTTTGTCAAGCAAAATCCTGCAATGGTAACAAAAAAGGGTTTTGATAGTGTGTGGCTCTGCCAGCCACCTGCCTGGCGTCTCTGCATCTCAGAGCATCCCTCTGGCCCCCAGACTGAGGTGGGCACTTACCCTCCTGCTAGAGAAGTGCTCCTCCCGCACTGTGCTCTCTGCAGTGTGCGGCAAACTCGGCATCTGCCTCGGCTCTCCCCTTTTGATGGATTGTCTTCTCACCGTGTGACTGGAAAAACACACCACAACATCAAAGTCTCAGCGCTGCAAGTGTGTGCAGGCCTCGATACGTAACCCCTCCTCTACAATGCCTTTGTTTTTCCTATCCAAGATCTTAAAAACTGACGAGTGGGCAGGATAGCCAAAAAACAAAAAACAAACCAGAGAAGAGAGTGTGGATTCATCTAAGAAGCCAGTGTGCTCCACCTGGCTCACAAACTAAAACACAACACAGAAATATCAGAGTCTGATTTTTGAGGGTGACAATTTTCCCTTGTAAGTAACAGGAGACTACAACCTGTTTTTAGAGCATTATGTTCCTCCAGCTGTTAACCCCTCATAATTTTACCTTTCCTATCATATCTCAACACTTCTCTGTATCAGGAGGCTCTCACTAACCTATGCCACTTCTCCTCCCACTTCTTTTCCCTTTCCTCTTTTATTTCCAGCCATCCCAAGCACCAAGGCTAGCCTGGACAGCGACCCCCATACCTCCCACATCCCGCTCATGCTGTCAGAAGGCCACAAAGCTCCAGTGATTTGCATTAGCATTATCATAACCCTTCCCCAAGTTCAAGGCAAATCCAGCTCAAAAGCTGATGGCCTGGGAGACAAAGTTTTCTGCGTCAGCAGAGAGATGCTTACACCACTTAGATTACGGCTGCTAAATGCATAGATTAAATATTTTTATTATGGCTGCTAAATATTCATGGAGACTGAATTCTTCTGCCCTCTCCTCCTTACAGCAAAGTAAATGGGACCAGTGAAGCCAAATAAATAAAATATTAAAAGTGAAAAGATCACATCTTCCAAAGCCCACTGTGTCCACAGGGATGCACACTCACCTCCTGGTGGGGATAGGGATGCGCACGAAGGCTTTGTACCTCAGCAGCTCCCTGTGAAACTCCTGGAAGTGCTTGAACTTCCTTTTTACATGCCAGACAAACTCTCCATGGGTCAGCTCGATGGTGTAAACATTAGGGCTTGGTACCTGCAGGGGAGAGTATCACCACACAGGATGCAAGTTTTGAAATGAGTTATTTTTCTGAAGCTGCTCATCTAAAGAGCCTTTATTCAATTTTACTTAAGGATTATTCTGTCTCATGATTTCTTGTTCTGCTTTATTAGATTTTATAAATAGACAGATAACCTTCTCTCCTAAGCTTTTTCTGAGACACAGGAATTGCCGCTTCCTCAGCCCACGAACAAGCAAGCGCAAAATTAAGGCACAAACAGCATTTTAAATACAGTTCTATGGAAATCAAATGGAATTTCTGGAAGTTCTGACCTTCTTAGTGGAAGTAAAGCGTTCAACTTCCAACACACGCACTCGGACAGGACATCCCGTGAGGTACGTCTGCGTGCCCGGCTCTTTGAACCCATGGGTGTGGTAGATGGCAGAGAAGGGAATGCACACTGCAAGGACCCCAAACCCCACAAAACTGTTAGCTCAACAGCCTTATAACAATCCACAAGGGTATGAAAGCCAGCAGACAGCAGCTATGCTTTAACATGGTAGCATTTATACAGCAGCATTAATTCCAGCAAAATATAGCAATTTTTATTAAGGAGAACTCAAAGACAAGGTTACACAGAAGGGACTTGACTTGAGAAGCTCAAGTTTTAAGAGCCTCCTGGTTCTAAATCCAGGGTCACTGCTGGCCTTGGCAAAACCACCGAGGCTGTACCCTACCTGCCAACAGATTGTTCAACCCAGGCAGGACAAGGGGCGAGAACACACGGGTGTCAACTCACCGGTGCCTTTGGGGTCAGTGAGCACCTCCGCGTCCACCTCCTCCCCCTCCACATGGAGCTCCCTGGTGTCCAGGCTCTCGATGATGTTGCTCATGTCTGCAGCGAGCTTCTTCAGCGTGGATGTGGCTGCATGGCTTTCTGCTCTCAGAGACATCTCAGGGGCCTGCGCTCAGGAGCCGTGGGGCGCTGCGGAGAGATGGAGCAGGGCTGTGACCACCCTGTCTGCAGCACAGGGCTCAAGGAAACCTCTGGCAATGCACAGACACATCTTCCTTCCATCCCTTTACCCACATTCATCCCAACTATCCCCATCCTACACACCCAATGCCAAATGTTCAGCCCTAAATTTACAAACCATATCACTGCCTGGCTAAATCCCAGAGTTAATTCACCCAGCGCTGCATTTCCCAGGTCAGGTTGCACAGAGGAAAAGCTCACTCAGAAAAATCCGTAGGCGTTTTTGCTAGATATTCTTCTTTTGAGTGAAGTAATGATTGAAATTCCTGGCATTATTAAGATTTCCTGTATTTCTATGCACCTGACACAACTGCCTGTGGTGTCAGCACACCTTGTGCTCTCCTGTAGCTCCATCCTCTCAGCAGGCTCAAAAGTCATAGCTGTAAAGGTTCCTCTCTGGGGTCAGGGGCATCCTGATGCCCACAGAAAGCCTGGGAGCAACAAGGTGGACTCCACAGCTTCTGTGCTCACCCATCCAGCATCCCAGGGGGCTGCAGGAGACCAGGACACTGTCCCTTCGTGATGGGGACACTGCCAGGGGGAAAGCTGCTGCCTGCTGGGGGCACTAAGGCAGTGGCACTTAGAGGTGTTTGGGAACTGGTGACTACAGCGCTTCCCACCTTTACTGCCATCCATCCATGCCAGGAGCCTGAGTCACAAGAAAAATACGGAAGAATGAAGTAAAAAAATAAGGAAACAAAATTGAATTGATATATGAAGCATGGCCACTGACACTGGCACAAGCCTTCCCTGCTTATGAGTATTTGCAAACCCTCTTCCTCCTACTCCCCTTCCTTCTCCAGGCTCTGCAACTCACCATGGGGCTGTGGAGCTGGCTGCTGGTCCTTGTACACACCCAGGCTCCAGCTCCTGGGTATCTCCCTGATGATGATAAAAGGTCCCTTCAATCTTTGTCCTGCTCTGCAATAAATGTCACAGCTCGACAGCTACACTGAAAAAATATGGACGGGACAAACTGGCAACATTTTGCAGAAGCCAATACAAGGATGTCCATTTATACTTGTGGAAGCTCTTACATTGTGTTAAAGAATGATTTTTCCAAAAAAGTGTGACATTTCTGATGCTAAGCTCTGCAAAGAACACTGTGCAATTATTCTTGAGTGAGCTCCACAGCAAGAGCTGGGTATGCTGTAACTTGGAAATAATTTAACATTTTAATAAATCATGTGTTTAGCTGCTTTTGAAAGAGCATTCTTTATTATTGTTTCCTCTTGAAACAAGTCCATTATTTCCTTACTACATAAGGCTGATACCATGTAAGCCCAAAGACATGCCAGAAGCAGCTGCCTTCAGCAAAAAAAAAAACCATTTGCACGCAGACATGAATCAATTAAAATCGGGTCAATCTCTTCTCTTATACCAAAGTAAATGCAGAACCAACAGCTTCATCTTGGGAGTGAGAGCTCTGAGGGCCTTGGTGGCTCTGTCTCCTTCCACCAGTGGCAGGGAACACCACCAGAGCACAAAAGGCTTTAGGATCAGACCATGGGACCACTGGGTCCCCAGGTCACTTCAAGAGATCTGCTTGAATAATACAAACACAAAAACTCATGTGGGTACCTCCTTTCCTAGTGATACACTGAACTGTGGGGCAATGTCCTGGTTTCCGCTGGGACAGAGTTAATTTTCTTCTTATAAGCTGATAGAGTGTTGTGTTTTGGATTTAGGACCAGAAGAATGTGGTAACACACTGACGTTTGACTTGTTGCTAAGTACTGTTTCCTCTAATTCAAGGACTTTCCAGTTTCCAATGCTCTGACAATGAGGAGGTGCACAAAAAGCTGTGGGGCAGCATGGCCAGGACAGCTGACCCAAACTGTCCCAAGGGATATTCCATTCTGCAGGACACCATACCCAGGATATCAGCTGGGGAAATTGGCTGGAAGGTGCTGACTGCTGCTGGGAGCTGGGCACTGGTCAGGGGCTGGTGAGCAATTACTGCATCACTTGTTTCCATCACTGCTATTCCCCTTTCATTACAATTATTACCGTATTTTATTTTGTTTCAATTATCAAACTGCTCCCACCCCACTGATGTTACCTTACCCAGCCCCTGCAGCCTCTGTGCAGCAGGAATTTGGCACTGGCACTGCCCCACACCTCCCTTGTCACCACTTAATGCAAAGCCAGTTCTCCCTCTTGGAAGCTTTACACTTTTCCCATTCTATCAACATACTGCAGGGGATTTCAATTATTCAGAGAGCATTTTCACTTGTTTGGACTGAAGTCATTCCACCTGATATAGACTGGCTTTGGATGCTTGATTTTCTCCCTGGAAAGCAGGCATAAACATACATAAACAGCATTCCCAGGGAGGCAATGCTACCAGGTTTTCCCAAATAACCCTGGGGATGGCAGGAGGGAGCCCAGAGCCTCACTCTGCACTGACACATACAATAAAATCCTATTTCCCACTCAGCACTTCATGCAAAGAATTTTTTGTGCATTTCTAGCTGGAAATAAAGCAGCAACTTGCTTTGTATTTCTGTCTGCATTTAGAAACAAAAGAGAATATTTTTTTTTCTCCATATGAAGATGCTTTTGCTTCATGGAAGTTTAATGTCCTTTCCAAAAGAAGCCTTCCATGGTCAAAGAGAACACAAGCCCAAACACACTCTGGATGTTCCATGCCAGCAGACAAATATCAGCAGGGCTGGTGGAAGAGCAACAGAGAGGAGCCAACAGTGAGAGAGGATGCTCATCCTCCCTCCTCCTCCTTTCCTCCCCGTCGTGCCAGGTACAGCTGGGCTCTTTGTCAGATTAATTGACACAGTTGGTTAATGGATAAACAATTAACCAGTGTATGCAATGATTATTTGCAAGGGACCACAGCAGGGCTCCATAACTCAGGACTTTTTTTTTTTTTTTAAAGCTAAAGCTGTTTTCACAGACGGCACAGACAAATCCTGTGATAAAGCAGGATCCAAACTCAGATGGACCTGAGTTAGTCCCAGCAGCAAGATTCCCCCCATCGAGATTAGAGCCAAATTTTGGGGTTGAGAGGGAAAATGTGACTTGCCCAGGGGCCTGCCAGCAGCCCCCCAAATCTGGGCAGTGGCCACACTCCCTGTCACAGCCAGCTGCTGCAGAGCCAGAGGACACAGGGCAAACCCAGCCCCAGGCAGGGTGGATGGCACTGGGGTCAGCTGGAAAGACAGGACATACCACAACCCTCTGAAAGCTCTGTCAAATTGCTTTACAGGGCTCTGCTCCATAAGAGCTACTTAACCTCTTGGCCAGAGTTTCCATGTGGACACTCTCCACATTCCCATGGGCAAGCTGAGGAATGCCTGGGTTAATCTGCAACAGGCTGGGTGCAAACAGGCACCACACACGGATATCCAGGATTTAACCACAAACCAGGCAGGCTACACCAAGAAGGCCCTGTCTGTCCAGTGCCACTCACTGCTCACACTGCTGGTGGATGAGATGGGAATTATAAACCTCTGATACTGCACTAAAGTGATACCAGCAAATTGCAGGAGACTGCAAATAAAAGGATGAAACTTAAGGGAAACAAGTGCTGCATTTTAGTATTCAGCTGTTGCCATTCAGGGTAGAAAATAAGCAGCAGGTTTTTTAAAGGAAAAAAAAACCTTAACAAACAAAAGATGAATACCAGGGTCTCACTGAGTCAAGAACCAGCGATCTGAACAAAGGCAAACCCTGTGCCAAGATGTACAAACAGACTATTGCCCGTGAGCCAGGAAGGAAGAGATGGTGCAGAACACAGGAAGACTCAGACCTAAAGCATTTGACCTGTGAGAACAGTGTCAATACTGAGTGAAGGCAGAGAAACGTGTCAGCAGACTGCAAGCCTGCAGAAGGCTGCTGTGAGCAAGGTGGACAAGGGAGAAGTGCTCTGAATCAGAATCACAGAATGGTTTAAGTTGGAAGGGACCTTAAAGATCGTCCAGTTCCAACCTCCTGACACAGGAAGGGACATCTTCCACTATCCCAGGTTGCTCCAAGCCCCGTCCAACCTGGCCTTGAACGCTTCCAGGGATCCAGGGGCAGCCACAGCTTCTCTGGGCAACCAATGCTTCACCACCTTTAAAGGGAAGAATTTATTCCCATTATCTAACGTAAATCCATTCTCTTTCAGTTTAATTGCATGTTTAAAGCAGAGACTAGGGAGAAAGCTCTGCCTAATAGCAAAGGCATGGCACTGCCTGAGGAGGGGTTTGCAGAGCCCCAGGGCTGGAGGAGGCAGGGGAATGGTTGCACCCCCAGCACCCACACCCCCAAACCTGCTGCTGGGGCAGGAGCTGGTGTGGCAAGCTGTATTTGAACAGAGGGAAGGTGCTGCTCTGGCTTTATCCGGCTCAAAGTCTGCCTGGGCAAAAGCAGTAAGAAGGAAAATACAATGTAAAGACTCAGCAGTAAAGGAAAACATTGAAAAGAATGAACAGACAAGGAAAAAGGGAGATTATTAAAAACTTAAAGAGGCAAAAACACATACTATAAACACCATAAAGACTGCTGACACTGCCTTTGTACAATCCAGTTCTCGTATTAATTATTTCCTCTTCCAAGCACCACTTAAGCTCTCTGCCTCCCACCCCAGGCTGTTCCCACAGCACATGGGCCCCAAACCTCTTGAACTGGTAAAATATATACACTGGAAATAGTGACTGCACCAAGAATCAGCCAAGATTTCAACTGCAGGGACAATGACTAAAAAACCAGAAATTAACTATATTTATCCCCGAGCCCTTGTAAATATATTGTAAACCTGTAGCTCCCTCCTCCAACTTTGCAAGCCCAATATGTACTTGTTATTTGCCACTTCAGTTATGCTTTAACCCCAAGTTATTACTTCAGGGATCATATGACCATCTGAGCCTTTGCTAAAGAAAATTTTTTTCTACTTGTTGCAGAGGACAACAGGAGGACAGCTTTAAAGGCATGGAAACTGGAAGGCAGGAAATACATATTTTTGTAAATATTCATGAACAGCTCTGTGTTTTGAAGACACTCACGTCCTGATGTGAAAATGTATGCAGCTGGTAATAGCACAGACTACCTAAAACTTGGTCAGCCTAAGTTTATTCTGTATCGTGGCAGATCTGAAACAAGCTCAGATAACCACAGCTCCTTAACTGAGGTTCTGACAAGCACCACGCAGAACTACAAAACCCAGAAAAACTTCATTTGGAGAAAGGAGAGCAAAGAAGAGAAAATACATCCATGAAAAACAGACATTTCCTGTTAATGCCTCCCAGGGTTTCATGCTCTGTATCAACTCTTATCCCTGTAGTGAGAAACACTAGAATCCCTGAAAATTACTTCATTCCTGTTCTCATGACATCTCTCCCAGTACAGCGACCTTTTGGCAAGGGCTGGGACAAGTGACCTCTGCTCCCATATTTGGTTTTCTCCTGCAAGCAGCAGCACCCGTGGTGGGACACACAAAAACCTCCCAGGCTTCCTGGAGCAGAAAAGACAGGCTCAGGCCAAAACAGGGCAGTGAGATGGGGTTATTATATAGAAAACAAAATAAACCAAACAATCAAAACAAAGCCCAAAGAAATCTATGCCTTGAATTCTCTCTCTCTTCTCCGTCTGCTGCCAGGAGCCTGGGTGCAACAGGGGCACCAAGAGCCCTTATGGAATGCCAAGGAATTCCCATGCACGATGCCCTCAACAGCTATTTGCTCTGTCTAGTGGTGATGAATATTTTGCATGTAAATATTTCCTAACTCATCCCATTTCAAACCTAAAATTAGCTTTGGACCACTCTGTCGTGGAGAAATACCCTCAAGCTGACAAGAGCCCTTTCTGAGGAGTTATTGCCTCCCCCATGAGAAGCTGGGCTTGTCAGCACCCCAGATTAATGCCCTGGCACACCTTCCTTCCCCAGCCCTGGGTAGGAGTCAGCCCTCCACCTCAGTTAGGAAGTGTGCCCTGTGCTCAGGATCCCTGCCAGCACCTGCAAAGAGCATCCTGCTTTTCCAGCACAGGAAAAATCCCCACACTCACACAAAGTATAGATACACGCTCATTTTATCTTTCCCCCCAATATTTAATCAAAAAACTCAGGGCTCTTGTAGGTAGCATGTTACATTTCCTAACTATGAATTTAAAAGACAAAGGGGTTGAAAAATGCTCAGCAATGCCTTAACCCTGCTCTTCAGTTCAGAACATGGAAAACACTCAGCCAGAGGAGCCAGCAATGGCACATGCAGACGCCTCCTGAAAATCTGCCCTTCTGGATGCTCATACTGCAGGGGTAGTGCAAAAGGATTAGGGTTTCTTTTTAAAAACACACAAAACAACCCTTGAATAAGAACCAAAGCACTGCTCCCACCCTGGAATGATCTGGAGCTGGAGAACTGAAATAAAAATCTAAATCAACAATAAACATGTTGAAACATCATCTTGACCTAATTTTCTTATCTTTAGCCCAATCCTGATAAAACCAAAACATTTTAAAACACCGTTTCCAAACCAATTATTCCCACAAAGTGCCCACGTGTAATAGCAATACCTCTAAAAGCAGAAACCAATTAGTGCTTCCTGCAGCAGACTTCCCTGGCTCTGCATTATTGATTTCCACAGCCCTTGCCACGTGAGGCTTATTGCAAAGCCACTGGAGGAACAGCAAAGTCACTGAGGAATCCACATGGCCTGTCTGCAACAGGGCACGAGATGCTTCAAGGCTGGGATGGCCTGGAAAGAACAGGTTCTCCTTTGGAAGTCCCTGCTGCACTACCCAGACTGGGCAGAGCCCCTTCCGTCCCTGCAGCATCCATCCCACAGCACTCCTGCTAGAAAAAGCCAGGCCAGTCAAGGGAAAGGATGAGGTAAGGCACTGGTGACTAACCACGGCTGCAGCCAGAAAACCCCTCCGTGCTGGTTTGTCCCCACACCCAGGCCCAGCCTAAGCGTCAGGCACCTCCCAAGGACTCGTTTCATTTGCTTTACAGAACAGTAAAGGGAAAACATAAACATCCTCGGATGGGCAGTGGCTGCTGATCTCACGCTGATGCACTGGTTGCTCTGGCTTCCACTCCCCCTGCCCAGCAACTCTCCAGGAGCACCATCCCTGCTCCCTGGGCTGCCAGAGGAAGTGCAGCCTTCCCGGGAAGCCGATCATTAGGTATTTATTGGCAATTAAGGCCGGCCCTACACATATTAATTCATCACCTTGTTTTGGATTCCTCAGGCGTGGACAAGAGTGTTTAAGCACAGCACTCGCACCTCAGGCTGTGCATCCTCCAGGGATCACCACCAGCCCTCCACTCCCTGATGTGGTCACAGCACACATCCTCACACCCTGCAGCCCTAAACCTAGGAGCACTGCATAAAACACCCCTGAAAACCAGGACAGGGGATGCCCAGAGCCCCCAGAACCTGGTTACTCACCCCAGAGAGACACTAGCACTACAGCAGCAGGCAGGCAAAGGGAACCAGGTGACAGCACCTTGGGGGTCAGCTCCAGCTCAGCATCCCCGAACAACCCAGATGCAACAGAGTTGTCAAGAGAGTCCTGGGCTGATGGAAAAGAGGGGATGGGAAAACTGCCTGCTGCAAAGAGCACTGACAGCAGCAAGACCAAAAGATGCAGCACTTCTTGGTGCTGACAGACACACAGAGCTTGGCACACGACAGAGCCCACAAAAGCTTTATATAAAATCCTAAAAGCAAGGAGCTTGTCAGAGTTATATTGTAATGCACAGTGACCATCTCCACAATGATCAGGGATAACAAGGACCACCACAGTGCTCACAGGATGATACACATGGCTGCTGCTCTTATCTGTAGTTGAACATGTCATACAAATATAGCCCCTATTTTTGTGACTTAAATGTACAGATATCTGCAGGGCTGATGTCCTGTACATCACGCAACACTATTCAGGTATCTCCCAGTGCCATGTCTGCTCCAGCAACTGCCACCTGCCAAGCCACATTTCCGCAGGGAATTCCGGCGGCTCGGAGATAAGCGGGCACGCTGGCAGGCAGCCCAACACCTCCATCCCTGCCTTCCACAGTGGGGTTACGTGGCAGCTGATAAATGCAAACATAGACCTTCACATATCTCCTACCAGCCAAGCTAATTCCAGGGAAAGCACTGCAGCCTGTGCTCAGGAGGGATTTGGCAAGTGCAACAGGATCTCAGCCCTGCATGGGCTCTGGCTCCTGGCAGCAGCTCTAGATCACAGCACAGAGCACAGGTATGTGTCAGGAGGTCAGTGTCCCCGTTCCTGCTGCCACCCTGCTGCTGACTGAACCGTTCCCATTAAGAACAAGACTTTTCTTTCCCCTTCTGCTTTTTTTCTGTGGGAAAGCACAGGGAGGTGACTTTTGTTGACCCTTTATGTGACCTTCTCAAAGAAATGAGAAATTCCTGTGGGCCTCATAGCAACAAGGAGTAGCAGATCAAGACCGTGTATTTTTACTAATAGTTTAACTAAAAGTTTAACGCTTTAATAAAATGCTGTTTCCATCATCTTGACTTTTGGGAGTTTGTTTGCCTTAATGGCACTTTTAAAATAATTTCCATTTAAAAAAACCCCAAACAGTTGGCAGGAGCAGAGGGCCATGATGGAGGAAGAAAGCAACCCTTCTACTAAATAGCACTACTGTTAGCGTAGTCCCCACTACGGTGCAGAACTCAAATGTTCCCATGTGAGCAGCCAAAGTCCAACTCCCTCCCCTGCCTGAGAAGTCCAAGGCACAGGCTCATCTCCCAGGGTGGCTTCCCCATGACGCCACCAGCTTTGAGGACAACCACTGCAGGGTGACCACCACCAGTTTTACTGATGCTTTTGTCCCTCTTAGAGACAGCTCCAAGTGCAGGGTGCGGGGCTGGGACCCATGTGCAGTGCCAAGCCCACACAGGTGATTGCACTGTGCCGTCCCACACTGATCCTTCCCAGCAGCGTGAACCAACCCTGTGACTGCTGAATGTTAACCTCTGCCAAGATTTGCTGACTCTGCACACACTGTGCTACGGGTGTGCTTTGCTAAACCCACAGCACAGGATGAACTCTGGTTAATGGTTGTGAGAGGAACTGTGGCATCTTGGGGTCACTGGGCTGTCCCAGCAAGGGTATGTCCCACCTCCTCTCTCTGCTCCTCAGCCAGAATCCCTCTGCCTCTCCATTCCAAATGGGACCCTGTACCTCCCTGAGAGCACTGTCACCTGCTGTCCCTGCCCAGGATAGGGACAGGCTGGAGCCACAAGTGCAAAGCCCCATGAGGTGGTGCAGTCACTCTCATCACCCCAAAATGCTCCTGTACTCTTGCCTGTAAACCTGGATTCAGCGCCCTTCCAAACTAAAGCTCCCTAGTGATTTTTAATGTTATGTTTAGCAATGCTTTTACATGTGTTTGATGCATTCTGGCTGATAAGCTCCACAAGAATTTGATGTCTCTATCCTCATTTGACTTCAGTTATTTTCCAGTCTACTCCTAAAGCTGCAGCACTCAGTGGCCGCAGCTCCCACCATCAGGCTGGGACACCCAGCACTACAAGGCTGTTGTACAATCTGGCATCATTCCCAAAAAACAGCACCAGCCTGATGGTGACACCCTCCCAAAGAAGGGTGCATGTCTGCTCCTGATCCACATTTCCAAGGATGGCTGCTTCTACTCAGCACAGACAGCAGCAAAAGCCCACACGGGTGAACGCCAGCCCTCATCCTCCCTTTCACACCCAGAAATCTCCAACCAGTCCCCGAACAGCTTCAGCTGTGGATTTAGGATAACATTAAGGCCTCCCAAGAACTGCTGGCCTTCTCCCTGGCCAGCTAAAACAAATATTTGGGAACATCTCATTTACAAGAAGAAAACAGTTGCTTGGGGAAGTCCCAGAGGTAATTTTAAGAGAAGTCATTAAGCCAAGCTCAGAGGGCAGAGGTGATGCTGTCCCCCAGACTTCATGGAGGGCTCCAGGGGGCTTTGCAAACCAGCCTCCCCCATGGAGACCCTCCACAGTAACATAACAGCACCTAGGACACAGTCTACTCAAGTTACTGAAAAGTTAATTTTTCTATACCTTGAAGTATATAGGAATTGCATTAAGGATGCATTAATTAAGGATGAATTAAGGATGAATTAATAATTACAGAAATTGGGCTCTGATTTCTCGAATAACTCTGGAATGATGGCTGAGGTTTCAGACTGAGATCAAATCCAGGCTAACTCACTAAGAAATTGTCTGTTATGAAGCAGTAACTTGCAGAATCAGAATAGCTCCCTTATGATTCTTTCTTAAATACAACTAAACACCTGCAAATTTATGCAAAGTAGCTCATTTACACACATTGACAGTACTGACAGCTTGCTTAGAACAAAATAGATGCCGTGGACAAATTTTTTTTAACCACTTTCCTAGAGGGGAAAAACAGTGCCTCGATCAAGCCTGCACAGAAGCCTGCTGATAGCAGGCAGGGTAAGATGATGCTCATCTCAGAGCTCAAATCGAGCCTCAGCTGCCTCCTCCCCTCTCTCCCTCACCCACATCCCCAGACCTCCAGCACCTTAAAAGCAACACTGGTGTCTGGGCAAGGCAGACACCCTGCAGCTCATTCTCCTTTAGTCAAAACTGCTCTACAATATTTTTCCCACAAATTCCTAGAGGAAATCAGAGGATTAAGATTGCAACCTCCAAGCTTAACCCTCCAGACCTCAGCACACAATGAGGCAAAAATTAAAGACTATTTCTCCTTCAACTGCCATGACCTTCTGGAGCAGTGCTGCCCAGAAAAGTGTTTGCAGAGAGTTTTCTACATATACAAGAAAAGCTGTTTGGCAGGAAGAAATGCAATAGTTTTGGGAGAGAAGTTAAAAAAGGCCCAACAGGCTCAGACAGCAGTTCCCATCCTGCCAGTTCTTTCTCCTGGTGAACAAAATGGCTCACTTGCCATAACTGCTGCCAAAACTTTGCAGGATCAGGTCTAACCACAGATTTCAAAGCCACCATGAGTCATCTACTATTCTTTCTTGGTAAGAAAGAAAAACGCTGGGTGGGACACAGACGCAGAAAAAAAAAATCAATTTGCAGGAAACCTCAGTCATGGAAAAATATACTTCAGAACATCTCACGGGGACTACATAAATAGCAAAGGAGAAATGAGAAAACAAAGTACTTCTTTCTGAAAAGATTATGATGCGCTGCCTGCTCTCCAAATTGTTTCAGCAGCCCTTCAGCTGTGACAGAGAGACAGCTGAACTCCCTGGAAGACCCCAGAACCCATGGGTGCTTCCCACTGCACCCAAGAGAACCACAAACAAGGCAGATTCATGTTCTTCATGTGAAGTCAACTGTATCATGTAACTGCATCTTGCTTGAATTGAAAGAGAAAATGCAAGCACAAACCATCCAGTTGTTTCACCTCTTCTGTGCTACATTCAAAGTTGGTTGGGAGTGAGAACACTTACTTTTTAAATAAGAAAAAGCCCCCACAGAAAGATTAACTTTAGCCAGGTAGCAGGGTGCAGTTACGAGGTCCTGCCACTGCCACAACACCTCAGGCTACTGAAAGTGTTGGAAAGGTGCAATTAATTACTCTTGCTGGTTTATTACTCCCCAGGGCTTCCTGGAGGCTTCAAGTACGAGTCAGCCCAGCTGATGGTGAGAGGAGCCAGTGCTGCTTCATCTGACCCAATGCAATGCAGAGAGCCTGTGCTCACCAGCGGGTGTTTTCTGCGTGGGGCAAACACAGAAGGGCAGGAAGAACAAGAAATTAGTATTTCTGATTTTAAAAATCCTGCCGCAAGTCCAGCTGGTAAAATGGGAGAAGTTTCTAGGAAGTGGCTCAGCAATGAGTCAGTGCTGGTGGCAAGGAAGAGCCCGGGGACACGGCATTGGCAGAACCTGGAATGAAAAGAGAAGCAAGTTCTTGCACGGCCAGACAACCAGAAACTGCAACTGGCTCTGAATCAGCCACTTGCACAGGCTGGGACAGAGGCTGTCAGAGCGCTGCTCTGTGGGACATTGTCTGCCTGGCATTGCCTTTTGTCTCTGTGCTCTGGAACGCTCAGCCCAGAGAAGAGAGGACCCTCTGTGCCCAGACCACCTTCCCCAGCTCTGGGGAGGAAGATGTGAAGTGTCCCCCGCTAACTGGGATCTTGCTGCCAATCCTGAGAGAGCCCAGAGAAGCAGCAGGTGTTTATCAGTAGGCTTATCTTGTTTCTCCCGAAAAAGAGCCCTCATGTGAAGGCTGCACACACGAGGGCTCACTGCACCAGCAGAAAGAAAAATGTAAGACAGGAATCAGGCCCATTCACAGCCTGACCTGAAAAATGCAATCCAGGAAATGCAGTTGAATTCTTTCCTCACCAGCAGTAAACCAGGAAAACAGACCTCAACATCATGAATTGTCTGAATATTTGCTGCTGTCAGTATGGTGTGCACAGGACTCCCCCACTCAGACAGAAAAGACTCCTGTCAAGTCAACCTGCCAGTAGCAGGTGAGGTTTCTCATCTGCAGCCCTGCAACTCCTCCCCCAGAGGCTTTCCATGGGTGGGCAATGGAGGGGTGCTCCTTCCCTCCTGCAAAATGTGCAGCCCATCACTATTCACCTTTTTTATCCCACCTGCCTTTCTCCCTAAATAATCGGTTCCTTAGAGCAGCAGATTATTTATTTTACGTATTCCTCCTCTGCCATAAAAACAAGAATAGAGGAGGAAAGGACAGTGTCATTACACTGTGGAAACTAATGCAAACTGGCTGCTTTACCATCAAATCCTACTGGAGGTGTAGCACCATTTTACTTGATGGAGCTCAACACAGTCCAGTCTGCATCTCCAGGGAGTAAAAAAGAACATTTAAGGGAAAACAAACTGCAGACAAGTGACAACCAAAGGGCACAAAGATACAAACACCACACATGGCCAACACCGGCTTCAGAGCAGACTTGGCACAGAGGGGCAGACACATACTAGGCTTCAATGCCCACCCAGAGCCACTCTCAGCCACTTCTTCTTGGCATCCAAGCAAGCATGGTAGTCCAATAAGACTATCTCAGGTAATTACCTCGATATTAAAACCCCACATACATTCCATTTTGGCAATAAGCCCTGAGCAGGCTGTCACCCTACCTGCTGAGCTGACACCATGCTTGCTGCTAGACTGGCGACAGATCCTCTAGCACTTGCTCCATCCCCTTCTCTGACCCTTTTTCAGCAAGATTTCCCTGACCTGTATCTATTTAGACTCATATGAGCCACCAACTGTTTTTAAATAGAAGTTTTTAGTCTCTTAGACAAAACCAGCCTCCCTTCTGGGTTTATGGCTTCCTCTCTGCCTGGTGCCATCCCAGCTCCTTTTGGGGTCCCAGCGCTCCAGGGTGGGAGCAGCAGCCACCAGACGGCTTCTCCTCCTCTCCCCACACCAGCAGATGGGTGCCTGGGGGCCGGAGCTGTCTGACAGACACTAGCCCCACTCCCGCTTTGTTATGTAAACCCCCAGGTTTTGGTGTTTATCTGCTTTAAGGATCCAGAAATCACTAAATGCCACCGCAGCGCGTGGGCATGAGGAGCGAGGGATGTGCGAAGCGCTCAGGGCAGTGGCGACAGCACGCGATGCCCCCGGCAATACCTCCCACTGTTCTGCGTGGAAACAGAGAAAACTCCGAATTCCAAAGACAAAAATATATATAAATATAAAATTCATGATCTTCAAATCAGCATTTCATTCCTGTTTGCTCCCCCTGTGCATAGGAGCCAGCGTAAGGGTGTGTGTCCCATTGCAAGGGCCATGGCTGCCCCGTGCCACCCTGGACACCCTGTGCCAAGCAGGTGAGGGAGCAACATGGCAAATATTTCATAAATCAAACCTGGCAAATGGAGCTTTTTCCATCAGTTCCTCCACCGCTGTCTGCCTTCCTTCCTCTGCACATGCAGAGCTGGTATGTAAATGTATCACATGATCAAAAGTCCATGACAGTAAGGGACAGGGCATCTGGCTAAATATCTGTTAAAAACTTATTTATATATCTAAAACAAACAAAAAAAAATTGACAGTATATATCTGTCTCTATCCTGCAGCTCAGCAGAGCTGAGGTCTGGCCCTGCATAGGTGGGTGCAAAGAAGCCAGGCTGCACACAAGCTGCACACACATCCCACCTCTCAGAGGGCAGAAAAAGCGTGGCAAGCAGCACCTAAACATGGACTGAAAAAACCCTTATTTTGGCAAAAAGAACCAAAAAAAGGCTGGCCAAGGTTTTGTCAAGGGAAAGAAAAAGAACACAGTCGCAACTCCTGTCAGGCAAATGATTGCGACCAAATCTCAGTCCCTGCAAGAGTTTACAGAATACAGGGCATGTGAGTACAAGTCAAAAACACATCATCAAATAATTGCCAGTCAGACAACAGGAGGAAAAAGCATGAAAGGTTTGCTCTCACCCTCCACCTTCCTCAGCTGTAGCCAAGACCAGGTGCTTACTGATATCAGACTCCAGAAGAAAATCAAATTGCTTCTTCAGCTCTGTTATACACAGATTTAGGGCCTCTGGCCAATGCTGATTCTCACTAAAGCTTTATTACTATTATTTTTTAAATCACTTGCTGCAAAATATGTTACAACATATGTTTCATGTTCCAACATGAAATTAAGGAACTACCTGTTTGCAGCAAAGGCATCACAAAGGTGCTGCTCCTCACGGAGCACGATGGTTTCCTGCAGTACTCCAGCAATTTCAGACACTGAGTTTCTCCTTTGGTGTATTCACTGGGTACAGACAGAGAGCAGATAAAACTAGAAGCCTCTACAAACATTAGTAACCGATACCTTCCTTATTATATAATTTCAAGGGAATAACACTTGTGATAACACCAGCATTTAAGTTCATTCCCCTGACATTTCTTTCCCTGAAGGTTTGATAACCTGCTTTAAATCCATTTTCGGAGAAGGAATAACTGTAAAACCCAAGTTCAGCCGACTGAACTTGCACTTAATCATGTAAGAGATTTCTCAAATCACTGCTGAAGATAAGACCCACTCCCTTAAAACATCTTTCCTCCACCGAAGACATGCCTGCAGTCTAAAGAGCACTTTCTGAATTACAGGAATAACAATGTCAAGACAACACAACCCTTTACACTTTGGTACTATATAGACTAATAAAAATTTCTAGGTGAGGCACAAGATTCCAGCCTGTTTTGTGAAAGATCAATTTCACCAGCAACGATCACCTACCTAGCACTTACAATTTCATTTATACACATGTGAAACAGCAACTTCAGCAGTTTAAAGAAGCTGCAATACTGATACTAGCACACTCTTCCTCAGCTGCGAGAGCTCAGGAGACACCTGTCAACAACAGCATTTTTTGTGGCAGGAGAAGAGCATCATGGCCCCCATGAAACGTGAATTTATTAAGTCTTTTCCAGTAAGACCAGAACCTCAACACTAATTTTCAATAACCCTGAAAAGGATGATGTTATATATCAAGATAAAACTAAAAGTACAAATGAGAATTTAAGTGAAACCCTTCAATCTTCTTTACTTAGGAAAGTTAAATCTTGGCAAAACCAAATTCAATAGCTGTACCTCTCAATAAATTTTCATTTAATCGGCTGAAGCACAGTCTACAGTAATCTCTGTAAATTTTAACAGGTCTTTTCAGAGGGGTCTGACCTTGGCCGTGTCCCCCAGGGAGCTTTGACCAAGCCTGGGGCTGGGTCTCCTCTCCAGAGGGGAGGACAGATCCAGGGCTCAGCAAACCCTGCAGCGAGATGGGCGATGGGGATGCTGTGTGAGGTCACCCATATGCTGCACCCCCAGGCCCGGGGGAGGCCAGACACACTTCCCCACCGCATAAAAACCTGATTTTACAGGTTTGGTGCTACCTCACTGCAGACAGACGGGAGGAAGGGCCTCTTTCAGCTGCAGGCAAGGGCAGGTCAGGTGCACAACAGGACTGGCTGCTGCCATCCCACGCCAGTGCTCTGCAGCAATCCCCTGAGTCCGATCAGGGATCCAGCATCCCTGGGCAGTGCTCAGCATTACAGGGTAACAGTGACCCTCAGAAAGGGGCTCTCTGCAACTCAGAGTAAACACAGAGCAAGCTGACAAAAAGCAGCAAAGGAAGGGTAGCCCAGGGACTCAAATGCAGAGCTACCCAACTTCTGGCAAAGCTGGGCAGGATTTGACCATGAGACCAAAGTCACGGGGCTAACACTCCTGTGAGCATCATGAGGTGGTTGGAAATTAAGTTCCCTGGTTACCTGCAAGCCTCTAGCATGAGCTCACGCTTATCAAATGTTAGAGAAGGCACTGGAGGGAAAACACGAATTCCTGAGCAATTAAAGACACTCGAAAGAAAGCTCCCAGCCCTCGAGCTGCAAACACAGGCAGCCCGAAACACAACGCCATAGGCAAGCAGGGGGCTTTTGTCCAGCAGTCATGGGCACATCGGCCTTGCCGTGACACCCACACTTACCATCTTCCACCTGTGTCAAACCAGCAGGGCTCCATCCACCCCGTACAACTGCCGAGCCTGTCCCCAGACAGCCTCACTGGAGAGGCATCGTGCAGATTTACTGAAAGGAGGGATGTGGGGATCATGCAGACCTGGGGGCACACAATGGGCATTGTCCGTCTGTGTGCAGAGAGCCTGGCCAGCTTCCAAAGCCAATGGAGCTGCACTGACTTGAACCACGGTCCAGTTCGGACCGGAGGCACTTTGGGGCTGAAGATTTTCTAGAGAGCATGATGCCAAATAAAGAAAACCAGCAACAGGCAGAAAAGGCTTTCATTGCAAGAAACCCCGCCGGCGGCTCGGCTTCACGGGTTGGGTCAGCACGTTGAGTAACTCTCAGCGTTCTCCCATACCCCAAAAACGGCGGGTGCGGAAGGGACGGGGCAGGGTCACGGCTTCACCAGCGCCGGGGACACTGAAGTTCACCACGTCGCCGAGCTGCCCAACCCAGGCGCCCGCGCTGACCACAGGGCAGGACCGCACCGACCCGAACCCACCCATTTCGCAGCACGAAAAACGCGCAAACCATCCCGAGTGTGTCCGACAGGCGACAAACACCTCCCCGCGGCAAAGCCTGTCCCAGCAAAGAGCCCGGACAGGGGATTCACTTGAAAACAGACGCCCTGCGCTGAAGTCACCGCATTTCCCCGGGCTNNNNGAGGGCACCGCGGCCGCTGCCGGCCCCGGGACACGGCGCAGGGGAGGACGGGCACCAAGCGCCCCGCCCCGGCCAGGGGGAGCGTGGTGAACCCAGGGAAACTCAGAGTGAGCGGGAGGGGAGGAGCTGGGCTGTTTAATTCCAACTTCGCAGCGCGTGGAGGGACTTGGAGATCCCTGCGCGCTCCGAGCGCCGCGTCCACAGGGAGCACAGTCTCTGGAGTGCCCGGACAGTCCAAGAGGGAGAAGCCAAGGCTCCCGCCGTCACCGTGAAACTGCGTTTGGCCAGGGAAACAAATTGAAGAAGCCTCTGCAAATTAACAATTGTTAATTGCACATGGGATTTTTTTTTTTTTTAAGCGTAAGACAACCCAATAATTACAGTCCGGTGCTGTTTGGATCCGAGCCGTCCTCCCCTGCACATGCTGCATTTACCATGTTACTTCCCATATGCCCTTTTCAATATGCAAAGAAGCAGATTTTTTAGCGAGAGAGAATTTTTTTTGTGCTTGCAGGAGCATTGAACTGACATGCGGATAAGCAAAATCCCCAGCAGTTCCAGCTATAACCCAGCCGTGAGTGCTGGTGAAACGCCCAAAATCTGTCTGCAGCACTGCAGCTCTCACTGCTGCGGCTGTACAGGGAGATCTTGGTGATTTCTTCCAAGGAACTCAGTGAATCCACTTCTATCTCTACAGCAAGACTTCAGCATTAGGATATTTTTCTTCTTAAATGATTTTATTTTTTATTTCTTTAAATCGTGAAGAACTGAATCACAGTCCTCGAATGTAGATGAGATAAATAACCCAACTTCGATCACTGCTGATTCAGAGGCAGCCTCTATCCCCTGTTCTGGCAATATTGAAGCATCACATTCTCCACCAGGGCAGCACCTGACTTGTTCATGGGCACACCTTTAACACAACACGCTGGCTCAGCTCACTTACACTGGGTTTACTATGACTTGGCTTCCTAACTCCTTAACAAAACCAGTGTGAGTTATGTGCTTCACACCTAAAATCAAACTTAGAAATCTAAGGTGGGTTCCCAACAGCATTGCAACACGATTTCCTTCAGCTCATGGGGTTGGGCTCCAAAACTCCCCCATTCAGCATCTGGGGAGAGCTGTGAGTCAAGGTGGCTCAGCAGCACTGGCTGCACTGAGCAAGGAAAAAGTCAGCACCGATATTTGTAGTGCTCCATGTCGGGAGAGAGCAGAGCAAGAGAGGAAACTGGGATGGAACACTGTGGGGCAATGGGAAATATTCAAAGTTATCCTATATCACTGCCATTTCCACCCCAAAGAGTGGGCAGAGCCACGTTCCAGAAGGGCACATTACTGCAGAGAGGTTTCCTGCTGAGCATATGGAATAGGAATGAGTGGAGAGAAGGCACGGGGAGTATCCCTCAGGGCACCCACCTGCCCGGGATCCCTGATCTCTGTCGTCCTCTCCAGACACACCTCTGTTCACCCCACAGCTTCCTGGGGCAGGAGGCCAGTGGGCTGCAGGGGACCTCTGCCACTTCCCATCTCTGCGACCTTTCCACTTGTGTTGATGCAGAGCAGGGACATAACAGACACAGAGAAAAACAACTTTCTCTGCAGACAAACCCCTGCCCTCCCGCCCAGAGCTTATTTCAGTGCTCATCTCCTAAGTGACTGGCTGATTTCTGGCAAATCTTTCCAAATCTGTAAACCTTAGCTCACTTAATGCATATTTAATCTCTCTGCTGTAGGTTTATGTTGGCAAGTGAGCAGGGCTAGACCAGTAGCAGAAGAGAGCAGCCAGTGTAGATGAACATTTTGGCCTCTACTTTGCACTATTCTCCTCTCTGCAGCACCACAACAGAGAAGGTTCTCCACTTGCAGTTATCTCTCCTAGCAGAAACACCACTGTCTGTGCCCATGTCCCATTAGTGGTTTTCTACATTTCCCAGAACCTTCCCTGTCCCAGAGGCAATTCTTAAAGTGGATACTTGGCACATACCCTTGAAAATATCTTGAGTCTGAAGCACAGTATTATCTGTCAGGAGTTTCTTTGGTTCTCTCCCACCTGCTTTTCAATCTTCAGGAACTTCGACACATCCCTCAGAGGATGCCTGGTGTTGTCACAGGGGTGTGAAGATTTCGTATTTAAGGTGAGACTCTGGTGCAAAGGGTGTTCTGAGTGACAGTCGGACAGGGATTGACGCTGCTGCAGTCTGTAAAACCAAGGTGCTGATATTAGCAATCTTTATTGTTATTTAGTCACACTTCATATTTTTTTCATCTCTCTAAAAGTTTTCACTTCCATGCCCAATGAGGTGGCCAAAAGTGGGGCTACATGAAGCACGTAGAGACATCTGCAGAAGGGCTCTTAGAGAACTGAAAGCCTGTGCTGCTGCACACCAAACCAAATCTACCAGCTGAAAGATAATACAGGAAAAGAAGCAGGCATTCTTTCATCAAGGATGCGTGTTCTTCAATCTGGGTCACCACTTGACATCACAACACAGGGAGGAGGGGGAGGAGCAGAGGGACAGCAGCTGCTGGACACTAGAGAAATGCCAAACAAGGCAAGGCTTTAGGGGGGAAAGAAAGAGGGAAAATAAATGCCAAACTAAGAGCAGGCAGGGGTGAACATGTGACAGCACAAAGAAGCGTCACCTTCTCCAAGCTTCTCAAACTGTTTTTTCACACCCAGAAAAACACTCTCCCCTTCCTCTGTGGCAAAAGGCAGTTTTGCCAATGGGTTGGAGTGCAGGAAAGATCTCAGCGGAGCCACATCAGGGATTTGTCTGACATGCAGGACACAGGTGTCACCTAAATACAAGGTTTTACCCATTGAGATTTTTATCACCCATTTGCTTTTCCTTTTTAAAATGAGCCTAACTACATCAGTACAAACCCCGACTCTGTGTCACCAATAATGGGCTATTTCCCAGCCCAGTGCTCCTGACACCATTCACAGCAACCCACTCATCAAGGATGGAAAAATAAAAAAAAACCAAACCAAGCACCAAATGCCAGAGTGGAGCCTGTAGTGTCTTTCAGAGCTGCAGCCTTTTACCTCCTTCTATTTCCCCTTTAGCCACCCAGGGGCTCCCTGACACCAAGTGTGGGTTGTGTTGGTGCCTCTGCAAAGCCATGAGGACCGGAGGGGAACTAGGGGAAAAAATAAGGAATTGTTTTCCCCTGTCTGGGTCACATTTGGGAAGGAGCCTGCAGAGCCCCAGGGGAGGGGGGAATCAGCTTTATCATCCTTGGTGAGATGAGGGTTTACTTTGGCTCTGTGTAAAGCCAGGCTCCAGCACGGGACACTACCATGCCTCCTGCACCCTGTCCCCAACCTCTCTTGAAGATGTCCTGACTACAGAGCAAAGAGTTTTTTGCCCTACAGCACAGCAATTCTGCAGCTCTTTAGGACAACAGGGCTATTTTACCTTTGTATCCCAGAGAGTCACCTCACTAGGGACTGGAAATGAGTTTTGCTGTGGCCATTTCAGAGCAGTGCAAAGAGAAAGGGCCTCACATCCTCCCAAGAGGGGCACAAGGGATGAGGCAGAACAGTTGCCTCAGCTCCAACCGCGACTCCAGTGTCCCCACATCACCCAGAGCAGGTGATGGAACCTTGTGGAGATGTGCACCAGACATCCCAGAAAAACCCTGTGGATCCACACTGAGGCAGCCCCTGGTGACACTGCCAGGGATGGAGCAACCCCAGTGGGGGCCAGCTGGCATTAAGCCACATACATGCACAAAAAAAGAGGATATTTTATTGTTTTGTCCTGTAAGACCAGTATTCCAAAAGGACAAGGCAGGGTTGTGTGTAAAAATGACATTGTCAAGAGCTTTTTTTCCCTCCTCTGCCCTTGAAGGATCGCTATTGTCCTCCTAACTCTGAGGGAACAGGCAGGGGAGAAAGTTTTGTTGAAAGGCACTTCAGCAAGAAGTGCCTGACTTGGCCACGGGGCCCCTGGGAGTTGTAGTTTTGTCTCCTCCCATCAAAATCCCTCTTTTTTGGCAAAATTCCACAGCAGTGTAATTCCTCCCATGACACAGCAGCAACCCCTTTGCACAGTCAGAGCGGGACCCCCGGACTTTAGTTGCTACAAGACAACCCCGGGGGCTGCTCAGGATCCAAACCTTATCAGATTTGGCCAGAATATTTCAGTTTTCTTTCACACCCTTCTCCTCTCTCAGAATTCCCATGGAAACACAAACAAAGCTCTTGCTGTTTGGGTTTGGTTGGGGCTTTTTTGTTTCTCTCGGCGGGGGGGGAGGGGGTTGAGGGGTGGATGAGAGTGGTAAATGAAAAATTTTAAAAAGCCTTAAAAAAAATAAGAAGAAAAAAAAGAAGAAAAATATATTGAATAATACATGAGATACCATGTCTAGCTTGATTTTCCCTACAGCAGTGCGTATCCCCTCTGTATCACCCCTTCAAAGCCTCAGGGGACAGAAATGTGCCTCAGAGCTAAAATAATACATATTTCTTGTATCACAAACTTGCTTTTGGCCAGGAAATGCCCGAATCCAAGCTATCCCGCCCTTTTCCTCACTGGTGCATCGTTCCACAGATACCTGGATGCCACCGTGTGGCAGCTGCCCCGAGCCGCGGTGGAGGGAGAAGGATACGGACAGGGCTGCAGGGAAAGGCAAGGCTTTAAGGGGGGAAAAAATGGGTGAAAATAAAATAAAAAGGAGGGTTGGGGGTTTTTTTGCAGCAATTCACAAAACTTCAAGGAATGCCAAGCACGTCAGAACATGAAGCACAGGATCTGGAGGAAGGAGAGAGTGCAAACCAGCTCCGTATGGTGTTGAGCTCAGACACACACTGTCTTTCTATTTAAAGCCCTGCAGGAACGTGAATGCCAGGTTTGAGCGAGCTCAACAAGCCCCTCTGAAAACAATTTATATGGTCCTCTCTACCCCAGGGTCTGGTTATCTGACAGCTTTTAATACCTTACAGGCATCCCCCACAGCAGGATACAACCCACCTTTTCCTGCTGGAGGACTGAAGTTTGGATCTGGAAAGGCATTTAATTGATGACAGAAACCAGTGGGACTTCCCTGGGGTCCAAATCAGCTTTGGGATGAGGACATGGGCTGCAGAGTGTTTAGTGCTGCCGCCTGCCCACCCCTCCCTTTTCCCTCCACGTGGGAAACAATGCTGGGTGGAACCCTGAAAATGAAGATTGTGCTACCAACACTGCGTCCCCAGGCACATCCTGCAGGCCAAACCATCTTGGCAAGGCCAGAACATCCTTCCTCCTCTGCCAGCCCCCTGAAACTGTCTCCTGCCAGGAGGCAGCAAGAAGAAAGCAATACACGGGTCAGGGTTTGGGGTATGCCTCATTCTTCCATGCTCTGTCTCCAGGGAATGCCTTATTTTCCCATTAAGTCCCTCTGGGGTATGTCTCAGTTTCCCCATATCTACCTCAACAGCACTGCTTTTCATTTATTCCAAGGTTCAGATCACTGAATGGAGAATTACATGTTTTATCATTTGTCCATAATAGGTTGTCAAGTCGCCGTGTTATTATTAGCAACAGGAAAGGAACTAAGTAAATTATTCTTAAAGTATGCAATGAGCACTTGAGTAAGCGTTAAGTAATGAGCGTTTCTTTAGCGAGGAATCCAAGCGAGACACGCTCCACCCATTTTGTTAACAGACAAAGGCTTATGTAAGCTGGGTGTTACATAAAACCCTGAAATAGGGAGCTGGAGCACTCCCCCACCTTTGGGTGAGAGCTTTGCTGCAGCCCACGGATACCTGAGCTGACACTGAAGCAGCTCCGAGCTAAGAGGCAGCTGATGACCAGGCCTGGAGCTGGCAGGAGCCAGTGGCAGGGACAGACAGGTGTCCTGTGTGTGCTGCCACCAGCCCTGAGCACAGCTCGGGTGGCGAGTTTGGATTTGCCCTCGCACTGCTCCGGAAACAGCGAGGCGCTCCGAGCAGCTTTGTCATCCCTGTGACCATCAAAGAACGTGTCTCTGTTCTTGCGTGGCAGGGCAGGCTGAGCACCACCCAACCCCAGGGTGTCATCCCTGGGGAATAACTGGTGCTTAGAAAGGAGAACGCAAGTGGGGTTATGCCCCCGCTTTTCTGCGGCTCTTCCTGTCCCCAGGGATCTGCAGGAAAGGGACTTTCCAAGACAGAAGTTCCCTCTTTGTAGTTTCCCAGCTCCTGGCAGCTGATTCTTTCAATAAATTGACAGGTCAGTTCTTAAGTTCTCGTGAATCTTCAACTTCCGCCACATCATGCGACAAAACCCACCACAGTTTACCATGATTTATCTGCAGAGAAAAGGGGATCCACATCTTGCAACATCAACTACTAGAGCTAAAAAAAAAGCAGGCTAGTAGGGGGTGCAGCCTCTTCATCACATCTTGTGTGCCTGAAAGCCTGTCTGTCTAGAGAAAAATGATCTGTCTCCATAAAGAAATACTTCTCCTCCACAGACATCTTGCATCCTGCCTTAAAATGCACAATTCCAACACTCAGACGGCAGAATCAGCTGACAGCAGCAGTTGCTTCCTAGACCCGAGGTCAAAAAAAGTCTCAGAAAAGAGAGTTTGCAATTCTATTCTCTTCATAGCCCAGACACCAAATCCTCCTTCAAATGCAGGTATCAGATGCAGTTGCATGAGAAACCAGGGACATTTATCTGGCTGGGGGGAAGAAAAGGGGAGAGAAAATCTTTAGGCACGGGATTGTTGGGCGGGCAGAGCAAAACGTGTCAGGAGTTACTCTCCGGACTACAAGGGAGCCATTCATGGCTGCAATCAGTTTGCTCTGCGGTACTTGCAGGAACATGCCAAGGCTGCTCTGTGATTCTGCCCGACTGACTTAGTGTTTGTGATTTGCCTGACCTTTGCTCTAAATAAATGGGAGCCACACAGAGGGGATTTTGATGCAAGTCCCCTGTATCTATAGCATCTTCCCTGGCTGCAACCCACTGGCTCCATGGGGCTTTGTTTTAAAGGAGAGACAGACAGAAGGCAGGCAGGAGGGGAAAAGGAAGAATGAAATGCAAGCTGTCTGGCCCACACAATTAAAAAAAAAAAAGAAAAAAAAAAAAAGAAAGAAAGAAAGAAAAAGAAATCGGAATAGCTTGGCTTTGTTTTCTGTCATGTTATTTATCTTACTTTAGAATTAAATCCAGATGACATAGATAAGACAGGGGTGACCCCTAGTGCCCTCTCCAGCTGCAGCTTCCACTGTTATTCCCTGTATTGATATTAGAGCATAAACAGAGGGAAGAAGCAGCACCTTTCAGATTTGTTCTTCATTCACAAAGCCTCTCTCTCTCCCCTTTCAGAAACAAGATCTCATTTCCTCTCACTACTGAAACTCTATCACTGTGAGGCATTCACTGCAGCATCTCTTTGTCGCTGTTGTCTGGGAACAAAATTAAACACATTTACTCGTGTAAGAACTTATTATATTCCATTGACTATTTATCATAGTACATTTATATTTATCACCTTACATAAAAGAAAGAAGAGCCTATTTTGCTAAGTCCAGGCTTGTCAATAGCTAAGAACAGCCATTCAAACTCCTGAGAAGAGACCTTTGTCTTGCAAAAAGTGTATTTTGCAGCACCAAGGCACTGAAAGAAGCGAGTCTTTCCTGTGACAGCCATCAGTATGCACCACTTTTTTTTGTCTTTCAGCAATGTCAAAACTCTCTGTTCTTGTGAATCAGCCTGCACCAGACATACCCTGCTCACTGTGCTGGTGATGCTCATCAGGGGCTTTTCCCTGTGTTATTGAGAGGGAACAGGTCCTCTTTCAGAAAAACCTCGAGACACCCCCTCACAGATTACTTTGGGATGCAGGATTTTTCTTGAGGAAATAAATGAACTTAGCACAAACCTGAATGAATTTTAGCTTCCTGTAATGTGAGTGCTTTGGGCACTTCCTGCCCTGCTGAGGTCAGGGCTGTGCCCACCAGCATAGCGTGGGTGGTACCGCATCAGCTGACGTCTCAAAGTTTCACATATTTAATGGGATCTCATCAGGCAAAGAAACCACCTGCTAACAGTCCCCACGGCGACATTTCCATCCTCAAGAGAGCAGCAAACTCTCCTGTGCAGCATCACAACCTGCCACAGATTTATCTGATGCCTCTTCAGCTCTGTATTTCTTGCCTGTTCCTTGCAGGCTGGTGTCAGCTCTGGCAACCACCACCCCAGCACCCCTCCTGCTGCACCAGGGCTCCTCTGCAGAGCCTGGCTCCTCAGAGCTGGCACCCTCGCTGCTCGAGCCCCAGGAACACTTCGACACTTCCCAAAAACAATTCCCCAGCTCGGCCTTGGGGAATCCTTGGCAGTCACAGGGCATGGCATGTTATCTCACCCCCATCACCACCCAGCTGGCAATTCCTTCCCCTTTTGCCACCTGCCAGCCCATTTCTTCACCAGAAACAACTTCCAGGTCTCAGCCACTCCTTCCTCCCCAATATCTTTTTGCTTTCACACAGCCTCTCTGGTCATTCATCCCCAGAGTTCCCTCTTAAGCCTCCAGGCTTCCTGCTGCTCCCATTACCTCCTCAGGCAGACAAACACCACCCACCCCCTTCCCAAACCAGCCCTTTCCTGGCATTTACACCCATGACTCAGCCCAAGCGAGGTTGGGTCAGCCACAGGTGAGGCTGGTTGATGCCCCTGTAACAAGTGTTTTACTCCTTGGAGGGCTGGGCTGGCTGCAACTTAAGCAGCTGCATTTTTTCCAGTTTTAGTAAAAGTTCATCATCTGCTCTGGACATAGAATCATAGCATGGTTCAGGTTGGAAGGGACCATAAAGATCATCCAGTTCCACCCACTGCCATGGGCAGGGACACCTTCCATTATCCCAGGCTGCTCCAAGCCCTGTCCAGCCTGGACTTGGACACTTCCAGGGATGTAGAGGCCTGGGCACCCTCTCCACCCTCAAAGGGGAGACCTTTTTTTTCCTAATTACCAATCTGAACACACCCTCAGCCAATTTGAATCATGTCCCCCTTGTCCTGTCACTCCATGCCCTTGTCCAAAATCCTTCTCCAGCTCTCTTGGAGCTCCTTTAGGCATGGGAAGGGGCTCCAAGGTCTCTCTGGAGCCTTCTCTCCTCCAGGCAGAACACCCCAACTGTCTCAGCCTGGTTCCAGAGCTGAGGTGCTCCAGCCTCCTGATTATCAAAGATAATGCTTAGATACTGCTCTACTTACGTGCCTGTTCTCTGGATCATTTTCCCCTGATTTTATAGCTCTGGGTTCCCATGTTCCCTTGTTTACATTAAAAACAACAGTTTGCTTTGAAAAAAATGAAGTTCCTCCTAATGTTTTATTTTTAAAGTAGGTTTCAAGGGGGGGGGCATGAATTTTACTAGTCATTGCATAATTTTGGTTTTATCTGGTGGAAATCTCACTTTCTTCTGAGATATTCTGTACTTCTCAGTATGACACCAAGTCTGCATTGCTCTCATGTCTCTGGATCCAGCACTGCTCCAACCTTTCCACTTTATTTCTTTTCCCTCTCTGTTAAAGTTAAAGATGTGCAAATATTGTCAGAGCTACTGTTTGCTTCTTTCACAATATTCCATGTTCTTTCTCCTGAGTTTATTTTTCTTGTTAGCTTTAGTAAACACCATTTTTCTTTACTGTTGTTCTGACTGTATATGATCCCATACAGAGAAGGCACTACAAAATCTGTCTATAACACACAAATACTTCTACAGTTGCATTTTTCTCTATATTCTTATTTTTGCTTGGCGCTAGCTCTGTGTATTCCAGTTATGCTCTGCATCTAAAACAATCTGTCAGCTTACATGTGCCTATAAGTAGTGGGAGTATTAGTTTTGAATATTTTCATTTAAACTCTAGCTTTGTTCCCTCACACTGTTAAAATGCTCAGAATTAGCTCATCACTTTAATATTTGATTATCACAGGAATGAGCTTCTTTACATGCTTTTGCAAAATGTCACTTTCCAGGTTCCTCACATCCTTGTTCATACTCTTGGAAAGTTACTCTTGTGAGGTGAAAGTGCTATCTTGGATGTCACCTGAATGTCAGAATCTGAATCAGGCAATGCTGAATTTGACACAAATCCAAACACTGAACCAGTCCTTCATCAGATAAAGTAAAATCATCATCATTAAGAATGCTTTCATTAAGGACAGGAGGTTTTTTTCCTTCAAAAGGCTACACTGGTTCAAGGAAACTATAAATCTTGTGGTTTGTCTGACATTGCAGGTCAGACTAGATGATCAGAATAGTTTATTCTGGTATTCATGCTGAAAAACTTACAAATATCCGGAGAAACTGTAACTGCATCTGGTAGAGAGATGGTCAGAGAAGATAAGGGAGTTGCTGCTTCTGCTCTTAAATGCTCCAAATTCACCTACAGTGGCTGAGACAGCCACTTCTCCCCCAGAGATCAGTAATGCAGCTGCTTTCACTTGTTTTCTTTTTTATCTGAGCTATGTTACAACTTTCAAAACTTTGCTATTCAAAACTTTGTTAGAAAACTGTCCTTGATCCTGCTGGTGATGGAGAGCCAGTGTTTTACCAGTGATGGTTGTTGCTTTAGTGTCCCCCCCCAGCTTCTGAATCCTGTAAATCAGAGGAGTTTGGAGAGCCAGAGGCAGCTCCCAGACCTTGCTCAGCAGCAAGTGCTTCTGCTGAAGTCCCTGTGCTGGGGCCACGGGTTTTAGCAGCCAGGACATCTCTGTCCCCCCTGGCCACCACCCTGATTCCCACTAGGCTGCACATAGTCTCGCTGGGAGCCCAGGGGCAGGGAGGCCACAGGAAAGAGGATTTTTATGTGGTGGCCCATTGGATGAATTGCAGTAGGAAAAAAAAGGGGTTGAATGAGTGGTGAAACTTGTAACACACCAGGAGCTGGAAAAAAACCCACTGGACACACCATGGCACCACAGAACACAGGGAAGGAGAACACGAGATGGAGCAGATCCCACCCCCCAGCACAAGGCCCACGAAAAAAAGGTTTTATTTTTCCTGCCAAAAATCCATCAGGAAGCAGAAAGCTAGTCTCAAAAAAGTAATTTTACTATTTGCTAAGCACACATACAAAAAAAGCAAACAGAAATGCTGGGCACTGCCTTTCCAGAGTTTAGACCAAACTCAAAGCTGCCCATCAGTCCCAGTTCCCCACACTCTGCTCCCAGTTTGCTCAGACCCTCCACTAAAACCAGTAGCATCATTCCCTGTTTCTCTTTTTTTTCCTCCCAACTTCCAGTTGTTTTGCACACTTCAAGTAAAACACATAAAACCAAGCTTTGCCATAGGGTGAGAACTGAGAAAGGAAGGACAAGTGAAAAATAAAATCCGTGAAACAATTAAAGAGACAGAACCTGACATATGAAGCCCAAGCAGAGTCCAGTCAATCATTTCTGTTTGTACTCACCAGCACAGGAGCTGCACAGCTCTCAGAAGAGCACAGCTGGGGTATATTCTCACCTTCCTTTAATTCCATCCATAAATCTGGGAAGAGCAGAGCATTACAAACCTCAGCATGCTCGGTAGATAAAAACACCCAAGTGTACAGCACAGGATGAGTTGCCTTCACGTGGGAGCCTTTCTGAAGGCAGTAACTGGTCACAGGTGGGGCTTGGATCAGCGTGTGGAGCAGGAGGATATTTACCAATGTGAGTGAAACACCCATTTACCCAGCGAGCCCATCGGGTCCTCTTTAAGCAGAGGGAAAAGTTAAAGAGAAAACATTTACGAGTTTTGCATTTCACCCAGTTTTTGCACCCCCTTAGCTGCCAGTCAGTGTTCCACTGTAGATATCTGACACTTATTAAGAAATTCATGAAACAGTGACAAATTGACAATCCAGTGGCACTCAGCCTCAGAGGTGTCGGTCTTTATTAAACCTTCAAATGAAAGTGGCCCTGAAGTGCCAGGTTCCCATTTTACCCTCTGTCACACTTACTGAGGGAACATAAACCTGACCCAGAACCGGTTCTTCAGCAATTTAATTGTAAGTATCATGTACAGCGATTGGTAACACGCACCCAGAAATGAGCTGCTTGGCTTTTACTTTATTTTTTAACTGTCTTTGGTTTTTAACTTTCTGTTGGTCCCTAATGCATACCTGGATACCCAATTATTTCAGAGAGGCCAGAGGAAGGTCACTGCTGGAATTTTCTGGCTCTCCTGCACGTAGGTGGATGACATGATTTCAAGGGGTTTAGGTTGGCATCTGCTCCACAGCCATCAGTTTCCAGCTGAGGACACCAGAGGTTTCTGTCCTCATAAAGGGGCTGGCATTTATTTGGGAGTCACAGCACCATTCCTGGCACCTCTCCAGGCAGGTCCTTATGCAAATGACCAGCACTTACTTGGAATTTGCGTTAATGTGTAACTGAAAAGCTGCTTCCAAGGGTACCTGTTTCCAAATCTTTGGGTTCTCCCCATAACCAGACATTTCCAGGCTGGTTTAGGAGAGCGGAGGCTGCTGCTGGGTGTGATTCAGAGCTGCACGTCAGTGTTTGCTATTGACTTAAGAAACCCAGGGCTGCTGTGAGCAAACTGCCCATCCCAGATCCAAACACCCTTATCTCCTGGCAGCGCTGTTCCTCCCGCATTTAAAGCAAAACTACGCTTTGGAGTCAGGAATGAAATCAAGCCGACGAGGCAGAGGACAACTTCACATCCCTTTCTCCTGCTGCCTGTGGAATTCCCGAAATTAACCATGCCAGCAACGAGTACCCCACTGAGCCAGCGCCTCAAACTCCTGCTCCAACCAGCCAGCACTTACCTGGATCTGAACTGAATTCCCTCCAAAGCCCCCAGGAATGATGTGAATGCTGTGCTTGGGCATTAATCCACGGGAAACTGTGAGACCCCAGCCCTGCGCCGGGGTCGCAGCTGTCTCTGAAGCCCTTCAGAGAGGAGCTGTGAGTCAGCAGCGCTGCTCTGGGACTCAGATGCCCCACGAGTGGGTGAAGTGGAGAGATAAGAGGACGAGGACACGCCAGCAGCAGCACAGGATCGCCCGGCACAGCTCCAGCTTTGAGGTGCTTCCTCTTTCTAACGTCACTCTGGTGTTACACGGAAGGACCGAACAGCAAGTTGTTCATGGCCTTTTTCTTCTTCTTTTATAATAAGTAGTTCAATTCTTATTGTTTTAAATGTAGGAAGAAGTGAGTTTTTATCGCCGTAAAAAAAATTGTGTAATTTTCCTTCATAATTTTCCTTCATTAAATTTCCTTATTAAATGGAAAGGAAAAATCGGCAGTTTTTGGAAAACCAGGCACTCTTCAGCATTTTTTATAGATCTGTGCTGTGAGGGCACTCATGCTACTTTAAAAGTAGTACGCTCAGGCCCTCCACTAAAACCAGGAGCATCATTCTCTGTTTCTCTTTTTTTTTCCTCCCAACTTCACGGCAGGGTGAATAGAGGCGGGGAAGTGAGGGACTGCACAGTGAGTGCTGAGGAAAAGGTGCTTCAGGATTTCAAGTGCTGGCACAGAACACCCAGTGTGCTCCTCCGGTATGAAACCACTGGGGAGTTCCAAATGTGCTAAAATATCTTGACAGGGTGGCTCTGCTTTTCTTCTGCTGCCTCCGGTGCCTGTCTGGTCCCAGGGGAACCAGGTGCTCATAGCATCTGCTCCCACGGGACACAGCCAGCACCAGCAGGCTTCCCGAGAACAAACTGGGGAGGGAGCACACTCCACGATCACTAAACAAGACAGTTGTGGCATATTTAGGTGCCCAAATCCTGATTTTTGTGCAAACAGGTGGCAAGTGGGGATATTTCTTATAAACTCTTCAGAAGTGCTTCAATCTAGGTGTTGAGAAGGTTGTCTCATCTTCATTCTGAATGGCTTTTCTTGTCCATTTCCTTTTTCTTTTGATCAGTGGAACCCACAGATCAAAGTTTTCCTTAAGCTCCAGTAAGGATGAAAAGGGATGCTGAAATCCCCTGGGAGAGGTCTGAGTGAAAAACTGCCTGGAAATAGAGTAGTGGAGGAAAAAAAAAAAAGCAAGGGTTAGGTTTATCTTATTCAGGTTGGTATTTATATTAGTGATAGCCCTGTTTGAAAGTCAGTTTCAGGAAACTTGCTGTCATGAGCAGCTGAGTCATCCTGCCTTGTGCACACGGGCAGAAGCGTCCCCATGGAACACCAGGACAGAATTTTTCATGTTTTCACCCCAAATCCCACTGTGTTTTTAAAGCACTGGACACATGAATGCTGCTCATTACCCAACTCCTCTGGCTGAAAACCCAGCCTGGCCTTTCTGTACTGCCAGTGACACACTCAGCTCATTTTTGGGAGGCTCCTTGTGACTCCAGACAAAGTCGTGAGCTTTCAATCTTTTGAAAAGCAGACTTTAGAAGGATGTTGTAAAAGGAGCACCTTTGCCTTCTAATTGCGAAAAACAGGGATTCCTTCAGGAAATTACACCCCCCCCCCCACCATTCAAATAGGGTTGTGTAGGGTGGTACCACTATTAATGACTTTGCTGATGGAGACAGCACTCGCACAAGGACAGTCTGGGCAAAGTCTGCTTTTAATCAGGAACACTAAAAGTCATTAAGTGACCAAGTAACTGACTCACGTGGAGCAGTACGGAGATTGCTTAGGGCCATGGAGTTCAGTCTTTCCTTTAAAAATCTTTCCTAAGACTCTTCCCCTGGGAGGAGGAAGCCAGTGGGGCATTTGGCATCACCATTCCAGCAGGAACCACAAACGTGTCTGATCAGAGGCTACCGAGGAGCATTGCGTGGTCTCTTAAGAGCAGACATGCTGAAATATTACTTCAGTGGAGACACACAGCTGAGGAGGGAATTTCTAACATTCTCACACAGTCCCAAAACCACTTAATTTAACACCAGCCAGCCCTTTAAACACCATTTTTTTCTTGGGATGTTCCACTATGAAAGTGGAAGCAGTGCCCTCGGGCATTGACCTCAGATGCTCTCCCCTGACTATGCACAGAGTTGTGATGGGGCAGGAGCTGTGCCCCCCACCACATTCCCCTCCTGCTCCCAGTTTGCTGCAGGAGGGTTCATCCCTTCCTTGCTCATGGGAGGAGGAAGCCTTTTGAAAGATGCAGTAAACCCAGAAAGCCTTGGTTCCTGGTTTGGGGGAAGATAAATTTTCTTCTGGGAATTGTAGTCCCAGGACACACGAATTTGCAGCCTCCCTAGAAAGGTGAGCCAGGAAAGCTGGCAGCCTGCAGCTGTTTCCATAGTGCAAGGGAAAATGTGTTGAAATTGAGGGAAATTTTTATAGGCAACTCTACTTGGAAATTAGCAAGCTCCAGTAGGAAAACTTGAACATGTTTAGGAGAATCAGACACCAAGAAAGAAACTCTTTCTGCCATGATGAGAATTGGAAAAGGGTGGTGTTTCTTGGAGTCTCTAGTCATGGGGAAATTACCCTTGGGGTTCCATGAGTGGTTTGAAGGCTGCTTGAGGGGAGAGCATTGGCTGGCCAGAGAGCCAGGCATAGCTGTGGCCCGAAAATATTCTGCCAGAGTTGAAGAAAGTAGGTTTGCAAAATGGTGATGGAAATTTTGGACCCCAATCTGGACCAGCCTGACAGAGGAGAAGAGCTGCTCTTCCTGCTGCTTTTGCCTGGGGATGAGGTGCAAGGCAGAGCAGTACACAGAAATATGGATACAGCTGGAAGAAGAACCCGTTGGTACGAACGAAGAGTTACTGACAGAAAGTGCACAGCGGTTGTTTGTGGTTTCCAGCAGCCACCGCAGTGTGTGCAGGCTAAAAGAGGCAGAGGAAGTGTTTCTATGGACGACTGAAGAGCTGAGCCCAGCGCAGGCGTCAGGCTGGTAAATCAGAGAGCGAACACTGCGCTTCCCCACAGCTCCAAATGCTGTTATAGGGCAAGTAATTTATATTCCTGTTCTGGAAAAGACTATTATGGCCTTGTTTGTGAGAAGAAACGCTGTCCCCTGGCTACGCAAAATCTGCACAGCATGTTCTGTGGAAAGCCTAAATGCATTATCCAAAAGTCCTGGAGCCCACTGGGAGAGCCACCACCTTCCATCACCCTGCTCAAGCTCACTTGCACAGCCACCAGCCCTGCCCACTGTCACCCTTGGGGCTGTGCCTGGCCCTGGCTCAGTGCTCAACAGTTCCCAGGGGCCCAGGCTGTTGCTAGAAAGTCATATTTATGTACAAGCAGCTCAGCTGGGGAGGGCTTGGTTTCAGTACTGACATGGGCTCACGTGTGGCTGCCGCAGCACATCCCCTGCAGCCTCTCTGAGCTGGGTTAGAGGGCTTGAAAAACTGCCATTTTTGGTTGAAAAACTGCCATTACTTACCCTGCTCTGGTGGTTTGGGGTGCAGCATGAATGGGAGTAACTGCACTCACCAACTGAACACTAAATAGCTGGAAATAATAGCCAGTGAGGACATTTATGAGCTGAGTGAGGCCCTAGGACAATAAAAGAAGCTTGAAGGTGGCTCATTCATTACCATCTGCACATATTGGCAGTAAAGCTGACACCAGCAGTCAGAACCACAGGCCTACAAAGACCTCAACGCTATTTTCCACTTTTACAAATTTAATTAGTGCTGTCCCCCTCAAGCAGCAAAATACAAGATTTTTTTTTCCAGGTAATATAGCCATTTTCTAGGTAAAGAACTGGAGAGAACACTAAAGCAGAAAAACCTGTATTAGAACTGTTATTGCCATTTTCTACATGGACGTTTTGGCAACAGCTCCTTCTCTGAAAGGAAGAGTCTTTTTGTTCAGTGCCATAACTCATGAGCTCCTGAATCAGAATGCTGATGGATGAAGTCTCAAAAGATGGAATTTAATCTCGTTTCCCACATCTTTCTCTGGATCTACTAGGCTACTGTAAGCTTAGAGAGGAACAGTCAATTTCTGTTTCAAGAATAAGCTGTGGTGATCTCTGGTTCTCCTTCCCCACAGGTGGCAGTTTCCTAGAGCTCTTTGCAATTTTGGGAGGGGAACATTTTGTGTTGTAGGAGAGCACTGAGCAGAGCTGTAGGGAAAGGGTCAGAGCAAGGTAACACCTCAGAGCCCAGCAGCACCTCCTGACAGAACACGGGTGGTTCATTCTCCAGAAGTCAGCGCTGGCCTGAGCAGCCTGCTCCAGCAGCCTTTAGCATGACAGCCTTGGGTCAGCTGTAGCCAACCCCAGGGTGTTCCCAGATAACAAACAGATAGCAGTGTGCTGCTGGAGCCCTCATTCAAGGTCTGGGTTTAGCCTGCAGTTCATGTTGGTATGTGTGGATTCCTGCAGGAAGATAATCTTTGTGCCGCTAAGGCAGAATCTGTTTTCCAGAACAACCTGGTAGTGGAGCTATTATTTTTTGTTAATTATGCTGTCCAAGCAGAACCACGTGGACCCGGTTTTCTGCTATTAAAAAGAGAAAGGTAATCATACCAGCATACGAATGACAAGATTGAGTAAAGACTCACCTATTGTACCAGCAGTTCAGCCTGTCTTTGCCAGAAAGAAAATGATTCATGCATCCCACGACACCATCCCACCATGAAGTTTTCCCAGGATCCTGGATTTCCTAATATTGTGACGTCTGATCTCAGTTTGTGGTGAATAAAGTGATGTTAACTGACCAGTTATTCAGTATATCACCTCAGGGGGAGCATTAGTACCTTCCCCATTCAGTGGTGTAATATCTTATGTACAAAATGTACCGTAGGCTCAGTAAGCCTTACCAGCCTCACTTCTGAGCCTTACAGAATCCTTACTAGGATTTGGGAAGACCAGCAAGAAGAGAGGGTTCCAACCTTTCACCCAAAATAAGCTTTCAAAGATGAATATTCCTATTACAGCATTTCCTGTGGGAATTTGTTGTGACTTCCCCAGCAACACAGAATGCACTTCTGCCATCAGATATCTTTTTGATAGGGGTCTGGAAACCCTGCTCATTCCTGCTGCCCCCTCACCAGGCTGGGAGCGAGTCATTCCTGTATTTAAACTGAAAGCGTGGCAATCTCCTGCCAGATCCCTGGGTGCAAAATGGGACAAGGGGGAAGAGTTTTAAACCAAAAGAGGAGAGATTTAGACTACATGTTAGAAAAGGGTCTTTGTGAGGGTGGGCAGGCCCTGGCTCATGGTGCCCAGGGGAGCTGTGGCTGCCCCATCCCTGGAAGTGTTCAAGGCCAGGTTGGAGGGATAGTGGAAGTTGTCCCTGCCTGCGGTTTGGAGGAGAAGATTTTTAGCATCCCTTTCAACCCAAACCATTCCATGATTTCCAGAGTGAGCAGGACCAAGCAACAGGACACTCACCAGCACCTCATCCCACGCAGCATCACCTCCATCCTGGGGACAGCCCGGGTTTGCCTTCCAGCAGCATGGGGATGGAGAGCACACTGGGCACGTTTGCCTTACACAATGAAAGAACAACCAAAAGGCTCCAGCTCTGCCTTTCTTTGACAGAAAAGCAGCCAGAGAGCTGCCCTCTCCCACGAGCCTGGTGCTCAGCCTATGAGATAATACAGGCTGGCCTTTTCTTTGCAGCTGTATTGTTTTAGTGCTTGGAAAATAGCAGCAGGCTGAGCAATGAGTCATCTGTCACTAGATGGGGTTAAAGTAATTTCCGTTTTCTGTTGCCATGGGGAAATCAACGTCCTAAGATTTGTCCTTTCTCCCACTCAAACACGTGGGAGTAGAAAGCCTGAAACCCAGCAGGACTAAACTTTTTTTTTTTTAATTATTTTTTATAATTTTTTTGTCCCCTTATAAACAAACTTCTCTCCGTGGCCTTGCAGCTGTCAGTCTGTTCCTGGAATCATCCAGTTAACAGTGTCATTCCCCTTGGATTGCAAAAAATCCAGAAGCAGAGTTTAAGTAAATATTTGGCATTCATATAGGAGTTGCTTCATGTTATCACTTGAAGAGTCTCTTTTTCTTGTAAAGTTTTACATGTACATTCGAGGGGGAATTATAAACTTCATATTATACAAAGTTGAAACTTCAAAGGAAAAGTAAATTGCAGTAGCAGCTTCCCCAGCATATAGTGTCAGGATATAGTGACTAACAGAAACAGGAAAGAGGAAATTGCAGTAAATACCGTTTAAAAACCTTGCTAATGTATAGTTTATATGAGTAGCAGCACAGCAACATCTAGTGTTGATCAGGAATATAGCTGGAAGTTATTGCATGCTTTGTTAATGGTATTTTGTTGAAATTAAGTGTTTCCTGGACCATGCTACCACTGCCCAGCCTCAGCTCCTTCTCCCCTGTGTTCCCTGCTGTGTCAGCTCCTGTCACTGCCTGCATTAGCTCTGCACAAGTGCAGTCGCCTGGGCACCTGATCAGTCTGCCTGGGTCATCAGGAGGATCACCAGGCTTCTATTTAAGCACCAGCTCAACAAAGTTACAGATTTAAATGTGATCCAGCACAACAGTAGCCAAAAGTTTTAGCATCTGGACTGAAATTAAGAAAGTGATTCCTACCTGGGAGCTGATGACTTCACCAGTAAACACTGCTGTCAAATTTTCCTAGAAAGGTAAGGTTGCCACTCTTAAGTGGTGTGTCAGAGTAGGGCCTGCTTTCACCCTCCTGTATTTCCCCACAAATGCAGGGATTACTGCATTACACACAGTTTAAGACAATCTATTAAAAAAAATTGAGGTGCATATTGAATCTCTCACCATATCTCATGCAGACACCTCTTTTTATTTAAAAGACATCTGAGGCTCAAAGTTAAGTTCTTGCTACTTAGCTCTTCTGTAGGTATACAGTGTAGATTTAGCATTCATTTAGTTTTGGTTACTTAAATTTAACTAAAATAATCAAAGTTTAGTTTAGTTTTTTTAGTTTAACTTTTAATGACTTTGTTAAACTCGCACGGGTTTGGATTTTTTTCATCCAAGCAAACCTTTACATCAGGGCTCACTGTGGACTATTTAAATGAAATAATTTGTCTACTTAGATTACAGCTCCTACTACATGAAGTTTGCTTCATCTTCAGTAAGATAATGTCCTTTAGGTTTTCTCAAACAAAACAAAATTAATGACTGGCCCCTTTCCAAGTCCAGCAGTCTTGCAACCCCCTGTGAACAGATTTTTTGCCACATTTAAGTTTATTACATTGTCTAATTAGCATGACTGTGTAGGTGCGTGGAATGCACTGGAGGAGACGAAAAAATACAAGTGTACAAAATTCTGTTATATAATTTGCTATGGGAACGTGACTGTTTCAGAGACCTGGAACACTCTCTGGGTTCTTTTCAGCAGGCTTTTGGGAGCGAGCAGTTAGGCAAAGATAAAGAAAGGGCATTCAAGTCTATCACAGAGATGTGGCCAAGAGCAGGAAAGTCTGCCTACCACCTGATTTTTGTGGCTTAGAAATACAATCACAATTTTGAAAGGTGTTAATTCTATATTCACATTTGCTGCTTTTGCCTCAAGAAAAAACAATTCAGCAGAATTCAATGCCTGATCGGAAGCAAGGACCTCAAGCTTGTCAGCTACGCCACGAGGCTCATTCAAAATCAGAATGAAATGCAGCTTCTAATTAATAGCAAGAAAATACAGATTGTTACCCACTCTGGCCCTGAGAAAGGCATCAGAGTGTCTATTGGAAACACACAGCCAGACCAGAGATCAGAGCTCTGCTTCTTGTTATTAAGACATTCGCACCACCCTAACGAAATTAAACGGGCAGCTCAGTAACATGAAGGGATCAGAGTCTCTTTCTTCCTCCTGCATGCATGAAATGATGTTTTAAAGTGATGTGTGATCTTTCAGAGCCTCTGAAGGGGTCAGGCACCAGGCGCATCTGGCATGCTGATCCTCTCATTCAGGAGCATGAAGTCATCCTCCAAGCTGCGTTGCTGAGTCAAGAATGTGCAATTTTCCACATGTCACTTTACTGGCTTGCACACTGAACAGACATTAATATTCATTTCATTGAAGATCAGGCTTATTTAAGCGAATTGCAAGCCCTGCTAATTGTGTTTTAATTTAACCAGAAGTAAAACAGTGCTTGGTAAAGGGGGCTGGTGTTATTTGAGCAAACACACCCCACACAGGCTGCTGCACTATGCCATAAATCAGCTCAGTGCTGGATTCCTCCCAACAGGGTCAATTTGGTATTAGAGGATCTTCAGAGGTGTGAGTTTAATTACAAAATTCCTACTAAATTTCCCTGCCTTCCCCAGCATGCAGAGGGGACATTGTCAGAGTCATTGTCCTCTCAGCAGCCCGAGGTGCCACCGCTGTGCACACAGGCTTGCCCTGAAGCACAATCATCCTGTTCCAGTCTGCTTTAGGAGAAACAGGATATGCCCTGGGGCACGTGGTTGTGCCCAGTGTCACCCTGGCTGATGGCAACATCCAGCTGCAGCTGACAGGTCTGAAATGAGTTTGAGGATAGGATTGCAGATGATAAAGTACACAATTGCTTTGGCTCTTGCAATCAAAATATTTGCTGTGGCAGGTAGGGAGAAACAGTGCTCCAGCAGTGGGAGGTGCCCTGCTCTAATCCCTCTGAACCCAAAGGCCTTTCCTCTCTGTGCCCAGGAACAGATCCTCAGAGTGACCTCCCACCTTCAAAGCATCTCTTAAGGGTCTCAGAGCCCTTATCTTCCATATTTGGGTCAACCAAAGGCACCAACAGCATTAGGTGTGTGATTAATTTGATTTCAAACTAGCTTATTTCCTCTAAATCAACTTGTTACATACATGTTACACCAACAATAAGTCTCCCTGGGGAGGGTGGTCTTGTGCAGGAGGACACATCCCTGTCCTGCAGAGGCTGGGTTTGTGCTGGCTGTGATGGGCAGATCAGTGCTGGGAACAAGCCAGCAAGTCCTGCCTCTCTGTGCACTGGGAAGCAGTCTGTCCTCTCGGGGAGGCAGGTGAAGGAGCAATTCCGAAATCACAGGATGGGCTTTCTGCAGCTGAAAGGGAAGAGCAGCACATTTGGAAAAAAAACCAAACAAACAACAACAACAACAACCCAACCATTCCTGGGGGTGAAGGAGCCTTATTTACCAGAGTGTAAAACCTCCTGTTTCTGTAGGAACATCTGAAGACAAACAGAATAGTGTGTGTTGTGCCAGGTAAACAGCTCCCACATGCCATGGCTACGGTCTCTAAGGAGCTGCTGTTTATTATGAGCCATCCCTGCCTCGGCCTTAGTGACAAACCCTCCCTGCAAATCCAGCAGGGAGAGGCTCACAAGGAAGGGAAGAGCTTGAATGGAGTGGCCAGAGGGATACTTATTACCTTTATGATTATAAGATTTTTCTTTTCCTCCTGGAATTTTACCTTTTCTCCTGTGTTTTTTCTTATGACATCTGGTTCTTTGGATGGAGTCTCAGCAGACCCATTTAGAATGGACCTTTGTTAGGCAGAACAAAAGTGTTATCAAAGGAAAGATGTTAGTGATCCTACAGAGGCATTAAACAGTCAACTACATCTGAATTATTTATTTCCTAGTTTCTATGAACTATATTTAAACAGAGAAATGCTCGGAATTACCCAAAACTAAAGCAAGAGGCTCCCTCCCCCTTCTCAAGGAGGGTCTTGAGAAGATTTAAATTTGCAGTAAATATTGGCATATTGATTATTATCATGACCTGCTGATTTTTAACCCCGCTTCTCAGAGAACCCCCAAATTTTCCTCCTTCTTACCTTGATTTTGATTGTTAAAAGGGTATAAATGTAAATTGGGATGCCCCGGGTTGTGCTGGTTGTAATTGCAAAAATTGTTCAGTGCTTTTCTTTGGTCCTTTGCCCAAGTTTTTGCATTTCCAAAGAGATGCTTTAAGTGATGCAGCGAGGCAAGCACAGCAAGCTTTAAGGAGTAAAACTCAGGTAGGCATGTGGCTGGGAAATCCTCATCCTCCTCACTGAGAGTGCAGTACACACCTGGTGCCTCCTCCTGGAAACTGGCTGCTTGCCCAGCATAGAAGCTGGTGAGATTTTGGGAAGAGACCCCACAGCTGCAGGAGTTCAGAGGGGCTGGTGGCCCTGTGGCAGCAGGGGAAGCCTTGAGGAAGCAAAGTCAAAGTGGAAGTTGAAGGAAGGGTCCTTCCATCTTCTCCTCCTCACCCCAACAGAAAGATCACCTGGGAAATCTTACTCTTGGTTTTCCTGGAGACTTGATGTTATTCTTGTGATTTCAATGCAGTGATGTTGCCCTGGGGTTTTATGCTTGTGTATTCCCACTGTGTAACTGGTAAACTCTGACACAGTTAATTCTTTTCTTTTTTAATCCAAAAGGACAAAGAAAAGGTTTTGTCATAGCAGTGTCATTTCTTCTGTCCTCGTACCAAGGGTTGACTGCAGTATTTTACGGCTTCCCTACCCTTCCATCAACCTTGGGATGTTTATTTTTCTTCAAACATAGCTGTTTGCAGCACGCTAACAAGAACTGAAGATCTTTTAACACTGCTATTTGTTTACTGAAGACATCAAAGCCTTTTTTCTCCACGAGCCTCCTTTGAGCCGGTACAATCTGCAAACAGCCGTGCAACACCGAGGTGTGCTTCGTGCCGCCAGAATAAAACCACAGTGCACTGTGAAGTTACAGGTATTTTCTTATCTCAGCTTCTAAATTCAGCTCTGCTTCATCCCTCATTCCTCAGCTCCTCAAACTGTTTGTCCCCAGCCCAGGGCCCTGCAGTTCCAGCAGACCTTCCTGTGCCTTCCAGCTGGGCGGAGGGACCCAGCTGCCAGTGAGGGCTGTGGCAGGGATAGCAGCTAATCTAAAACAAATATTTTGCAACGTCTATGAGCAGAAGCATTTCCCTGTTTCACTCTGATGGCCGAGATGCTAACGGGAAGCAGCACTCCACATTTAGTGCTAGGTCCTGTCAGCTTTCAGCTCAGACGCAGCCTGTGGGTGCTGGGAAATACACAGTGCAGGAAATGACAGATGTTGGCAGCAAAATAAATAACAAGAGCTGCTGAAAATAAATTCCTAAGAAATGCTGGTGTATCCTTTTTATGGATTTCCTAGATACATTGAGGCTATTTTAAGGCAGATTGAACTCCCACTCCTTACAGTGTAAACAGGATTATTCCCTCTGAGGAACATATGGCAGCCTAAAAGTCATCATTTGTGCATCACTGGAATTCCCAGCCATGCTTCAAGCATTGCCTCACCCCTAATGTGTATCCCACCATCCAGAGCCTACCAGCAGCCTTCAGGGAGCCTTAAGCACTGCCAGTGCATCCCAGGAAGCCTCTCCACAGAGGACAACCTAAAGCCAGAAGGAGAAGGACCTCCTGGAGTGGAACCAAGAGATCAGCTCCCCCAGGTCAGCTGTGGGATGGACAACAGGAAGAAAAGGGCAGCACAGGAGGAGGATGGGACAAGGACTGACCCATGGGGCTTTTATTGCACAATGAGGTAACTCACCCCGAGATGCATTGGTTGAAGACAGAGCAGGCAAAGAGCCAAGGCTTTCCAGGAATCAGGAAGGGTGATGGGCAAGGTCAGTGAGGGTAAGGCAGATCTGCGTGGGCAAAGTCCAGGTCATGAGAAGAGCTGGCTGTAGTGGTTGGGAAGGGTTTGTGTTCTAGGGGCATTTTCAGCAATGTGCAACTTACTTTTTATTCATCTGCCATGGGTGTCATTCTCATTGTCACAGGATGACATCCTGGCATGGCCTGGTGCTCATGGCAGCTTCGGAGACCTCTTGCAAGGAGGACACCCACAAAGGAGGAGCTGGGTGACAGAGGATGTGCTGTTCAGCCATTTTTAATCCTGAAAAGAAGATGTGAGGGGAAAGCAGTACAAACTTTTCTCCTTCAGCTAGCTTTCAACCAGGTGAGTTTAAACCAGTGCTGGTACAACAGGGTGCAGCCAAAGAGGCAGCAAGTGTGTGGGACTCAAGAATTTTGGCCATTTCCCTTAACTCTGGGTGCTGTGAAACTCAGGTACAGCATGTGGCTCTGCAAGGCAGGGCTCAGCCTCCCAGAGCTGTGGGAGAGGAGGAGAAACTGTTCCCCGAGAGGGTCCCCATGGAGCTGGGAACAGGAACAAGGTGCCCTTGGTGGCACAACTGGGCTGTCCCTCCAGCCCCAGCACTCAGGTGTATCCTGCAGAGCACTTCCAGAGTCTTGCCTTCAGAAAGAAAAGAAAAAAATAAAAAAAATAGAAAAAAAAAAGCAGACCCTTAAAATAAAAAGAGTTTTAAGCACATCCAACTTTGGGATAGAGCTTAAAATTTCTTGCCAGAAAAATTTAAAACAAACTGGAAACTGATCATCTACTCACTTAAATGACGTGCCTGGAGCTAAACCAGCAAGACTGAATAATCTCTGCACAGCTTTCATCTTCCTTCAACTTTTCCTTTGTTCCATCAGCCACATGTGTGTTAAGTGTAAATTGAAGGGCTCTTTGCTGGAAAAGCAGATTGTGAAAAGGGCTTGGCCCTCATCTTATAATTCAGCTTCAGTATTACAATTACTCTTAATAGTACTCTTGTTTTGTTGTGTTATTTATCCTGGCTAGAACCCTCTAGGATCCCCTGAAGGGTTTGTTTTTTTTTTTTTCTGGTGGATTTAGCCAACATCCACTCATGAATCCAGATGTTTCTGCTTTTATCCACGGGAATTTAACGGTATGGACGCGCCAAGATCATAACTTCAGGCTCAGCCTCAAGACAAGTATTTTTTAAATTCCCTAAATCAAAAATGGAAAGTGCCACAAAACCCCCCCCCGGGTCTTCCTGCATTTCAGCATGCTAGAATGGAAAACAACCACAGGACAATGCTGCTCAATATTCTGTGTTGGTACAGTCTCCTACATTGAACCCAAAATCACAGCCCAGGCTGTGCTGCTCTCTGTGATCTCGGACTCAGACTTTGCCTTCAGCACAAATTCAGCTCTTCTTCCCCTTCACCAGCCTCAAGTCAGGAGTACAGACACACGTGGGTCCAGGATGCTCATGCTGGGAAGAAGAATCCACCCCACAAGGGAGAGCCAGTGCTGCTGTCTTTAAATGAACATGTGCCAGTGTCACAGATACTCTCTCCAGAAAAACACTGGCTCCAAAATAAGGACAGGGATGAAACATACCCTGCCCTGATGGGGACCTGGTGAATAACACAGTGTCTGCTGGGCCTCCAGCAGCACTCAGGAAAAATAACCTACCCCAAACTCACTCCTTGTCCAGAGTGATAAAAGTAGCATAAAGCAGAAATTAAAACAACCTTCATAGCCTTCCTTCTGCACTGCATGAGGTTTCCTTCAGGCACTCCTGTTTGTGGCATCCTGAATTTCCTCCCTGCTCCCCATTTATCAGCAGGAGAATTAAAGTTGGTGTGTGGTGGTGTGGAAGGTGTCCTGGTACGGATGGCCATGTCTTTCCAGGTGCCCTGAGGTTCCTCAATGTCAGGACCTTCAGGAGCATGGGACAGCAGAGGCAGGAGATGCACAGAACAGTTTTCAGTGGCCTTTTGGCAGCCAGCACTAAGCAGCCCCTGTGACCATGCGGTGCACCGCAAGTGATGTCATGCCTTGAATCCACAAAAGGTGAATTTTAGCCTTTCTTCCAAGGCCCTCCCCACTGGCCTTGAGTGCTCACCAGCAGAACCATGGTCCTGCCTTTACTGTGCACAATCCAGTCTCCTTTAAAGCAGTGGACAGGGGAGGAACACAGAGCAGTCACTCCAGCCTGGTAGAGAAGAGCCCCTTCTGCTCCCCAAGGGGCTCCAGCACAGCAGCCAGCTATTGCCTGCTCTAACAGCATTAGTCTTCTACCTGCAGAGCTGCTGGATCAAAGGAAACTTAAATTATTCCTAAAAGCTCTTCTAAGGCTTCCCCCAGCAGAGAGAAGCCTCTCAGCTGGCACAAAGGGTGGAACTGGCTCCATAGCAAAGCCCTCCGGGGCAGGGATGTGCTGGGACAAGGAGGAGGCACAAGAGCCAGGGAAATTGAGCACCCAGCAAAACTTTTCACCCACCTACCCCAGAGCTGAGCTCAGCCACGTCAAAATCCTGCTGAGGGCAGGGGTAGGTGATGCCATCAGGCAGGGAAACAAGTCCAGGAGTCGGTGGGGTGTCACACACAGGAGGCAGGAAGGGAGCAGAGTTAACCTGGATGATGCATTTGAGAAGAAAACCACTTTTCTTGATAATGTGGTGGGTCAAATGTGCTGTGCAGGGCTCATGGAGAGTGCACATTAAATGCCCCACCAGCACAGTCATTCTCCCACTTCCTACCACATCTTCTGTTTCATAACAAGGAATTTTTTACTATTCAACACAACATTATGCAATTTGAATTTTAAAGGCCACCCATTGTCCTTAAGGTACCTTATGACAAACTGTATACCTGTTCCAACTTATTCTTCTGGTATTCTTAGTAAAATATGGTTTCAATGACTTGGTCCTCCCTATTAAAAAAAAAAAAACAAACCTCCATTTTTCTTTAATAAGTTCATGACATTCAAACTACTAATTTTCCTTACCATCACATTCTTTTTTTTGGACACAGAATAAAGGAGATTAAATATATTTTTTAAAAGAGGGTTTATCCAAGTTAGAAATGAAGAAATACAAAAATACTCTTTAAAAGTTTTTTTGGTTTTTTTTAAAGTAAATAATCTCTCAGCAGGTCATAAAAGTGATAAAATGCTTTTGTCTTCATTTCAGTGGGAAGCCAGTTTTGCCTTTAACATCCTGAGCATCGTGGGAGCCTCACTGCAATTTGCTCCTGCTGTTACTCCCCTGGTCCTTGGCCCAACCGGCTACTGCTCCCTGGCTGGGATCAGCCCCTTGGGTTACAATCCTGTTCCCTTTTCTTTGCACTGACTTCCCAAACCTCTGCAAACACCCACCCTGCAGACACCAGCCCCATGTTTGAGTTTGGCTGTGTTCTGTGCAGCTTTGGGTTTCGTGAGGACTTTTGTGAAGCTGCTCCAGTTCGGACATTTAAGGATAAGAATCAGTCGTGGTTGGGAAGGTGGATTGTCAGGAGGGTGGCATGGCAGGGCAAGGACAGACAGGTCCCAAATGCACTCACATTAGGATCAGAAGCACCCCTGAATCCTTGTACTTCATTCCATTAGATCATCTTACAAACCTTTAATTTAGCCTTCAGACCTGTTACACCTTTTGCATTCATAGTCTGGGCCTCTGAATTTAAAGGCTTGGCAAAATTTTATGGAAATCATACAGTTAGCTTTTGACATTACAGAAAGCAGAACCTGAGGATTTGCCTTTCTGCTCTTCCTTGTGACTGTCAGCATTGCTCTGCCAGTGACACACAGAGCCATCAAAACCTGCACAGACCTAGCTCTGAGATAAACACAGATCTGATCTCAACATAGACATCAACAGCAGGAGAGGTGCGAAAAATAAGCATTCAGCATGTGGTACCTCTGCTCCAGGTAGAGCCTTGGGCAGGAGCACCTTGGGAGTGCAGGAGGATGAGAGGTGAGGGCAGGAGGAGGAACAGATCTCTGAGTGACCCAGAGCAGAGCCCAGCACCACACCACTGAGCAGCTCTTGCTGCATTGATTTCCAGCCCTGACATTCCTCCAGCCCATACACCTTGGAGGACTTGCTGTTGGTTCACACATGCACAAATTTTGCTGTGCTGAGGGAAATCTCACCTTCTGTGCATGCCACCCCTTGGGATTTTTCTTCCCTTTGACCTTTGCTTGGAGCCAGTCTGGAAACACCAAAAATAACAGTGTTTCCACGACAACAGCCCAGCCGTGGGCTCCTCTGGGACACCTGCAGAATCAAAACACTGCCAGCACTTTCTCCTGCTCCAGCATCACAGCCCATGGTACCACAGCCACCTCCTCTCCCCTCTCCCTCCCCTGGTGCTGCAAAGTGCTTTGGGCAGAGCTCTGCCTGCTGTGGCATCGCTGTCACAGCGATGGTGCTGATCAGTCACACCTCACAAGGGCTGCAGGGGCAGGTATTGGACCACAGCACACCTTATGAGGGAGAAAGGCCAGAAGGGTCTGCAGCCTAAAGGACTGGACAGCTGTTGCATTTCATAATCCCCTAAACTTATTAATCAGAGTCATAATTTTCATACCCTCCTTGGTATTTTACAGGAGATATGAAGCAATGCTTTGTTACTCAGTCCCTGCTTTGCTCCCAACACACAACATTTCTCCTGCCTACGTTCAGCAGAGCTCTGGAACCTCTGGACCCGATGGTCCTGTCCCAGCAGAGCATCCCTGGGACCTCACCAAGACCCAAAGTGCCCTCAGTTGCCCCCTCTCCCTGGGCAGGGCAAGGGACCAGCCCTTTGCAGAATCAGGCCCTGCTTGCTCAAGTGTTTTCTCCCAGTACCTTTCCCAGAGACTGACTCCAGCCGAGTGTCCCATTGATCCTCCACTCCTGAGGCAGTTCCAAACCCCCATCCCTTCCCTGCAGCACTCTGTCTGCCCTCAGACCAAGATTTATGAGGCCAGTCCGTGGCTGTGGCTACAAGAACAGCCCAAAAGCTTTTGTTGCAATGCCATAAGCAGGACTAAACCAGCAAAGTGCTCTTTGCATACCTGATCCTCACTGAAGGGATTCGAGCAGCACCCTTGCCCAGACAGCAGGCCCTGGAGTGGGACCCAAGCAAGCAGGGTGGATGTGTGCCAGCCTGACAATGGGGTTTCATTTAACAAGCACAGATTTAAGTGTGGAAATCAAATATGAAACAGTCATAGCCAGCATTGTCAGCATTCTTGGAGGGGCACTGAACGAGCAGAAAGAAAGGAACCGAGACACTGGCCCAGACATGCTCCAGCTGTCTGTGACTACCTCTTCCCTCCTCCACTGAATGTAACTATTCAGCTTGTTTTGATTTCATTATTGGATGTTATTTTTGCAACCTGGGAAAAGAATAGAAAAATGGAGAGGGGAAAAAATATCCTTCAAATGTTTTTGGGTTTATTTTTAAGAACTAGACCATTTCTTTCCTATCAGAGATAAGTACAGACTTTTAAAAGTTCACAGGGCCTGGGGTATTATTAGTTAAGCATTTGTTTCTCAAATAAGGTCCTTTATCTCAGAGGCAGCAGCACTTGCGTTGCTGTGGTTATTTGTGTAAGTCTCACTCATTTAGTACTGAGCAACATGCAATTAAATAGCCATATAAACACCCTCAGGCTGAGCAACAGCTGCCTACAGGTAACCTCCAGCTTCATGCACTCACTTGCCAAATGCTTCAGCTCTAACCCTGAAAATCCTCATTTGCATGTGCCCTCCATCACTATGGGCACAGCACAAATCAAGATTTTAATGAGTTGGTTTAAAGCCTGATGCTGCAGGTCCCCGTAACACAAGTGCTGCTCAACTCGACACCTTCCCTCCTCTGCCTTCTTCCCAAAAAGACAGGTTATCCATCTTTAATGTTCAAAATAATTCCCACAGAGGATCTGATGATAATTTATTTTCCCACTCTTTTTTTCCCTTCGGTTTTGCTCGTGGGGGAGATGCCAGCACACGCTGCCCCTGCCTTAGCTGGGAACACTCCACCCTATCAAACCAAAGTCCCCAAGAGAAGGGCCTGGGTTGTAAAGTTTCCCAATGAGGGTAGTGGCAATGCTCAGTTGTGCTGGGTGCCTCTGGAAAGATCTTTCCTCTGTTTTGGTGCAGACACACTTCAGCACACCAGTGGTGCTTCAAGGGACAACTAGGATTCAGAGTGTTTCTTACCATTTACCTTCCTCTTCAGGATGTCCACTAACCCTGGACTCTCTCCATCTCAGCTTTTGCACAGTCTTAACAAGATAAAGCCAGGTATGCTTCAGAGTGAGATATTGTCTCTCCATGTCTCCATTTAGCAACATCCAAAGCAGGTTTGTAATTTTAAACATGAGTATTTTAAGCTCCACCAAAGGTATTTTGAAATGCACATGCAATAAATTCTCATTACACACACATCATCCCTTCCTGATGAATGGCACTGCTCTAAGGACCTGCATGGAGAAGCTTTAACCTAATTTTTACTTTATTCCATCTAGTTCACCATGGGGAGAGCTTTACTTTTTGTTAATGAAAATTGATTCTCATACTAGAAACGAATTTCCACTCATTAAGGGTAAACGATAGTGACTTCAAGCAAGGAGTTTCACCCAATCCAGAAACTGTAAACATCTGCTCAACAGCAGCCCAGAAGCAACTTCATTTACCTTAACGTGTGTGCTTATCTCTAAGCAGGTGCTTAAGTGGTTTGGTGGCAAGAGCTGGAGTGCTTATGCCTTTCCAGGTGACCCTATTTAAAAATTACCAGTATTAAACTGCTCAATAACTATAAGCACAAGGAAAAAAACACCCAGCATGGAATGAGATCTATTCAGAGCTCTTCCAAACGTGATTTCTGCATTAGTCAGGAGGGGTCAAACTGTTCCATGCTCAAAGGCTGACCCCAAAAGCCACAGGAATCAGGGGAAGGGTGTTGACCAGTTACACCAGTTTGGGGATGGGATCCCCTGTGAGCAGAAATACCTTTCTGTTTTGGCACTGTGACCAACAGAGACAACAAAGGCTCTGGGCTGACATTAAGAAAATGTGTTCTATGAGTTGACATCCTGTTAACCTGCAGCTCCCTGAGGGGAAGCTGTTAATTTAATGGTTCCATCAGGAAGATATGGCAATGAAGGAAACCTCCCAGCCTAATGTCAGCACTGACACCTGCACAGGGCAGCCCTGACTGCAGGGAGCTCTGTGCAGAGCAGAAATTGAAATATCCTGCCCTTGACAAGGAGAAAGTTTCCAAATCTAAGTGATCATAGCTGACACTGTCTAGAAACAGAGCATGTCCTGCACAGCCAGGCCTCTCTAGAGCCTGCAGGTTCTTCCAGCTGAATTCAAGGCAAAAAATGGATGGATTAATCCACTCCCACCACTTGGAGGTAAGATGCTGCACACAGAGTCTTATCCCACCCTGATATAAAGGGTTCTCAGCAGAAAAGTTTATTTTGCTATTTGATTTCACCGCAGTTAGATTTGAGTTTAGGTGGTATCCATTTTACTGAGTATCAAACTTACAAAGTGCATATTTCCAAAGATTAAAGTGGTAAGTAAGGGTAAGACACTTAAATACACCTCAGTGGTAAAACACCTAAAATGAGATGCTTGGCCTAAAAATAAAGGTATAAAGTACTGCACAAAAACTTCAGCACAGACCTACAGCACCCGGGGATGATGCTGCTGAGCTCAGCCTGACACAAGTGCTGTAACTAATATGGTGATAATCAGGATTCACTGCAAGTTGGATGGGATCTAAAACACAAATGTGCTGCAAAACTGTGGGTTTAATCTGGGAATGCCAGTACATCACCTGAAGCAATGAAGCTATAGTGTTTCCATTGCCTGCTCAGACACAGGCTTGTATTTATACACCAGAAAACACCTTAATTTACAGCAGCAAAGTAGAAAGATCTGGGTTGTTGCATTACTTTAGGGAAGAAAACCTTTATCTCTGTGGGTAAGGCTGGCACTTTCACTCAAGTCCCAGCTCACTGCCTCACATTTCGATGCTTCTACAGATTTGAGCACCAGCTTCCAGACATGAGATCACAGACTCATGTCCCTGACTCCTGCAGCTCCAAACATCATTCCTGGTTGTGGGTCCCGCCCAGCTCTGACTCATGTTCTGCAGAGCAGCCCATCACCTTCATTCATTCAAACACAAACATTCATCCCACACAAACATCTCTGTCCTTTCCCCAAATCTGCGCTCCCTGACTCTTCAGTCTGTGGCTCAGGGTCAGCATCATCCTGCAATCCTTGATCCCTCTGCTCACATTTTCCATCCACCAGCTCCTAACGAGAAATGCAAGGGAAAGTTCCTTGCAGCTTCAGCCAACCTCACCTCCCAAGGTCTTTTTGCCCATAGGGACAATAACCACAGTTCAAGCCAAGATACTATCTCATCCAGACAAGGGAAGTCTGGAAGCCCTGATAGCTAATGACCTACGTAAGCCTGTGTTACAATTTCACTTTCCATAATTCAACTGCAGCTTCTAAACTGCGTGGAAATGCTGTGCGGTGTTTATGGAAACATTAACGTTACTTAGACTCTGGAAACAGCAAAGCTGTTTTCAGTGGTCTTGGTTAACCACAGTCTTGAGCTGTCATAGTCAGCTGGATAAATCTTATATGTGCTGAGAGACATTTCTACCAAAACAGAAAGGCAGAACCTGTGAGGCATTTCAGGAAACAAAAATCATCCTCGAGTGTGGGTCCTCCTCCAGCAGCAGCCAGTGCAGGTGTCCATCTGCACACAGAGCAGATGGCAGAGTTGAAGCCTAAACCTGTAATCATTAGTCAGGCAAAATTACAGCAGGTGATGGTGCACACAGTGGAGTCGAGGGCTTTATGGCAGGTAATCACCGTGCTCCTGCCCCATCACCTCTGCAGTCCCTGGGGCTTCGAGTCAGCAGTTCTGCTCCTGTGGGCAGCAAGCTTACAGAAGCCATTTTCTCTGCAAGCATAATTTCCATCTCAGTTCAGCACCCTTCCTCATTGAGCTGTCAGTGCCCACAAATGGGGTTTCTGGGTAATTAATGCCGCCCAGGCTCTAATGAAGATGCCACGTAAGACTCTGCTGCAGCAGCTCCAGGTGACATGACCAGTCTGCCACCTTTTCCCTGCTCTTCAAAAACATGATGCCTCCTTAGAAGGACAAATCAGGATCTAAATAGTGCTCACTGAGACACAGGTAATTTTGCTTATTTAAAAAATACCTTCAGCAGTAAATGTGTCTAAATATGAACAAAACCTTGTTTATCACATCAGGAGGAAATCACTAGCAGCAGCACCCCAGCTTTCCACAGGATGTCGGGGTGTCTCTGGGTGGTGTTTGCTTCAGACTGTTTTCATGGCCACCTCACCGCCATGGTCACCTGTGCAGCTCCACTGCTGGTAGCAGGACAGTAAAAATGAAGTGCTCAGAGCAAGAGAAATGGAGGAGGCTCCTGAGATATTCCAGCCACTGTACATGCATAAATGGCAGAGTGGGAAGGGTGACAAGGTTTGTAAGGGGAAAGGCTTGATCCAGTTGCCATGACACAAGCCCAGTGCAGACAACTGACCTGAGACTACTTACTCCTCACACAGATGGAGAGGTTCAATTCTAATAATACAGCATGCAAATAAATAAAGCCAAATAATCCTTACACAGGAAAAGCACTAAGAAAGCTGTCGTCAGCAAACAAGATATTTTGCTGAAGACTTGGAAATATCGGACATATTTTCAAGTATGTGAAGTGCAGTTGTGTTTCCTCGTGTGCAGGGAGGTTATAGGAGTTCACATTCCCCACCCCTGGCCATGGTTGTGCTGGGGGGGACGTGTGGGTGTGCCACCACCAGCCCCCATCTGGCTGCCGAGCACAGCCTGATGCTTCCACCCAGCTGCAAGCCTTTACACTTGACTCAGCTCAAAAAACACCACATCAGACATCAATCCTACTGCACAGACACTGATAAGGAGACAAAATAGCACTGAAGCCCCTGTCAACCTTTTCCTCCTCGGGACACCTGATTTATTATTGACAAAGTGCTTCCTGCTTTGTGCTAACATCCGACCTGACTGCAAATGCCCATCAGAGCATTTCATCTCCTCCTCTCTTACCTTCGGGGCAGTGTAGGTTAAAGTCAAACCACATGAAAGGAAACAGTGCATGGCTGATTTTACAACTCAAAAAAAAAAAAAAAAAAATTCCTCTTTATAATATTGGATGGAAATTTTTACAACTAGCTCTGATAATTAAATGGAAACCAATCGAAGAACAAATAAGTGTGTGTGCCACAAACTGTACGTGGGAGAAAGACTACAGAAGAAATTCAAGAAAAAAACTTTGCTGGCACAGATCAAAGAAAAGTAAAGGCATTAGTTAAAGGCCATATTTTCTTACAAAAAGAAGCCCTTTCTTTGAAGGCAATAGCTGATGAGTAAGAATCTGAAGAGCCAATTCTTACAAAGTTCCATTGAAACAAGGTACATGCACACACTCAAAGAAAATAATTTCAAAACACTGGCATTATCGTATACATCTTCTAAAAACTGTTACAGTAACTTCTCAGTTGTGTCAGTAGCCTTTGAGGAGAAGAACACATGCTTACTCCACAAACAATCTAATGGCAAAGCCGGCTTAACAATTTCTATTTCCTGCAAGTTGCTAGTTAAGAGATTTAGCTCAATCCTGCTGAAGTCTTCTGCTTGCCTTCAGCTGAGCTGATGAATGGCCCATTTATGGAAGCTCAGACCCTTTATGGCAGGTCAGAAGGCAGAGATGCCAACGTAAGTGATGCCTGGCTGACAGGTGTCTGCTTCCCAGGGCGAATTCCCATCCACACCAGGAACACCAAGCTGCCACAGTCTCCATATGCAGCAGAAATCATTTACTCCATACAAGGCCCAGAGCTCCAAATGCTGAGCCAGGTCACAGGGGCAGGAGTATTGCCCTGGTTTCTGTCACGGTAGAGTTATTTTCTTCTCAGTAGCTGAGACCCACGCAGTCTGAATCAGAAACTGCATTTCTGGTGTCTGAGCCTTTCCCATCTGTTCTCACCCCAGCCCTTGTGTCTAAGGGTGTCACGGCGTACCCGAGTCACCTGAACAGCTCAGTGTCACCCACACAGGTCATCTTGGTACCAGTCAACTCTTCCTACTGCTTTCCTTTCACCTTGCCTGTCTCACCCCTGGGCAAGATGATTCAGCTCAGTGCTTCCAGAGGGCTCCCGCTGTGCCTGTGCTCTGAGCCACTGTGCAGAGGTGTGTGACACGTGCACGGCCTGTGGGCCAGCCCCAAAACAAACACAGCTCGGCTAGGACACGAAATATAACAACCTAGACAAATAATACAGACCTCAAACACGTTTTCCTACCTTTAGAGGATTAGCATCCCTCCCTGCATGTCTAGTCCTCTGCTCTGAAGCGTACTCCTCTGTGTACCTAGGCGATCCCTGTAAAAAAAGAATGCTCTATCGTGAGGGAATTCCTGTCTCTTCCTCCCTCACCTTCCTGCTTCTCCTGCAAAGATTTTTACCTTTTCTTGCCTTTCCTAAAAATACTTCAGAGAAAAGCCCTTTCTAATTTAAAAATCAGCTTCTCGACCCTTTCACATGAGGGGTAACAAGGACTATAAGGCAAACTGGGCACCCTTGGCTAAACCTCAGGCAGCTTCCAACACTTTGGTTACCCCACCCAGACAAATCCCCAAAGTTTAGTGATGTTTTTGTTACCCTGTGCTAGGTGCAGACATCTCTCTTCTCTTCACACTTCTAGGGAGGGCACAGGAAACAGAGAAAAGCAAGCCCCAGAAACCAAAAGGAGTTTGAACTCAACATGCCTGCACACACCCCTGTTACTGAGCACTGCCAAGTGAGGCTTCCTGGGTTATCACAGGAGGCCCATGCTAGGAAACCTATCCCAGACTTGTTTTTATTAGGAATCATCATCCTTCTTCCAAAGTGGAAGTTTGCACTTGGTGGGAATGTGCTAAGTCTCACACATATTGTTGTTATTGTGTGGCTTTCCCCTTCCTCTCACAGCTGCTAGGCCTTACATTCAGGTAATAAATATTGTGGAATGACTGCAGCCAGCTACAGCAGAGTATTAGAAAAGCCTCAGATAAACCTCCGGTGTCAGACATTTGTACTCACTGAAGGCCATTGAGAAAGACAGGCTTGGAAAAAGTGAGCAGAAAAGATGAATGTGCTGGATTTTATTAGTCTACACATACCAAGAAAGCACCAAAACACTGATTTCATGAGACTGTCTAAAAACAGACGTGCAGAAAGAGCTCTGTGCTGAAGGATTCCCACAGATAGCTAGGCAAATACCTTATAAAAATACCAGCAATAAAATACAAGTGAGATGTCTCTGTTGATACACAGAGCTCACATCATTAACAGCGGTGTGAGGTTAGTAGTAAAGTGATTCTCTTGTTTAAATCTAACCTGGAAGATGTCTTTCCAATTTTAAAAAGCCTGAAGGACTCCTGAGGAGACTTGGATACCAACAGCTCACTAGAAACATCAGCACTAATTCTTTGCTGTGCTCAGTGCTCCAACAATATTGTTAAAGGGTCAAAGATGACATTTATCCAGGTCACTTTTGAGGTTAACTCATGGATTTAGCAGTCAACCTTCGGATTTAAAGTGATTTCTGACAAATTTGAAGGTTTTGGATTTTCTGGTAATATTCATGTTAGGGCTGGGAACAACTGAAACGTGAATTGTAACTACAAGCCCATTCCCATCCTCCCTTTCCATGCCAGTGCTGTTGAGGTTACAACTACACTGACTTAAGAAAAAATTCAAAAGGAGACTGCTTTCTTCATCTCCCCTCTCAAAACATCAAAGAGCAGAGATGACTTTGTGCTCCACAGTGTTTAACCAACAAACCTTCCCTGGGTGATTCAGCACGATGACAGATGGGTGACAGGGCAGCTGGCACAGCTCTGGGGACAACAGGAGCATCATTTCTGCAGCTGAGCAGCAGCACAGTCACCACATGAGAGGGGAAGATCTCACCTAGGGTGCCCACAAAACCACACCAGACTGTGCCTCACGCCTCAAACCAAGGTGCTGCATGCTCCCACTTCAGCTCCCAGACATGCAGTTCCACTTTTTCTGAGTCTGCTGAAGTTTAAGAAGTTAATGGAACCAGTAGTGCTGAAAGAAATTCAGCTTCCCAGCTGAATAGTGACAGATACATAAATTCCTGTGACAATTAAAAAAGCGAATCTCAGAACACAGCAAGCTTCCATTAATGTTCTGAGCTTCTCTCTTCATTCCCAGTTTGCACAGATGGGAGCTGAAGGACTGAGGCACAGCACCCTCCTGAGTCCTGGAAATTGTACTGGTGTTCACAAGGCCAAAGCCTCATCCCATCTCACAGTAATCAATATTATAAGAGTGGCACATTCACAAAGCTGCAGAGACACAGTTATTCAGCATTTCACATCCTCCGCAGAGCTGTTGCATCCCACCTGATGGGATTGCTAAAGCCCTGGCAGCCCTGCCACATGCTGCTCTCTGCAGAGCTCCTGAGGTGAAAACTCCTATTTGGCTGTTGGATCAACACTGGCTAACAATATTTGGAAACTCCTCATGCTGCCACAAGCCCTGCAGTGCCCACAGCACTGATTGAGGGGGATCCCTGCTCCCAGCTGGAGCACAAGAGCTCTCATGCTGAGGGGCCTGGCTGGTGGGCTCATCATGCAGCACAGTGAAGCCCCACAGCAGCACTTGCTTGCACAGTAGTCTCCCAGCACAGCTAAAATGTGAGCTGTGTTTTGCTGGGGATTACTCTGTTGTTACTGCTTCCCCTGATAGCATCAGCTCCAAAGCGTGGATACAGCCATGGGGAATGCTTAAGGAACCCAGATGCAGCCCTCAGCCTTAATGTGTTTTCCTTTCCTCAAAATGCTACTACACTTTTCCTACAGTGACAGCCCTGGCTCTGATACCTCAGCAGGAAAGGGGAAGAGGCATTTATTTGGTGTCTGCTTGTATTGTTCAACTGAACCCCAAAAGCATGAGTAGAACACTGGGCCCTCAGTGTTTTAATGGGAATTATTTTAACATACTGCATGCAGTGTGCAGCAACCTCTTGCCATCAAGAAGGCAAGTTTTCTTAATAGTCATGCTATTAAGTGCAACAATATACATCTTGCCCCGCTGAAGAGCTTTATAGAACACCATGATAAAGTTTTCTAGAAGATGTGACTCTGGACTAGTTCAGACAATCTTCCATCTCTCCTTTAAGACCTGAAATGATCTTCCTTGTGGATACAGGGGTGTCACAGGAAAAACAAATAGACTAGGAGGCATTTATATGAAAAGCACTTAAATAATCTAATCTCTGTAGCTAATTTAAGAACTCCTAGGGAAAGAGAAGGTAGAGATAAGGAATCTTAATGAGGCCAGGCCAAAAATCAACACATGAGCAGCAATCAAACACTTGCTGACTGCTGTCTGTTCATTATGTGTGATGAGTTTGACAGTTTCTCAAGAGGAGAGACCATTACAAAAATAGTAAAGACATTCCACCAAAAAACCCACTGAGCCACTATTAAAGACTTAGTCAACAGTAAAGGCCTGGTGAAGCATTGTTAGTCACTGCTAAAGTATTGCTAAGCAACCCTTTATCCTCCTTCAGACTGGATTAGCTTCATCACAGCAATAACCAACAGCCTCCATCCTCACTCACAGCTCCCAGTCTGAAGTGCCATGCAGTTTTCTTTGAAACTCAAGTGAGAGTTGCCACTCCAGCTCCTGTTGAGGAGTCAGGAGGTTGCACATCAGCAGGGGAGCCTGTCTGCAGCTCCAGTGGCTTCAGGAGTCAGGCTGCAGGACACCAGCTAATACATTTTAAGAGGTGAGCAATATTTATTCACTCTCACACTTTAATTCTTTGCTGATTGCAGCAGCAACAGCTGATATCCTTCTCAGCACTGATTTTAAAAACCCAGCCTTGACCAAAGCCAGACCAGCTGCTGTCAAGATTTCCACTAAAACTCTATTTAGCTGTAGTAAAAAAAAAACCTGAAACCAGGAAGATCCCAGGTAACAGCTCTCTACTAGGCATTGCTTCTCTCTTCATCTCTATTTTGTACAGCATTTGCATCTTCTCAGCAGCACCTCCAAGAGGTTCCTTCCATGGACATTAGTAATAATTCAATTAGCAGAGCAAATTCAACTGGGTATTATCTCCCCTAGCCCAGCCTCTCAGCAGTTCCCAAAGGAAGATGAGAGTGATAAATAAGGGATGTGACCTGCCTCAACATGATCCAAAACCCAACGCTATGAGGGGTCAGCTAGATGCAGAACCAATAAACTGAGACCTCAGAAAAGCCAAGGAGCCCCTGAAAAACAAATCAGATGAGTCTTGTCTGGTGCTGCCACCCTGGAAAAAAAGCATCCAGCAACCCATCCACCTTCCCAGACTATAGCCAGGAAGAAGGGTGAGTTCCCAGACAACTTCCCAGCCTCTCCCTGTCTCCCATTCCACTCTCAGGTTGGCATACATACACTAATAAAGTTTTCCTCAGCCCAGCAGGCGTGCAGCTCCTTCTCTGGTTTGTCACCAGCCAGACCCACAGCTGAGAGTCACTCATAGAGATGTGTGCTTCAGCTGGGAAAATGATGACTTTCCCATGAACTAGAATTATTTGTTCACCTCAGAATTTAAAGTCCATGTCTAAAAAGTGTTATTTACTAGCAGTAGTTTTTGTAATAGAAAAAAAACCAGTTAGATAGTTAGAAATGTCACTTTTCAGTGAGAGCCGAGCAGCAGTCACAGAAATGCATTCAGAGACCATTCCTGTGCCAGAATGACCCTCTCAGAGCAGAAATGAAATGTCATATAACCCAGAACTTATTATCTATTATTTTTGGCTCAACAATAGTTAAAAAAAAAAAACTATGTCCTTTCTCAGAACTACTTACAGTAACAACCCAAAAATCACAGACAACACCCAAACTGCAGCACAGCTCAAGCACAGGAAAGGGCCCTGGGCTGAGTTTAAATAGGGCCCATGGGCCAAGTGGGACCAAGGTCCCAGGTGAGGCTGCTCAGTATAAACTAAATAACAAATAAACAAATAAACTTGATGATGCTGATTTCAAACACATGCATGAAGCCAAACCGATTTATTCCCATGTGACAGCAAAGGCAGACAACAGCCACGTGTCAGGACCTCTCCCCAAATGATCCCGTGATAAAATCCCTTGGCTCTGCTGTACCACTGGCCTCTGGTGGCAACTCCCTCCCAGATTACCTGGGATTATCAGCCATCTGTTGATGGAAGTGCTCAGCTGGCAACAGGCAGTAGCAACTTGGTCAAACTTAGTGATTTTTTAAACAAGTTCTAAATGTTTCCAGGTTAATTTCTCCTAAAAAACCCACATCACTCCTTTTAAAGACTAAGCCGGCCTGAGTTGGTTTGATTTCCTCACATACCAGTTCCCCTGGGGCAGAGCTCAGAGGAACAGAAATGCCTGGCTTTAGGCAGTCAGATTTGAGTAAGTGCACGATAAATTTATTTTTCCTGAAATCCAGCATGTATAGACAGTGCAGCCCACCCTTCCTTCCACATCTTCCCCGTCTGGGGCTGAGTCTTCTTCCTTATCTTCAGCCAGCAGCTCTGACATTGTCCAGATATGCTCATGAGGTCAGACAGAACCTTTCTCGCTCAGTACCCTCCTTATCCACAATGTTTGCACGTAAAGGAGGTTGGGGACATCTCATATTCGAACCAAAGGGAGAGTTTTATCTCTGCAGGAGCCCCAAAGACACAATACAAGTGTTTGCCTTGTGCTGCTCTGCTCCTTAACGAGGCCCTTACGGCTTTCAAGGGAATAGATTGCAGGGCTGTGCCAAAACTGGCAGCTTCCTGCAGAATTTGCAGGAGACAGCTTAAAACAGGTTGAAGGTGAAGAAGACACCCAGGAAACCACGAGTTGCAGTGAAGTGGAATGCTAAAACAGAGGACTGGGAAAAAGTGTGTGCTAAAGAGATGGTTTTCAAATAACACTGATTGCTAATTAAACTGCTCCTACTCTTTGTCTTTTCTTTTTACAAACTTGCTTCTCTCTGGTATAGAGACAATAAAGAACAAAGCAAAAAGCCGATGTGCCAAATTGTGATCTCAGTGAAACTGGTGGAAAAGCACATAAAACATTCCCTCAGGGGACTGGAAATTGTGGGGTTCAGAAAAGAGCCCTGGTCACACAAATGGAGTTTCATTATTTGGTATGTGAGTTCATTATAAGTGGGCTCAATTATATTTCATCAGTGAAGAGAAAATGGCCTTTTCATCCAATGTATCGAGTTGAGTTGAGTTGAGTTGAATGCTAAGCACATCTGACGCAGCTTTTGGGAAAAAAGCAAAACAAGAACAGTAGCCATGTGAAAAAACAAACAAAATGACTAAGGCATCTCGGCGCCTCGGCGAGCTCTGTTTCTCACGGAGCCATCGCATAAAGAAGTGAATGAAGTACAGTAGCTTAACATGCACCACATGAGTGTGTGCGGTGCCACACTCGCTGATTTACTAACTCGTTTTGTTTGAGGGGCACTTGAAAGGCTTTGACATTTACAGCTCTGTAGGCAAATGTGAAAGGAAAGAATGGATGCTGTATCTCCGAGCTCCCAGCTGCTGGTAAATGTCTACTCGAAGTGCCAGCAGTCCACATGAAATCGGGAGCGCTCTGTGCCCCCCGAGCTTCCCAGGTTAGTCTGTGAACGCTATTAGAGCAAATACGTCAACAGTCAGTGGGGTTAAAAATGTAAATGGGCCTCTCAGCGAGATGTGAAGTCTCTGAATGGAAAGTTGTGATGGTTTTCCCAAGTTTTCTATCCCGGCGCTGGGCAGGCTGGATGCAGAGACCAGCTCTGCAGCGCCTGTGCTCAGCAGCCGTGGATCAGTCACTGAGAGTACACCGGGCATTCTGAGATGCTTAAGTCAAAGGGATTTAGGATGCTTTCCTGGGCTTTAATTGCAAGAGCAGTTTTGTTTCTATGTGAGTCACTCACTGTACAAGTGTTTATTCTGCCCTGTGTCTCCTGCTTGACTGTTTTCAGGGAGGTAACACACACACAGAGCACCAGGAGCAGGGCAAGCAAAGCCTCGGGAAATTCCAAACCCTGCACTCAGCCTTGATACTTCTCACGGAAGTAGCTTTGCAATTTTATTTGTCAAGCCTGAAAGCTTTTTGCCTTTGTGAATCATTCAGTGGGACCCCTTTTGACAGAGTGGGTGTTTTCGAAGCTCTTCAGTTCAGCCTTGGCAGCCTTGGGTGGGATTCATGGGCACAGCATCATTTTCCTGCTCTGCCATGCGGTGCAGCCCCTGTTTCCCTGCCACTTGCTGACAGGCAGCACTGTGACAGTCTGAAGTTGTCTGTACAGCCAGTTATCCTCTGCCACTTCCCCCTGCCTGCTTGGCAGCACCCTGCCTACTCCGTCAGGATTTTTCACCCGTGCGAGGAGTAAAGACTGAGGGAAATGAGGGAAGCCAGGGAAGGAGCAGGGTGGAGCAGGAGGGGAAGTGAGATGGGGAAGAGGAAAAAGCAGAGATAACAGTGGAGTAGGAAAGCAGTGGAAAGATCCAAGGGGAGAAGGCAATGATTAGGACCAGCAGGGAGTGACAGAGAGATGATGACATCTGTTTTCACGAGAGGGATGGGGTGGTGCTGATTTTGGTAATGTGCAGACTGTGTGCGAAATACTCTTTACAGATTTCTCATGGGGTCTCGTTCAGCTGGAAACCTGCATGGGGAGTGCTTGCCTGCCTTTCCTTTCCGTGGAGATGCAAACATAGAGGAAGAGAGTAGAAAGCTGCATGCTTGGATGTAACCCACAACTGGAAAGCACTGCTGGCCCTGTAGTTTAGGCAAGGTCTGTCTTAAAACCGCTCACATGGACAAGGAAAGGAAGGCAGCCCTATCTCCTGCCAAGCTAATTTGGAGAATTAATCTGAAAGCTGTTTTAAAGATGCTTTCAGAGGTCACTAACAATATCCATTCTTCCAGTTACACTTTGTCCTCTCCATCATCTCAGAGGCTCACGTGGAAGACAAACCCCTAATGAAAACATAGGTCAGTTTGCACTTCTGTTCCTCCAGGAAAAGCTCAGCTAAAACCACTCAACTACAAAACTCATTCAGCCTCCCCTGGACAAGGCATTATTAAGATTCATTACTTTCTACATTCAGAGTCACAATCACTACAAAATCAGTGGCAGAGTGATGCCACAGGGCATATGGGCATGTGTCCATTGTTCTTGGGTTTTGCCCCTGATTTTTCTTTTTCAGCCTCACAATTTGGCTCCTGGTCCCATCCCTTCCTATGGTCCTGCAGAAGAAAATTCCCCTTAACTGTTAACTTTTGGGGAGGAGGCATCAAGGGGAAATTAATTCCCTTTCTCAACACTGCTAAAACAATCCCCCATTTCTCACTCTACTGCAGGTGAAGACAGCATAAGTCCACGGCTCTTGTAGTGACAGGTGCAGCGTGGTCAGTTGTTACCAGGAAAAGTGCCACAGATTTCATTTCTATTTCTATTGAGACAGTAATTTATAAAAAATAAGGACAAATTCCCCGGAACTGTTTGCTGAATCACAAATCACACTTAGCTCGGATGATTATTAAAATATTCACTTTATTTCTCTCCTTGGAGGTTCATATTTATCACAGCTAGCTCTCAAAATATTTTTAATTAAGGAACAATGCTGTCACCATGTCCTTTTGCAGACTGACATGACACAGTGGAAGGAAGGCTGCCTTTCCCTTGCAGATAAATGGCTAATGCTGAGGATGCCTTTTGAAGAACATAGTTGACCACTGCCACCCACCATGCACAGATCAGTTCTGATTCCCTCCATGCACAGATCAATCCTTAGGCTTTATGTTTCCTGGAAATCTGTGTGACATCTTTAGATTGCAGAGAAGGTCACCAGTGCATTTCTTGCCTCAGATGATGAGTTTCTAGGCTTGATTCATGTTGACTTCTATCAAAAGGGAATATAAAATAGAATTGTAACTAGCCTGATAGAAAAAAAAATAAATTAAGTAAAACAAATCATTCTTTTCTTCTGCTCCGATGCTGGCAATAAACATCACTGTAGCTGTGAAATGCAAATGAGTCAGGGCTTTCACTCCCTGACAGCAGACATCACATCACCAGAGAGATGGCCTTGAGATCCCTGCCAGTCGCAGGCACAAGGCATCCCTATGGCAACTAAAGCAGAGTAACACTGGGAAAAGGCTTGTTTAATATGCTCCAGCAGCTGAAAATCAGAGGAAAGTCAGCACCACAGGAGCAGCCTGGCTTCTGCTGATCACATCAAGGGCTTTGTCCCCCACGGGCAAGAAGGGCTGCTACCAGGTGGCGATTCAGCTAAGCTGTGGGGTTACACCCCTGGATGTTCTCTGGTCTTGGCCCTTGATTATCCTGCCCCAGAATCTGATTACACCACACAGTGACCTTAATCTGGCCCAGACATACAAATTTCCTTCCCGTGGACAGGAAAATACAGAGAAAAGCCTGGAATTTGGGCACTGAGCTGACAACACACCCAGGCTGAGGAGCTGTCTGAATGCTGTGAAACACTTATTCCTCCTTCCAGGCATAAATCTGCTTCCAACATGTCCTTTTACAGTCTACTTTCCACCCCATTGACACAGCCCTTTGCAGAACAATGGTAAAAAGCTGAAATTCTTCAGAACCTCAGAATTTATTCCTGAGCTGGAAAAGAGCATGTATGGGGTCCAGCAGAGCAGCCAAAATCTGTGCTGGACTTCATGTTGATAGAGTTTGCTGTCAAGAGAACCAGAAGAGTGATCCCACCATGTGATGCCACCACTCTTCAGAGAATAAAGGTTTGACTTTTTATCTCCCAGCATTTTACAGCCAGTAATTGCCAGGTATGGATTTCTTTTTCCATATCTCCTCTTGAATATTGAACAACAGGTACCTATGAGGGGCCACAGCTTTTTCAACATCCTCCCCTAATTTTCCTGTTGTTCATTAGCGATGATCACAGGAAACGTGAACTTCATGAAAAATAGGAGTAAAATAGCAAAGCTGATTTGTAAGAAGCAAAAATGATGGACAAGGATTAATTAAACTCCCAGAGGAAAACTGATATTTGCTCTGAATATTCTAAATTGAGGCTTCCATGAGGCAGGGGCTTAAATTCACCGTTGTGTTCCAGTGTTAATAGTAATATGAATTACAGTTATATTAATAATAAATAATTATACTAGATAACAATATAATTAATAGAGATGTAATGAATATGCTTTGATTATCATACCTAACAATATAGCAAATATAAGCAGGGAATTAGCTGTATAGAAGACAAGTTTAATTAGGAGAAAAAGCTCCTAAAAAAGAAAAAGAAGGGAGAAAACAGAAGGAAAAAAAAAAAAGAAGAAGAGATTCCAGCCAGCTGAAGTATTTGTAGCAGCTTAAAACCAAGCAGTGAGATGTGATCACCAGTGCAGTCCTGGAGCTGCCCCCCTGTTCCCAGGTCAGCTCCACTCTCTGCAAGCAGCAAGAAATCCCAGGGAAATTGTGACTAGCCAATGACAGGAGTGGTGGAGAATAAAGAAGTGAGTTAGGTAAGGAGTCCAGACACATTCCAAAAGGAAGTGGAGAACCAGTGTAAGGAATCTGCAGTGAATCACCAGCCGGAGCCACCACGCAAAAAGAGTTTATTATCTGATAGCTACAAGTGTCGGGGAGGGACTGGATCACCAGAGGACATCTGCACAGTGTTTTCATCAGCCTCATTGTGCCAACATTAACATCAGCCAACAGGAACTGAGCTCAGTGCATTAAATAGACTTGCCAGTATTAACCTGTTAAAACTCTGAGTGCTCGGTGGAGCCAAGTCCTGCCTCAGCCCACCTGGAACTGCATGTGGCACCAGAGGCCAGATTAATCCTCCTAATCCCTACACTGGGGCAACTGCTCATCAGATACAGAGTTTTCCTCTGTTTCTCATTCACCCCTTGTCAATAATGGTTTTCAGTCCTTGCTGCCTCATGGAAAGCTCTCCTGAAGTTATTCCAGTGGCTGTTGTGGCTTCATTTCCTCGCAGACTGGTGATGGCTGGAGCAGTGTCTGAGGCTCAGTGTCCCCAGAAGTGACAGTGGCTCTCCAGCCTGTGGGCTCCAGCTCAGCTCACCAACACAGGGCACCAGCAGAAGGAACTCCACAGATTTTTCCCAGCACTGGGTCTGTGGAGGGTCTCATTTCTCCTGGGAGAGACATGCACCTCTGCGGCTTTTTTACATGCATCTAAAGGTGCATCCTTTGCCACACTCTACCAACCCTCCCCTTGTTTCACTGAGCAGAGAAGATGCACTCACAGAGAACAGAGAATGGAATTAGGCTTTCCTGAAAGCGTGGTTTTTCCTTTTTATGTCTAATTGTTTGTCTGTAATGAAGATAAAAGCGGTCTTTCTTCCAAAGGCAGACCACAGAGCTCTGCTGTAAGGGGCAAGCAAAGAAGAAAATGGAGCTTCTCTGGAGAAATTATATTCCCATGCCATGTATTCCTATTAAAATTCAGTTCAGTGAGCCACACACCATTCAGAGGGGATCTTTGGTCTGAGGCCCAGGTGAACCAAATTTGCTGTCTCGAGACCAACTTCGTTGTCAGGGTCATTAAGTAGAGAAGGAAGATGACAAGGAGGAGAAGTAAATATGGAATCTGACTTCGCTCTCCTTCCCAGATTAACAGCCTTCTCCTCTGTGGCCAGGACTGGCACAGGCAACTTCCTCCCTCAGTCTTGGTTTTCTTGGCAAAAGCTGTTCATTTTATTGTGCAATTTTTCTCCCAACAGGCCCAATCCCCGACTTGTTTCAGAAGTATTTGGCAATCTCTTCCTTGTCACCCTTTTGGTTGCCTCTGTGCTCTGTGGCTGCTCGTGGGGTGATGCATTGCTGCTGGGTGACATTTGCAGACACATTTACTGTCAGGGACAGGGAGCCACAACAATTTCCTGAGGTGAAACTCCCTGCTAATCTCTCTGTGTGTCTGTGTTTGTGGATGTGTTGTCTCTTATTTTTCTTTGTCGTTCATGTGATGTCCGAGCTGTCCCAAATTACGTCACCATCACCCTGATATAAATTCCAGATATTCCCACTCCAGACAGCCCTGCTGCTCATATCTCAGGGCTGGGGCCGTGGAGTTCCTAATAGTCTTGACCCAGATTTGAGTACTCGATTCAAGCCCATCAGCTCTTGAAATCGAGGGTTATCTCTAAAGATAATTTTGCCAAACAGTAAGAACACAGAAGCAGCAGCATCTGGGCTGTATCTGCAGGTGACAGATTTCACAGTTTATTTCATCTCTTTAAATGAGATACAATTTTCATTTTCCTTGCAAAAATGTTCCTGTAAGGGATACCTTTTATTCCTGACTTGACCAGGGCTGTGGTGAAACAAGGTTGGTGCTGTGGGAGACCAAAATCATGTAACAATGGGCAAAAGCAAAGATTTTCTACACTGTATGGTGTTCAGCAAAATGCAGAGAAAGTCAAGTACAAGTGATGGATGCATCATGTGAGCAGGGCTGCTGAGCTGATGAGCAAACCTGGAGACTGCCTTCCAGAGCAGCTAACCTATAAAAAGACTTAAAATTGGATGAAAGACTCAGTTCCCAGCAGGAAAATAAGAGGTAACTTTCAGGGCTTGATTCACTGGATGTGTCTATATTTAAATGATAAATCAAGATGACAGTGTTTTATATTTATGTATACCATGTATTATATGTGTAATTTATACAAAATCTAATACGGGGAAAATTGGTAAAAACAATGAAATTTTATTTTTTTATGTTTCCAACTTACCAAACTGATACAACCTAGTATCCAATGCTCTACCACTTTGCCCCAGATCTCTTTCCATTAGACCCCCTTAGTCCCCACAACACCCTTCATCAGTCCCCAGGAAAGCCTTTTTCTCAGGTACAAACATGAGGAGCCCCTGAGGCTCATTCCAGATTAAATCACACAGATATCAGAAGGCACCTCCTTGATGAATTATCTAGCTGAGAGATTAATGCAATTATGACAAGGTGTATTAATAAAGGCAGAAAAGGGTCAGTTTTGAAAAGCCACAATGGAGATGCTCTGGGTTTATGTTGTTTGACCACAGTATTTTAAATGTCTATGAAGCTGCTGGGTCTTAAAGAAAACACTGAGCTGGTGGCTGGAAGTGGTGGAGTAAAAATGGAAAAGAAGTGGCACCACTTCATTTTACCACAAGTGTGTAAAACTATTGCCAGAAAACATATTGGCTGAACTGAAGAATACTGAACTATTGGTGGACAGAAAGAGTAAGACTGGACATGATGTAAGGTACAACATGGTGTGTATGGGGATTATCTTCATAGTATTACTTATTTTTCATGTGCAGAGAGCTTGGTCCAGAATTAGGAAAGTAAGTTGAGATGTTCTAGGTGATATTTAAGGTCCTTTCCAACCCAAGCTGTTCTATGATACTATGTTCAAGTCTGCCAGGGTGAGCTGGGAGTAATGTGATGAGGGCTAAAAACTGCCTTGGATAAAAATATAAACTGCATTTCAGTATATCCTTCCGGGAGCCAAGGCAGGCTGGGGGGGGAAGCTGAAATGATCAAGTGCAAGCTAACAAGAAGCTGTTGAATGAGAGCTGATCCATGGCCATGCTCATTTATAATGATAGTTTCATAGCTTTCACTTTCTGTAGAGGTACAAGGACTTTTCTATGGGAAGAACACATCAGCCTGGAACCAAGAGCCCAGGGAACAGCAAACAGTGAGGTGACAGCACTGACTGTTCTGAACACAAACTGCATTTCTGCTTTGACTGCAGAACAAATTGCAAGTAGTAGTTCAGGTCATTTCTCCTTATGTCTGGATGAGTTTTCCATCCCTAGCCAGAGGTTGGCCTTGCTATTTGCAAGAAGAGCTGCTAAGACAGCAATGTCTCCTGTAGCATATTTCAGGCTTGCTGTCACTGCTGCCTCTGCAGTGTGTCACTCGCAGTCCATCGCTCCCTTTCCCCTCCTGAGAGGCTTTTCCTAGCGGAGATGAAGTGCTGGGTTTGAGGAGCCAAATCCATTTTCTTGCAGACACCAATGTCACGACTGTCATCCATTTTCTGCTGAGCTTTGTAGAAACCCAGGCATTTCTTTGAATGCTCGGTCCTCAGACCTTCCTATGCACTTTGTTTACCCCACTTTGATAACACAACAAAAGTCCCAACACCCTTGACTGCCATTATGGCAATGGCACTTTTAATGAAGAGGAGGGTTCACTGCTGCATTGCTAGGAAAAAAACAAGAAAAATACTTATTTTCTTAACTGCATATGTGTGGGGGATTTTGACATGAATTTAGGCCAATGAACTCTCTTTTTTTTTGCAATCAGAACTTGCAACTCTTACCCTCTATGATTTTTCTCAACGGAAATATCATACAGGTAATATTCAAAACAAAGGTGTTACCAAAAAAGCATGAAGCAAGTATAGATTTTTGCTAATGCTCTTAATTAGAGCCATAAAATTCCAGAGTAGAAAATTTCCATTTGAATGACTCATGTTATTAAGTACAGGACTGTATGTTCCCGTGGTTTGGCAACCTTAGTAAATATATCATTAGTGGTCCACAGAGAGAGAATGGATAGGTTGGTGCTGATGTTCTTGTTTGCAGGAACTCAATACTCTAGTGATACAGCTGCCATTATTTTTCCATCAGTGTTGCTGTTGTCCCCCATTTGCCACAAAAATGTTATGTGATCAGAGATGCAAGGGGTAGGGATTCACCTGATTGTCCATGGTTTCCATTAAGACTGGAGCTCCACAGTCTTTTGAAATCCAGGCCACATCATGGGAGGCTGAAAACAATTCACACAACACCTTTAGCATCCACAGTGTCCTGTAGCAAGGAGCTCAACATATGATGTGAACATCTTATTTGGTTTAAACCTGGTATCCAATTGTTCTGTATGACACCCATTGCTTCTTAAAGTGATATAATGTGAACAATTGGGTTTTATTTTCCTCCTGTGAGTCCCTGTACACTCTAAACCTCTACTGTACTCCTTAGTCATCTCTCTTGGGGCCAAAGAGTCACAGTTTACCTAATTATTCCATAGTTGCCTCAGAAATGGATGCAGGCGCGAGCATTTGTGCACGCGCTCCTCTGCCTGTTAGTATTGTAATTAACTGGGAGTTGAGGGATGCCTGAGAACTTGTCCCTCCGTGGCTGTGGTGCTTTGGTATCCAAGAGCATGTGTTCACTGGTGTGGGTTTAAACTCCTGCAAGCTCTGTTACATGAAGCAGACTGGGAATGGTTCAGCAGCATCACTGAGTTACAGCTGAGAGCAGCGTTTGGGGAAGCACCAGCTTCTCCCCAGTCCAGAGGGGCTGCTCTCCTCAGGGATGTGTGTTCCCTCCCACTGTTGCTATGCCAGTGAAAATTTGGAGGAGGAATAATGCAAAGTTTTTAAACATTAATAATTTATGTGTAAAACGTAGAGTCTTTTTTTTTTTTGGTTAATAATTGGTTTCTGGGCTCTGTAAAGTCTTCTAAGGTAGGAACACACCGGGTATGAAATCAAATCTAAGAAAAGGCATAGGCTGTATCTGACAAATGAAGCTCAAGTACAGCTGTTCCACTGTGTTTCCATATATACATAATTTTTATATGTATATATATATATATATACACATATAAAGATCAGGTTTTGGCGAATGCAGCACAGACCGGGCTTTGAAGTTGGATACTGAATTGGTTGGAAAAAATACTGCCTTTGGAACTGCTGTATGCTCAGTTCTAAAGGATTAAGGAAGACAGTGCAATCTGTGCTGCCCAAACTGTTTCCTGTGAACACACACACCTTGGGAAGGAGGTGATGGGCGATGGGTCAGCATCAGCACTGTGTTCCTGGTGGGGACAAACACCACTGCTCTTTTCCTGCTGGCACGGGACTAGGAAAAGGAAAAGCCGTGCAGAGCTCAGTCAGCCTGTGCAGCCTGCGTGCCATAGTAAATATCCACTACTACTCCCATTCCAATGGAAAAATAAAGCCTCCCTGACTTTGGAAAGAACTTGTTGGCAGCTGTAAATTTGGTTTCGCGACTGAGCTGTGTCACAGCAGCTCAACAGATCTTGCAGCCTGAAGCTGATCAAAGACCCCTTTTTCCCAGTTACCTTATAACTGTGTAAGTTAAAATAACTGCTTCCTATTCCTGTCAGGGATGACCCAAGGCTCCTAAAACGAGTGGGACCTTTTGCTCTGCTCCACTCTTGGCTGTGTCTGCTGCTGCCAAGCTCAGACTAATAGTCTGTCTTCTCTAATGAGACACTTCAGAGGAAAGAGAAGAACACAAAGCAGCTGCTGGCATGAAATAACCTGGTGAGCATAGCTGGGTTTGAGGTATTCAGCAGAAAATCTTGTGGATGTGGAAGAACTATTGCTTCTGCATCATCTGATCTACATCTGTTAGCAAAAGTAAAATTCCAGCTACTGGCAGTACCTGGAGGTCAGAGCCATGGTACAATGCTGGAGGTGAACTCTTGTGTTATGGTATTTAATAGTAGCTAATAATGAGGAAAAAACAATACCATAAACAAACCAGCATCCATGGCAACACAGCCATTTACTCTTGAACTTTTCAAAACAGGAATAATTAATTTAACCTTTTTCTTTGTGGTATTGGTTTGGGTTGTTTTTTTTTCTTTTTTGTATTGTAAAACCTTACACAGGCAGATGTGGGTGTGTTCTGGCAATTACTAATCAGCTGAGTCAGAGTTCTTCAGGGGAGCTTGTAATGAAGCACCAGGAAGGATCTACCTCTTTTCCATTTAAGTTCTTGGAATTGGAGTGCAATCTGAATTGCTCAGCACAGCAGCTCTGGCTTCAGGGGGCTGAATTAAACAGATCCATGCAATTGTTTCTAAGGAAATGCTTTTCATATTGCCTCTGACAGCTGAAAACAAGGCAGTGGAGTGTTCATTTGCTGGAGTACCTGAGTGTGGAAGGCATTCCAGTCTGATCTGGTGACACTTTTCCCCAGGGAGGGTGTTACCCATCTGTTGATACAGTCCCTACAACTAGACTTGCTGAATGCATTTGTCTTGTTTTATAGTAACAAATGAGCACAAAGATCAACGAGTTCATGTTGGGAATAAGAAGTGAATACCTACTGATGGGTCATAGCCTAATTCTGGGAACTGCATCCTCCTTTCCAAGTTCTTAGGTGGGATCCTTGGCTTCCAACCAGACAGGAACATGAAAGGGAAGATTTTGTTGCAAATGCTCTGCCTCTGTGGCATTGTGTCAGGAAAATAAGGGTACAAAGCTCTTCAAATGAGGGGTTTATTCCAAGAGACCTGTATTTGGGGTTCATGATGTGGATTCACACCTCCAAATGCACTAACACCACAATAACTGAAAGTGCTAGCAAAGCTAATGGCAATACTGCAGGTGTCTGAGACCACTTTGGAATCCACTTTATTGTTTTGGGAATAAAAGTTCTCCATTCTAAGGTAACTGAGGGTTATGGAAATACATGGATTAAATATGGGCTCAAGATTTGAATCTTGCTCTGCACTTCACTGACCTGAATAAGGTAAAAGACAGTGTGATCAAGTTCATCACTTGGCTCAAAGAGCTTGCACAGTTCCTTACAGCCCTTATCATCCAGGTCTCCTTATCTTGCTCCATCTGCTCCATCCCAGTGATATTTTTAGCATGCATTCCCTGTACAGTTTTTCCAGTCTGGCTGCCTGACCCTTTAGTTTCCGAACAATGCAACTGCAGTGGAAGTGGTGCATAAGCAAAGGCTGCCACTGAAGTGGGATTTTTTCCAGCTCCCAGAATAACTCCCAAATTTGACCAATCCTCTCACCTTGGAGCTGTTTTTAACGAGCCAAGCTGGGAGGTTTTTTTTCTGTAAGGTTCTGTTAACCTAGAAATGGCTGCAGCTCAGCTTTGAAGTTAACACTTCATTAAGATTAATTGGGGAAGTTCACACCTCTGCTGGGAGTTTGTCTAGCAGACTGTGAGACAGGAGCGGGCTGATTTACACGGCGATGCCTGGCTTTGTAGCTTGTAAAAGGGAGGGCAGTGACTGGCTCCAAGAACAGTGCAAGGACTGAAAAATGACCCTGCTTCCACAGCTGGGCTCCTCCTGCTCCTGAACTTACCACAGGGAATGGATGCTGATCACAGCTGCCTTGAACTTGCACTACAGTTTCAGGTGCCAGCCTCGGGACACAAATGACAGGGGATATATGGTTAAACCTTACATTACTGGTGGTGGATCAACAAAGAGGTAATTTTTTCCATTTATCTACTGCTGCCTGGTATGAGCTGGGGATTATTCACCATAAGGAGGAGAAGGGAAATGGGGCTGGCTCCTGCTGACACATGGGCCGAGTCCAGGGCTCTGTGTCCATGGAGAGGTCTCCAGGAGGATGGGAGGGCAGGAGAGCTCTGTGAATCTGTCTCTTCTCTTTGTGTCAGGCCATGTAATGGGAAGAATGAACCCTGCAACCTGTCAGATCCATCAGAACCGGGAAAGCTGATCTCCTTTTAGCTTCTTGGATTTGGCTGTGTTAGGTTTAGAAGTGGACTAAATGATCTTAGGATAATTCAGGCTGGAAAAGGCCTTTACGAGTCTGTGGCAGTGCAGGCAGGTGAGCTGCCAGCCCTGCGAGGAAGGCAGTAGCCTCAGCAGCAAGGTGGCACACGTTCTTTTGTTTCCTCGGCCCTTCCTCCTTTCTCCTTGCGTCGATTCACTTGGATAATCATCACAGTGTAAATCATCAATGGTTGTTTGAGGTCACATGGGCACTTCTTGATGATTTCTAGGAGACAGACAAATTAGAGCTGGGCTGAGCCCAAGTAAAATAGCCTCGGACAAATGGATGCTTCATCTTTATGTTACATGCAGGGAGCTCACAGAATCACAGAATAAGCTGAGTTGGGAGGGAGCCACAAGGATCATCAAGTCCAACTCCCGGCCCTGCACAGCACCATCCCCAAGAGTCACATCATGTGCCCGAGATCATCGTCCAAGCACTTCTTGAACAGACAGCAGTGACCAGTAATGTCTTAAAATCACCAGTGTTTCCTTCAGATCCCTCTGGTAGAGCAGAACGGTGTCAATGGTGTTGGGGAAAGCTGTGTGATGGAACCTTTTTCCCTTGCCGGATGAATGGCACATCGAAGCTATGGCAGTGTTACTTGTGGCACAGTAAATGAGACAGATCTCGCAGTGTGCCAAGGTCCACATTCAGAATAGTTTATGCTCTTGATGAATTTTCATTCTGAAGGTCAGATGAGCGGCAGTGTCCTGTGCGAGGCTGCCCAAGTGGTTTGGGTGAGCTCCCCCATCCAGCAGCTCCGACCCTCCGGGAGATGCGCTCGGCATTTCCAAGGGGTCATGATGGGCTGTGACAAATGTGACAAAATAAACAATGGTGGGTGGTGTTTGCACATCGGCTCTCTCACACACTGCTTTGTGCGAGATAATCCTGCGGCCCGAAGCCTGGAGAAACCTCTCTTGCAGCTCAGTCAGCTTCTTTGATAGAGCTTTTATCTTACCCTTTACTGTGTTTATTGCTGGCAGAAAACAAGAGTAAATGTATAGATAAACTTCAGGGTCTTATCATCTCGGCTAGAAGGGTAATCACGGCTCCGTTCATGTAAACAGCTAAATTCCTTCTGATTTCATTTGTACCAGGGTTTCATCTCTTTGAGTACTTTTTTCTCCCTCTATTTGCAGTCCTTGAAGCAATCACAGACTGCTGTCTACCACCTGCATTCCACCAGGCACGGAGATTGCAGCTGAAGGCTCAGCACGAGGGGAAAAACCCTCCTTGGAAACTTCCAGACCTTTAGACATTTCTGGGACAGGGACAGAGGTGGGAACTCGTGGACCAGGGGCTGAAAACCCATCAGGTATTGGAGGGAACAGCTGGGGGAAAGGAGCAAGTCTGGCTGCACACTTCCACCCTGATGCAGCTGCCAAAATAGGCACCATTCCTTGCACTGGCAGTGGAGCACAAACGCTAAAATCTAATATTAGAGAGACATTGACGAGGATTACATCTTGGGGTTTTAGTGTTTTAATGTTGTTTCTATGGTACCAGTACCTGGAATCTTCAGAAAAATAAAATAAAATTTAATTATAACAACCAGGGAGGCACTGCCCTGTTTCTATATATAGAAGCCCTCTGTTGTATTACCATGATTTCATATCTGATAAGGGTGTTTTCAGCTCTGTGAAATGGTTTTTTGCTGTCTATGGCTCATACAGGTGGAAAACCAACACATATATTCATAATTTATTTTTTAAAATATATATATTCTACTTTTCTGAACAAATACTTACACAGGTGAAGGTTCAGATTTTGGCTGTCCCAGAATGTCAAATCTGTTTGTTACGGGTCAGAGATAGAGCTGAGATTTACAGCACAAACCACCCTAGCATTGACATGAGCATCCAACCATGATCCAATCCAATGGAATCTGGGCTAACATCAGTCAGTATAAGTTGTCATTAAGAGTCCAGAAGCACTGGGGACCACAATTTTTTCTATATCTCCATCACTTGGAAATGCAGCATATATTGCAAACAAGTGAGCCAAGTGCTGCTGCAGGACATTGGTTAAGACAAACAAAAAGTAATGTCTTATGAGAAGTATCATTGGAGATGGAGGTTTAGCTGCCCAGGTTTGAGCTCACAAGAGACATCTGACTCTTGAATAACTTCAGTCATTACTGCTTGAAGGTGAACCTGTGGGATTCACTAGCCCAGACTGGGCTAATCTAATGGAAAGGTCTCTCCTGACCTGGAGGAGAACACTTTGTGGTTAAGGAAGAAGTGTCCTGTGCTACACATTCTGTCAGAAAGACAGCACTTGCCCAAACATAACACCCCTGGTAGCATAATAGGAGAACATTCTGGGTTTAGACTGTGGTGAAAAAGAGTCTCTAGAGTTACTTACAGGTGTTTCTCTCAGGGCAACAACAGATGCATTTCTCCTTAACTTACCTGAAAAGTCTCTTTCTGTGCCTTCTGGTCAGTGGGCAGCAACGTGTTTCACTCCAAAAATTCTTTCCATTTATGAGGCTACAGCAGAACTCAGAAATACTGCAGACAAGTAGTTTAACTGCTCTTGAAGATCAGACAGGAGGGAAAAGTATTCTCTAACTGACATGATACGTTGTCCCAACAGAGTCTTTATTCTAAAATAGTTTCATATTTCCAAAAGTAAAAATCTAAAACAGTGGTGAAGGAGGCTAGGGTTTCTTTTTTGGCTCAGTCAGATAACCTGGAAAGGTATATCTGTGCAGCCAGTCAGGAAAGTAGCGAAATTCCTGGTTGTAGCTCTTGGAAATCATTGCAGAAGCAAAGCCGGGTTATTTTGATAGAGGCTGTGTTATCATCAGAAACAGTCTGGAAAGAGCATGCTAAGATGTGGGTTTGATTTATTCTAGGACCTAGGGTTCAAGTTCAGATCCAAACCAGGATTAAAAAAGACTAGAGTATTCAGCAGGAGATTTTGGCTTCAAATGATAGAAACAGTGAGGGATCTTGCTGGCTTTGGTGATAGGTCAGGTTTTTAAATCACCTTGATTTTGCACACCTCCTCTTACAGATAATTGAAACCATATTGTGTTACATGTATGCAGCATGAATTTCCATTGGTAACATGTCTTTATCTTGAGAAATTACTTTTTTCTTCTCCTGTAACTGAGACAAAGAAGCTCCTTTTCTCTATCCCTGTCATCTTCCAGCTCCTGTCGAACAATCTGGGCCTAATTTGAATTCCAGCAATGAGGAATAACCTGATATTTTGCTTACCTTCATGAATGAAAGGTTAGTTCTGTACATCCAAGATTTATACTGCATGCTAGTTTAAGGGCATTTTACCACACAGCTGGTGAGGGATTTTCACAAATACAAGAGAGGACTGTATGTTATTTAACTTTTCCTTTCAACTCCTTTTTTTTTTTTTCATTAAGTTCCCAGCTGACTGCACACTCTTGAATGCAGCAATCTGTTTAATCTAGTTTTAGCCTTCCTTTTCCTGTTTTGCTGTTTACTTTTCTTCCCATGCCAGTAGCGATTGAGGCAATACTGTGGGTCCATTATTTGTTTCAGGCATCTCGGAATATATGTGTTGGCTTTGCTCTGCCTGTGCATGCATGAGAGAAAGAGAATAAACATACATGTGCCCAATTAGCTAGTACACTTAAATTAATGAAGAGCAATCTACGAATCTCCTTTTTCTGAGAATTTGGAAATGCTGGGAACGTTTGCCATGTAGCTTTCAAAAACTTCAAAAGCAGCTATAAGGTCACAGTCTAATACTCCCTTCTGTATACTCATGTCTTTTCTAAAAATATTTCCCAACTTACATGTCAGTGTGTGGAACAGGAGGGCAGAGGGGGAATGACCGTGTTTACGACCAAAGTGCAAAGATGAGGAAGAAAATTAAATCCACAAAAAAGCGAATCTTTTGATCTCTGCTTCATTTTCCTCATTACCAGCTTCACAGTACCAGCAGTTATGTTTTAACTAAACACTGAGTTTATGGACCCATGTCTCTGTCTACAGATAAGGGAAGGTCAAGAGGAACTAAGCTAATGCTGTCTTTGCTTTTGCACATTTTCCTTGAATTGGGACACCCAAACAAGTCAGTGGGAGTCTAAACACCACCAACGATTTGGGTGTGTTGCTTCTTGTAGAAGGTAAAATAACAATCAAAGATGTCTGCAGTGGATAGACACAATCCTGAGAAGAAAGAGACTCAGTAATATCACAGGTGAAGAGGCCTCTAGGGTCCATGAAACTTGAAAGAAAATACCACACTAAACTGAACGGCAAAATTAACCCAGCTAGAAGAGTTTGGAAGGAAGTGTTAAAAACCTAGGCTTTATGTCCCCTTTTTTTTTCTTTCTCTTTGGTTCTTAAGCTGTGAGGAACCCTCTGGGGTCAGAAAAGCTGCAAATGGGAGGAGGAGGGAGGTGTATGGAGGATGTCTCTGTTCTGTAGGAAATCTCTCTCAAACCACCCTTCGGGGCAGTGAGGAAAACTCCACTTTCCAGTGACGCTGCTGCCTCTCATTCTACAGAATAAAACCAAAGGAGACACTCAGTTTCACCCCATCTCTTTACCTTCAAACTAACCTTACTGACTCTTGCCCACCAAAGGTGTTCCTTGTCTGGTTGATAAACACATGCATTGTTTGAGAACTCTACAAAGTGATCGCATCCTCTTCATCACATTGTCGCAGTCTTGGCTTCACTGCTGGTTTGTCTGCTGCAAGCCCCAGCAGAGATGCTGAGCTGAGCTTGCCCAGTGTGTCCTGGCAGCCCCAAGGGATGCCTTGAATGGTCCTTTCAAAGCACTGACCTGTCACAATTCATCCTTCAGGTAGGATGACTGATGTCCTCAGAAAACCCATGTGCACCAGGAAGGAGTTCAGGTGTGCAGTGAGGAAGTCAAAGAAAATCCAAAGGTCCCAAAGAAGAAATAAAACAGGAACTCTTCTGCACTTAGCACCAATACCATCGGAGGAAAATAAAAACCTTTTTCTTTCTCTGCTTTCCTCCAATGCACAGAAAAATAAAGTAGTCAGACTCTACCCTCCTGAAACTACTGAAACTCATGAGCGCATAACCTGGTGTTGGACATGAAGGAAAACTTATATTAGGGCAATTCCCAGAGGGAAACAGCTCCAACAGGTGTGTGCATTGGAGAAATGAGGCATGTCCCTTATTGCTGGTATTGTATATAATGTTAGGTGTGAGTACACAGCTAATCCTGAAGTAGTTTCAAAACCAAAAGGCAAGGAAAGAATAATGGTTCCTGAGAAGGCAGTGTGGTGTCTCTGACTGATGCTGGCTACAGACACATCTGGGTGAGCTGAATCTGGAGTTCAGACACAGACAGGTCATGTCAAACTGTCCTGCAGATATGTAACATTTCACCCTGGGGAAGTCTCCCTTCCAAACACTTCCACTGTTCCACACAGGCTTCCTTTCAATGTCATTGTCTGTTCTCAGTGGGTTTTCTTCATCTTCACTCTTTCGGAAGGTTTCAGGACATTCAGGGAAGCTGCCATATTAATTCTTTCAGATGTTTTGAGTTCAGAAAGTCTTCACCTGCAGAGGATTTATCCTGATAGGGCATTAACTCCAGCTTTATTTGAAGAAAGAGAACCGTACACAAAGTGACGGGCGTTTGGCTGCTTCTTAGACACTAACATGAGCAATTCTGAATGGAGATCTGTTCAGGTGTTCTGGATATTTGCATGGCAGCGTGCAGAAAAAGCAAGCAAATGCAAATGAATGTTCCTGAAACAGCAGTGGAAAGAAAATATTTTTTTACATACCCTAAAAAGACCTTGTTATAAGGATCCTGATAGCAAGAGTCCAATAGCAAGAGACAGAAGTGCTAAACTTCCAGAGCAGGAGATGAGGACTGGCTGGCTGACAGCAATGGAATTGGGGCCCTTCCCTTCCAGGTTGCCATAGATTTCACTGAGATCCTTAGCTCAGTGTTTTATTAAGCATCCAGAAGCACTTAAGCCCTAGAAAACTCCTTGGGCTGCATAATCCTGAATGCAGGAAGCTTTCCTGAACCCCCCAGCATGTGGTTTGTGCCCATGTGCATGTGAGTGCATGCATGTGCTCGTCAGGGAAGCAAAAAGGAGGAACTGAGGCAGCAGACACATGACTCAGGGTGTGTGGAGATTGGTAATACAATCCTGGTATTGCAGGATTAAGTTTGGATCTTCATTCTGCAGCAGCTGGGCTTCCTCCCAGCAGAAAATGCTGCAGGCTACGTTTATGCTTAGCAGTTAATTATCCATGGGAGCAGGTAAGGGATTAGTGACCAGGTAGAGTTTCACACCTGTCAATGGGCTGAACACTGTAGCTGCTCAGAAATATTTGGCAAGAGAGGAAATAATAGAGCTTTTCCTGTGCTAAACCATAAGTCCCTTCCATATGAACTGAGGGGGAATTGTCTCCTGCTGGTGGAATTTGGTATGTGACGTGCCTGGACGAGATGTGGTTCAAAGTCATGTTGCTGCACGTGCTTGGCAGTAATGCTGGCTTAATAAATATCTGTCCATCCTCTTACATCCATGCCTACCTCTGTACTGCAGCCCACACCCCTGCCTTTGGTGCCACTGGAAACCAGCCATGGAGATACCTGGTTTGAAGAGCAAAAATAAACCCGAATGTTTTTAGGAATGCTGGCTCACAGCCAGGTCAATATCCTGACCTGATTGGCAGCACTGATGCAAACCCCACGAGGGCCAACAGAACCCAGAGGGCAGAGCACAGAGGTACCAGCCAGCACTGAGGGGCAGCAATAGCTCAAGCCTAAATTCCTACCAAAGACTTGGCATCATGAGCCTGGAGCTGGAGCCACAGTTTGGGGAGCAAAGCTCAGCCTAATCCAGTCTCTGTCCTGCACAATGCAGGGATACCACAGGTTTAACCCAGCTTCTGCCTTTGCCTTTGAATTAGGCAGCATGAATTTACATTTGTATCTTACACCCCAAAAAAACCTTATTGAGCAGCTTGTTTCTGCCAAGGTAATTAATCAGGAGATGGCAAAAGATCACTTGGTTTCATCCCAGATTTTAAACCCCATTTGTCTTCTCTTCCCTGGCCTGTCAAGGTTTTCCCACATGCTGTGTGTTCTGGGCATCATATGGTCTCTTATTTTTAGCTGTAGGTGACTGCATTACATCCCCTTTAAAGAAAACCCACTGATGCTGTCTGTTAGCATTCAAAAGCAATCAGGTGTTAACAGGCTTATACAAAAGTTTACCTGTCTATAATTTCTTCTGCTCTCACTTTCTTAGCTTTCATTCTCATAACCTGTGTCCCAAGTGAAAAGACACCTGCACACTGGATTGAGCCATCAGGAAACAAAACAAAGGCTCTTGTTTGCCCCTTCTTTAGCAATATCTTTTGGATATTGAAAATGTAGCACTTGTATCAGCTCACTCTTTAACTGTGTTTCCTCCATTCCCTGATTAACACATCTAAGTTTAAATGTTGGTGGCATAATTTACAGATTGCAAGGGTTTACTGTTTCTAGATTCAGTAAATGATGTTTAAAGTACTCAGGTGTCATTTTTTTATTACTAAGATGGAGTCACAAAGTCAATTGATGAATGGAACTGAGCAGTTTCCAGGATCAAGTTCAAGCTTGTAAATGGAGATGAGCTACTAAAACTTAAAAAATTCACTGAAGCTCAAATCTTTCCCCAACAAGAATAGAACCATAACTCTCTTTCTCTCTTTCCATATGTAGCATTATACAAGAAATGCAAAGTAAGATATGGGCATCTCTTGAGCATTTGTTGAAATTAGAATTCTGGTCATCACTGGATGTTCTTTGTGCCAGACAGAACTACACTTTTTCCAAATAACTCCATCTTGGCCCCTGATACTGTGTGTACTTACTTGATTATTCTGAATACTTCAGAGTACTTTTATAGCTCTCTTATAATGAACTGCCAAGTCTATTTTGAATATGTTAATCTCAGGATTAAGTTAAATATAAATACATGCCTGCAGCACTCTGAAGGATTGATGCATTTTCAGTTTAATCTCTGAGGATTTTAGTACCATTCAGAAGAAATGTTCAATATCAATTCAGCGTTGCTTCCAAGTAGGTACACGCTTTCATGAAGAATTTATATGAATCCCATTATAGAAGTGCTGGGATCCCTGTTTTATAGTTACAGAAGAACCAAAACCCTAAAGAAGTAAGGGAGAGGTGTGACAACAGAATACATTTATTTTTTTGAACAGGACAGGATTAAAAAGTGCTGCCATACGAGATCAAGTATTTACTTGGTCTAAACTCTCTGCCAGCTCCAGTTTATTCTAAAAATTCTGATGGATAAACTCTGCACAGCCAGGCTTTATGCCAGACCAGGCACTTCCATCCCAGCTATACCTTGACTCCCCCAGCAGACGCGGGGTGAGCACGAAGGTGTTGTGTTGACACGAACTGCGCCGTGCACTCTGACCAGGCCAGGAGACATTCCTGCTCCAGGATAAACGTGCTGAGAAGAAATCTGCAAGTACACAGATCCAGTGCTTTTGCTTATGTAACCATGGCCTTACAACTTGGACAGAGAAGAGTTGTGGTTGGGTCATGGAGACCACGGCTCCTTGGGCATCCGTGCCCTTTCCCATCCTCATCCCAGCAAGCAGAGCTGAGAGAGACCAGGAAGCTGCAAACATGATGGACAGACTGTGAGACCTTGAGGATATTTGTGAATTTGGGATGGTAAACAGCACTGGTAGTACAAATGGACCCAGTGAACAGCAAATGGATTGCTGAAGGCATTCCAAGAGCCTGAAACCCAGGTGCTGTAGTGCTGCCTGGCTGCATCAAGGACCAGAGCTTGGCTGGGAGGTGACAGCTCTGGGCTGGGGGTCAGGGAGGAGTGGGGGTCTGCTGTGCCCTGCAACAAATGCAGACTGGCTGTGGGCACTGGGAATCAGCTCTGCAAATCTTGCAGAGAGTTTAACTCAGGGGGACAGCACTGCATGCTCTGTGGTGAGGAGTTGGTGGCAAGTGTGACCCAAAGCAGATTGCTCCTTATCCTGCAACTCTGTTTTTAAAGGTGAAGTAATGTGGGGGGAGAGGAATAAGAAACATCTGAAAAATGTGTTTGAGAACTTTGTCAATCCTTTTAAAGTGTCTATTATATTTATTTAATCTTTATTGTATATGACATAAGATTTATATTATAACTGGCATTTTTATAGTGCCTTTCCTCTGTAACAACTTTCTTTCAGAAATCACAAAGAATAGTTTTAAACATCCATCAATTAACCCTCACATAATCATTGAGTGGGTAATGAAAATTGTTCTATTTGCTTTCCTGTCCCTTATAGATTTGTTTAAATCACATGAATCTTCAAGAATTAAGAAAAGCAGCAGAAGAAACTTGTGAAGAATCCACCTGTTTTTTCTTTTCTCCTTTTTCTTTTTTTTTCCCCTTATTTTACCAGACTACCATCACTCCTCCAGCTTTGTATCAGCTCTGTGGTCAGGTTTCAAGTGAGATTTAAGGCCATGTTTGACCTCTCAGCCATGGAATGGCTTGGGACATTCGAGTGATGCAGACACCACTTCACATCACTGTGTATCACAGCTGTGATCTGCTGGGGTGCACACAGGAAGGCAGGAGCTAACACAGCACATTGCCTATATTGCCTTCTTTGTTGCAGTTGCTCCTCCCTTAATAAAAAAAATAATTCCAGGTTTTGTTGATTTTTAGGGCATGTTGCTATATCTTGACTGTGTTATAAAAAAAATGTTAAAAAGTGTGTAGAATTTAGGTGTGATGGTATATGTGACAGGGCATGATGGAGAGGTTAAGCCTGGCTATTTATTGTAGATAAAAAGTAATAGAATTGTAAAATATGCATTATTTTTTAAATCATTCTAGCCTGAGGCAGGGTTAGCTGAAGAGGTTTTTCCAAGGCCGTACCAAAACATTTATATTCCAGACTCAATAATGTATCTATTTCATGATGATAAACAATCTCAGGCATCACCTTTGAAGTCTGGAAAAGTTAGCAGCTTGGTAAATAATTTTTAAAACGTGCCTGCTTTTCAAAGTAGCACTTGATGTATTTCCATGCAGCTTTGGGGAAGCTCTTGGAAAAGTCATTGATGGAGAGGAATCTGATGTGAAACTCTTAAATCGTTCAGGGCTTTTTTTTTTGCCTTTTTTTTTTTTTTCAGATAATACACTGGAAGTTGGTGATATTTTTTTCATAGGGGTTTTATACATCTGGTATAAAGATTCTTGGTTTATTGCAGATATATAGAGCTTTTGAGGAATCTGTCCCACTTCCATGATGTTTTGGAAGAGGACTTGTACATGGGCATGACTGAGCATCTCCATTCAAAAGCAGCGAGCCTTGTGCTTCCACACTGTCAGCCAGGGACTTGGAGATGCTAGACAGGAAAAAAAGGCATTGTTTGGTTTATTTTTGCTGCTTTTATGACTAAAAACACACTTAGCAAAATTCTGAAAGGTGGAGGAAACCACAAGTGCACACAGCATGGCCAAGGTTCCCCTGAATAAGAAGCGCTGGAGCCAGGCTGGGCTGGCTCTTCCCTCCCCTCTCACTGGGATTTATGGTCATCTCGTGATCTAGGGGCTGGAACTGCCAGCACCAGAGGGGCTTATGACTCTCATCGTTCTAAAGTTATTTGAGCATTCACTGTAGGCATTATGAAATTGCTGTGGGTTTTTTTATCTCTGAAGACTTCTGAGCCACCGGCGTAGCTGCCTAATCACAGGCATGGAAACTCCTGAATTTAACTAGAAGTCTTATCTGAGTAGTCTTCTTTTAAGTTACTTTGGGGAAAAGTCAGTAATCAAGATTGTTTAAAAAAAGCTTATATTGAACGCTTTGCTATTGCAGAGCTCACCTGCTGGGCCACTGGTAACAGTTTAATTCCAAAGCTGGCAACATTTCTCATGGATTGCCCTCTACACAAAAATCTCCATATTGCATATGTGTATAGTTAACAGTAGATAAGGCTGCTGGATTTAAAAGATACATTATTTTGTCTGGAATATAAATGTTTTGGTACAGCCTTGGAAAAATCTCTCCAGCTATGAAAAGAAGAAAAATCCTTCAAGTTGCACCTTGACTGAATTAAAATGAAGATGAATTTTTGACAAAACACCGTTTGTAGTATGCAGTATGAAGATTCCCAGTGTGTGGAAAAAGGCTTTCATGATACCACTAGAGAAATCAAAATAAAGAGCAGAAACTACTTAGGAATTCACTAGAAACCTTGGTGGGAGCTAGGAATAAAGCCCCCATGTCTAGTTCTTCCTCTCGGCAAGAAAAATAAATGTTTACTTATTAAAGCATTTATTTCTAAATTGTCAGGTGTGGCTGCCCTTTACAGGAAGGCGGGTGCATGACTGGCAGGGGAAAAGAAAAAAAAATAACTGGAAAAATAAATACTGTGAAGAGGAAGGAGATACAGCACAGAGGAAAACTTCTGTGATAGAAAAGGGCAATGCATCAGCAGAAGTTTGCTGGTACACACAGAAATGACAACATCTGATTTTTTTTTTTTTTTTTTTTACAGGGAGAAGAAGCTATAAAACACATTTCAAGTCATTCCTGCTTGTATTTTCTCCCCCTCTTCTTTCTTTGTAGTTGTGGGTTTTGTTGGTTTTTTTTTTTCAATGACAAGAAGATAAACTGCTGGTTGTAAAGAGTGCTGCAGGGGAAACACTGGGGATATAACCACCTAATTATGAATTTCCTGAATGTGCAACATGACCAGGAGCAACTGGACAGGATTAGTGCTGTATGTTTCATCTCCAGCTGTTTCATGAATGCCAATCTCCCAACTCTTCCAAGAAGAACATTTTTTTTTCCGTGGCCCTACTTTTGGCATTTCACAATGTGAGCAATACTGCTTTGTTTTCTTTAGAGCCTGAACTGAAACAAGAGCTTTCAACAAAACAAACTCCAAGCAAACCTAACGAGCCAAAGAGCTGCACAGTGTTAAGGAGATTTAGCTGAAATATTTGTAAAATATCAAAAAGAGCATCCTTCTCGTTGGCAAAGCTGGAACTAACACTGCAGAGATGTGTGATTACGAGACAATAAATGAGAGTATTTTCTTCTGGTGCAGTGGTCAGAAGTTATTGTTTTGAATAAGCACCACTGGTGTGTAATCTTCACCACGAGCTTCTCGAATTGGTGAAGTGCCAATGCTCTTTGGAAGCTCTTAGCAGACAGGAACTTATTTAAACTTATAAAACCAACGTAGACGAAAAAATGTAAAAAATGCCCTGTGTAAGGCTTCGGCTTGCAAACAGACAAATTGGGAAGACAATGGTGCTTCTCATGGAAGAGAGGGCAGCAGGAACCTTTTCTTTCCAGTATGCCTTTGTAAAGATTAGGAAACAGACAATAGAATAATATCCCTGACAAACAACAACTTCTGGGGTGTCAGAAATCACATCTTTGCAGTAATGGCATGGGTGTTTAGAGGGCCTCTTTTAGCTGCTGCTAAAATTCTCTGGTCTTTTGTGAGTTTGAGTTTGACTGGACATATTTGTTGCTTAGCAGTATCTCTATATATTGCTTGGTAGAATCTCTGTGAGATTCCAAGGCCAAATTAAAGAGTTGCCCATTAAATGTAATAAAATGATGTCCAGTAAGTATCTGGTTTTATCACACTGATGTGCAATGCAAAGTTACCGTGCACTGCACTGACAGAAGAGGCAGAGAATTTTTATTTCAGAGTCATACAGAGGTTATGCCTTTGATCTTATCCCAACAATAAGATTTTTGGGCCCTAACTTCTTCACATGTTATTGAGCATGAGAAACCCTGACCTGTATTATCCTAAAAAGGGAAAAATCTGCTAATTAATACCATGAGTACAAACTCGGTCAGTTCATGAACGCAAACCTGTGAATATATGCTGAGTGAATAACTGGCATTCATTTCCTCTAAATAGAGAGGTACAGACAGAAATCCTGGTTTGTGCTAATGTTTACATGCCCTACTTATTTAGAAAGAGTGTCCTGCAGAATCTTGGATTCCCTGCAGTAAAAGTGACCGTTATAAACTACATACATTACCTGGATTTTCTTGCATGTGCCAGTCTCCACAGGCACTCTCTTGAAAATAAAGAATTGCAAGGATTGAAGGAAATTATTGTGTTTTAATCTGTAAATCTAATTTGCTTTTAGCTTTCTTTTTTTTGGTCATGTAAAAGAGTGAGAGAAGACTACCACGACCAGACTGTACTGCATGATTTTGAGTACTCAATTGTTTAAGTTGCACTGACTTCATCAGTTTGTGAGACATACTGACAAAAAAGCCTTTAATAACAAGAAAAGAGCAGATTGTATGGTCTTGTCTTCATTCTATGGAGGGAGTAAGTTATGTCATCATAAGGAGGGAGAGGGAGGAGAGGTACTACATCATTTTATTCTGGATATTTCTGTAAGGAGATCTTCCACCTTTGCTTTGAGCATCCTGCCAGTCCCACCTCTCAAGTGGCAGGGTGAGGTCCAGGTAAGGGATGCTTCAGGGCCATGCCCTCAGCCTGACGGGTCACCAAAGGCAATTTTGCTGAGTACTTCTATCTTTCTCCATCCAAGTTCCTGCTTGCAAAAAAAAAAACCAAAACAAAACAAAAGAAAGGTGTGAACGTGGAGCTTTTGCTATGGATGAATGCAAACTGTTAGGACACTGAGTCCTGAGGCCTCACCCCACAGCTGCTCAGAGGTGTGATAATGCACCTGGAGAGAAAACCCCTGCGGCCACAGCCCATCCAGTGTTGGAGTGGAACCATCCAGCCTCTCTGCTGGTGCTATGCAGGGTTAAAACTGACTGAGGGCAGCATATCCCAGGTAAAAACCAACACGGTATTCAGCAAATAAATCAATCAAAGCACGCTCTGTATGCTGTCAAACAGCACTGATGCCAAGAGCTCTGCCTGCCTGCCCTCCAGAATACAGAAGATGCAGCTTGTGGGAATAATAACAGTTTAACTCAAATCCCATCAGAAATGTGAGGGTAAGTATGCTGAGGGAATAAAGACTGTCTTCACAGCCTTGGCAATGATGTCTGACCTCCAAGGCCACATCCCGATTGTACAGAGACCTGGGCCCCTCTCTGGGTTTTGCCACCGAATAGGAGTGGGTGGCTGGTGGAGATGATGGCAGAATACAGGATTTAGAACTGCTTTGGATCCAGCCTCAGTCAACAGTGCCAAAATTGTTACTGTGTGATGGCTAAACAATTCCTGCTTGAAAGGAGTTGGGGTTCTGTCTGGTCCTGCTGCATCTGCAGCTTTGGAGTGACTGTCATGGGGACATGGATCCAACAGAAAGAGCAAAGAAGGATAGAGCACAGCCCCTTCATCTTGCTCCTCTGCAACAGCACGTGTGGGAAGGGAGATGGAAGAGAGAGATGTGCTATCGTGCTCCTGACGCCACTCGCTTCCTGAATAAACAGAAAGATCTCACTGTGATAAAAGATAAATATGCATGTTATTGAAAAAAAAACCCTCAGACTCATCAAAACAGAAAAATTAGTTCACAGCTTTGGTCTGTATTTATTTGGATGGTAGTTTAGGTCAGTCATTTTCTCCAGTGTGACTTGTCTGTCCCTGCTGTGTCATCACTTAACCTAATCCTTTTCCTTTTTCAGTGGCAAGACATATTTCCTTTTGGTCTGATTAATGCTCTTCCTAGATGAGCTGGTTCAGGGAGTAAGTCATAAAAGAAATAGTTTTATCTGTTATTTATGCAGGAACTCTGACGGAAAGCAATCCTCGCTTCACTCTCCCCTGTCCTGTCCCTCGGTTCCTGAGCCATGCCCAGGCTCTGCTGTATCAGTTTATTGTTGCTGTTAACCATCTGCTCCTCCAGCTCATGGGGATGAAAAGGAGGAGCTCCAAGGAGAAGGCAGCACTTGCTCCAGGTCTGGGCTGACCTTGCTCCAGTTTTTGTGAGTCTGCCATTCTGCAGTTCCAGGTGAGATTGGGATTGTGCTCGTGCCTGGGGCCCCTGTTCTGACTCTCTGGATGAGGACCTGACTTTTGGCCCATCAGATAGAAAAGCTACAAATCAGTCCTGTGATTCCATTTCCTTCCTCTTCTTTATTTCTCTTCCATTTTGCTTTCTCCAGGTTTAATTTTATTTACTCTTTAATTTAAATTTTATCTTTTTTTTTTTTCATAATTTTCCAACTTGTGCCAGTGATTTTTTTACCTTCTAAACCAATATCTTCACTATCCTTTTTTTTTTTTTTTTCACAAAACAGTCTCTGAGACCAAGCAAAGCCTTTACCACCCTAGTGAGTAATTAATCTCATCTGGTCTGTAACTCAATCCAGGACCATCAAAAAGTCTGCATGTTTTGGGTCAATAATAAAACAAAACATTTTTCTACTTTTAGATATTTTGCATTACAAAAGTTTTTGCAATTAATGATGAACAATACTTAGTGCTGGCTGGCCATTCCACATTGAAAAATTTTTCCCAAGGGAAAAATGCTTATTTGTTATTTTTGTAGGAATTATCTATTTCAGATAATTTTATTTTCATTTTTCTGGGTTTTAGTCATGTAGAAAAAAGCCCCAAACCCAGCCTATTTGGCCACGATGCTTTTACTCAGCTTTGATGCCAAACTGATTTTTCTTTAGTGTGTGTTTCAGCAAGAAGCAGAACATCAAGGAGTCCCATGGGAAAAGTGTTTGTGTTGATATTTTAATGGAAGCTGAAGAAAATACACTTGGGCTGCCTCAGACTCCAGAGGGTTTTCCAGTTTTTGAAAGGAAACCTTGCTCTGGCGGATAAAGTGGATCAATCATTGATAAAAGCTGTTGGGAAAGTAACACTTTAGAATATAGTGATGGAGAGAAGGCAGAGCACAGGACGTGTGGGGGATGAGCTCCTGCAGAAGAAGGTTGGCTTCCCCAAGGAGCAAGGCTAAATCAAAAGACCCTTCATAGCACGGCTGCAATCTGTGGTGGGGGCAAGGCCAAGTCCTATTTTAAGCTTTTCCTGTAACCATATTAAAGCTCCAGTCACGATTCCCCCGTGGCTTGGATGCAGTGCTGAGAGGTGAATGACCACCATGGCTCCTTGGGGCTCTCTTCCAGAGCCGGGGGATGAACTTATCTTCTTTAGGGCTGCACAATTTAATAAGTCAGAGCATTTCTTTAGCCTGAAACAGTATTGCCTTGGGCTTTTCCTCCTCGCTCCCAGCTTTTGGGAATGACCACACGGATGGGAGCACAGGCCTCGCCTTTGCAGCAACCTGCAGCAGACACCAAGGGGAGCACACGTGTGGGGACATGCACTGACCTCAGCCTGGAACTCCTTGGGCAAAGGGCTTCCCTGTCAGAAATGGCATTTTTGTGACAACTTTCCAACATCCATCACAACAGCACACCCCTGCTAGGGCTGGGTGGACAAGGGAAGGCTCAGTGGGTGATGTGTGCTCCAGGGGTGGTATTGGCAGTACGTGAAGGGTCTACAAAACGTATGTTATGAGGAACAGCTGCGGGAGAGTTTGTTTAATCTGGAGAAGAGGAGGCTCAGGTGAGACCTCATCCCTTTCCTGAAAGGAGATTGTAGCCAGCCGGGGAATGATCTTTTCTACAGCACCTGCAGTAAGAGGACTAGAGGAAAATAGCCTTGAGACGAGATAGCGGAGATTCAGATTAAACATTACAAGCAAATGTTTTACTTTTGGGGTGGTCTGGCATCGGAACTGAGGGTGGTGGAGTCACCATCCCTGGAGGTGTGCGAGAGGCGTCTGTACCTGGCGCTGGGTGATGAGGCTTAGGGGTTACAGCGCTGCTGCCGGGCGGGCGGCCGGCCCGGATCATCTCGAAGGCGACGATTCTCTAATTCTATTATTGATTCTAAGTACGGGCGAGCGGATCGGGGCGGACGCAGGCAGCGGAAGAGGCGAAACGGGAGCGGGGCGAG
>VZTN01033974.1:1388246-1443794 GCA_013400515.1 Erpornis zantholeuca
TGCCCGCGGCACCCCCCGAGCCGCGCCCCGCTCCGCAGCTCGCTGCCCGGCCGGGGGTGCGGGCAGGTGGAGGAACCGGGGGCTCCTCCGCCTCCAGAACGTCGGGATCCCGTGGGCATGTTGGAGAAAAAGCTGGAGAAAGGCGCGACCGTCTTCTCTCGGCCCCGTCCTCCCCGCCCGGCTCCTGGCAGAGGCGGCTCGGGGAAGGAAAGCCCTGGAAACTTTTTATTTTTGCTTGCCAGACACCTTTTTAAAATGGCATGCGACCAGCAGACGGAGTGAAAAAAGAACAACTCTTTTTAAAAGCTTAACCTCTCTTAGGTTAATACCACAGCTGCATCCCCCCCTTCCCGGTTCTCAGAAATGTTCTATTTAAATAAGGTTTTGGCGGAGGTAGTGCGGCTTGGAGTTAAATGTAACGAACCATTTATCCCATCTATATTTGTAGAAAAGAAGGCGCGGGGCAAGCCTGCCTTTCTCCATATTAGTAATTTTGTATTTCATTTGCATTTCTTTGTGTCCTTTGAGTATCTAAAAGTACTGGCCTTAAAGGGCTAGTTACCCCATCACGGAGAGGGGAACTGAGATAGGGAGAGACTGGAGTTTCTTGCTGGCGTTTTTTTTTATTTATTTTATTGTTTTTAAAAGTTTGTTATTTGGAGTCGGTGCTGTGTCTGTGAGAGCAGGGTTCGCCTATCCCAGTGCCTGTGCCCTAACCACAGCTGCTGTATCCCTTAACCGCTTACCCTGCAGAACACAGGGCTCAGCCAGTACGCTCCTGAAAGGTGCCAAACCAGTCTAACTCGAGTTTAACAATGTGCTAGGTAATGGGATTTCAAACTTCCACGGATTTTTAAGCGTAGAACATTATTTCTCAACCTTTTTTCGGGTGTTTTTTTTTTTTGGTTTTTTTTTTTTTGCAGCAGAGCTTGCTTAAAAAAATGTTGAGAGTGCCAGGCCTGGCAGTGCCTCAGTGCCTGTACTGGTCTGGGTCTGCGCTTTGTTCTGATGGGGAGCGGCTGGTCTGGACGCGGATGACACAATGTGTGCTTGGCTGGAAACCCAGATAAAGGCATTGCTTCCATTAACCTCAGGAATGGGCCACGGGCTGCCTCCTGAGTGGAAGCATCTCGCTCCTCTCGCCGCGTCCACCGCCGGTCTGTCCCACCTACCTACCGCCCGTGTGTCTCTCTCGGCACTCGGAGAATACGCTGCCGGTGCTACCAGTAAGAAAATGATTCTTGGCCGTCTTCCCGGGGTCATTTCGGGTCTCGAACAGAAGCGGTCTGTTAGTGCTTTTTCTCTTAATCTTCAGCACTCTTGTGGTTCCCTCTCGTTAGTTTCAAAGCTGTTGTGATTTGTGGTTGGATTGGGACCCTGCTGTGGCAGAATCGTCTGCTGCCCCGGGAGTATCGTGTATTGTTCTTCCCAGTTCAGTATCTCTTAGCTACTTTATGCTTCTAATGGGTAAGCATACATATAAGACTCAGATGAGTCTGTGTGGAAGGTGATATACTTTATTTTTTTTTATTTATTTTTTTGATTTTGGGACTCATCTGGTTTGGGTTTGGGGTCACTGCTGGGACAGCAGTGAGAGGGTTTTTTCATACTGTTAGCCTGTAATTGGCCAAAGGATAAGAAATGACGGTAGTTAGCAGCCAAAATAAGCTGATATTCTGCTAATAGCCAAGAAGCTCAGAGCTGTAACTCCATACTGCAAGTATTTTATCTTTAGTCTCAGAAAAGTTTGTAACTTCCAATCTGAAATCTGTTTATCCTGGCACTTTTTTCCTACGTGTAATATTTAGGGACCAGAAAGAAGATTTCTCCATTATACCTCTTTCTTAGCAGAGAATTTTTTTTTTTCTCCTTACTTTATAGTGTCCTTCGTGTCCTCTGAGAAAAAGAAGCACTTAAGGGCAGTCAAACTTTTGCAGTTCATAAATCTGTGCAAGAAAATATATACAGACCATGCAGCAAACTTATGCATGTGTGTGTGTGGTTGTATTAATGAACTTTCTAATAAGTATAATTGAGTTTTTCCCTAAAAAATATAGGTTGTCAGAACCAACATTTACAGTGTGAATAAATGTTTGTATGAATAAATGTGAGGATCTTAGTTCCTACTAATAATTCATAATTAAATAAAAGGCCCGGAGCCTGAACACACCTGAATAAAACAAATAACTCTCTACAGTGCTCTTCTCTTCACTGTAGTCTACCACTTCCCCCTCAAAAAAAAAGACATGAGGGAGTGACTTCTTTGGAGCACCTGGTGTGGCAGTTTAGGACACACTGGGAGAGCGTCCCGTCATTCCACCAAGGATGTGGCTAATGAGTGTTAAGTCTGGAAATAGTGTCCCGGTGCACTGGAATTGTTTTGAGCAGCATGCCACGAGTTATCGAAGTCCCATTTGTTTGCAGTAGCCTTTAGTGTACAGCAAATAAAATAAATAGCAGAAGAAGCCAGCAGAGCCCTGTGTAAATCTCAGCTGTGCAAGATACCGGCGAGGCAATGAGTTTCTCAAGCGCTGCCCAGAGAGGATTTGTGCCTCAGTGATTGTCTCTGCACTGCTGAGTGGTGGAGGATCCTTTAGAGACAGCAGTATCAAAACTCATGTTGTTGACGGCCAAGGTTTAGTGTCCCTGTGTGATCTGTCCCTGGAGATGGAAGGTATGTGGGAAGAGGGAAGTTCTTCAAACAAGGCAGTGGAAATAGGAGCCGCTGGATACACAAGCCATCTACAGGCAGGAATGCTGGTGTGTCAGCGAGCAGATAACTCCAAACAGCTTCCACTGTGGATGTGGTGGTTGGCGTTTTTATCAGTTTATTCTAGGCACCTCTTTGCAGAATTAAAATTGGAAGCCTACTCGCTGTTGGATTCCAGGCAGCCAGGGGAAAAAAAAAAAAGTACAAACTAATTAAATGTGATTTATTGTGGAATTTGCAAAAGTGTTGGAGAGATGAGTTGCCTTTCAGAAATGCTGCTGTGGATGTTAAATCTGTGCTCTGCTCTGGATGAAGAATGACGGTGCTGTTGAGCAAGTACACAAGAAAAATGTCGTCTGTGTTAAAGTCTGTTCTTGAGCAGGAATATTCCCTGGAGGTCCCAGGTAGTGCAGCTTTGAGCAAATCTTTGCGGTGCTTTTAATTGGGAAAAGGATGGGTTTCCTTGAGCTTAGAGGTTAAAATGTAGGGCTTCTTCAGTGACATGCTTTCTGCGTTTGATCTGAGGAATCCTTTGTTTACAAGTAAATTGTGGTGTTTGTTAGCAGATAACAGACAAAAAGCCAGCTGCATAAGAAACATTCTCTATTTGTTTTTCTAGTGGTGACAGTTTATAATGGTGATAAACTGAAAATTGCCATGTGGATATTCTGCTTAGTAAACTGCAGCTATGTATAGTGTTAGTTTTGTAATGCGAAACAACAAACAACTCCTAAGTAATTAAATTTATATTTTGTAATTTTTTTGGAAGAGGACAAAACTGCAGCTGTTACTGATACGTGGCATTTGCTTGTTCTGGCATCTGCTCTGTGTTCTAGAAGGTACTCAGTGCATTGACAAGATGGATTCAGGAGAGGAGTTTTTGCTGTTGTCATTTAGTTTATCTTGTTGTGTGTTAGATTTAGAATAACTGAAAGCAAACGCTTGAATTCTCTGGAGGTGAAGGTGATAAGCCTGTCTGATTTTTCTCTGTTGACTGTATGGCAGTTCTGTGGCAGCAATGCAAATACCTTAAAACATGCTTTACATCCCTGTCTCTTATCATTGCCTTAGTTGTAATTATGGCCATTTCTATTACTAGGCCCTTGCAAAGGACTCTTAGAATAGAATGAATATTCATTATATGCACACATAAATACATGTGTGTATACATGTATTTAAACATATAATTCATGTTTTCAGGAATGTTTTGTATGGAATGCTTTGAAAAGAGTAAGGAATTGCTTTCAGGAGGTTATTAAAGACTTGAATAAACAACAATTTTAGATGACCTTTGCCACCCTCAGAGATGCTTGGGATGTTGTGGACAAATTTCCCCATGCTTTTAATCTAAACTAGCAAAATCAATGTGTTCTGCTTAGTTTGTAGGTTCTCTGGGCCTCTGTGCAGCTGTGTCAATTTTACACGCTTGCTCCCTGTTCTCCACTCGCCCACTAATAAAATGTCAATGTTTATAACCTAAATCCCAGTGTTATCTTTCGCCCCAAATATTTCTGCACAATTCTGTAGTCAAGCCTAACACTGTAGTAAAGTAAGATGGTGTGATTATTTTGGACCTTGATAGCAGAAATGGTGTGGGAGTAGAGAGTTGTCCTGATTTGTTTCAGGATGACCTTACCATTTTCCTCTAGTGTAGATTAGTTAGCTGAAAGAATTCATTCTACTTTATAACTTGCCTTTTGTTGTAGAAGTATGTCCCTGTTCAATGGCATTTCACAAAGTATAAGAGACCTTATGCTTGCAGACACTTGAACTGATCCAGGTATGTTACTCAGTGTTATGCATGGCTCTGCTCCTTGTTTATTTATTGATGTGGAATAATGCAGCAGATGAAAAAAAAAAGATGACAGCGTTTGTGGGTAATGAGAGAGCTGAGTAGGTTTCCTTCTGGTCAGCCTGTATTTTTTGTGGGCTTACATGATGTCAGCTCATAGAAGAGGAAAAAATTGCTTTCAGTGTCTTGTTACTAGCAAATGGCAACCAGAAGCATCACTTCATTAGAATAGATTAACAGAGCACAAGAGACCCAGCAGGAACTGCAGAGCTTGTGGATTATTTGGGGTCTATAATGCCCAAATAGTGGGGAGTTTTTTTGTCTATAAGTACTGATAGAAGAGGTGAGTTTGAAAAGCATGACTGACTCCATGAAGGGTGTTGCTTTACTGGGGGACTCAGTATTTTGTCTTTCATACCATGTTAATGTATCAGGAATAATGGCTTAGGTCGAAGTGGAAAAAATTCCTCCTTTTGGGACAAGATAAGACAAATTGTGATATACCATGTACATAATTCTTCCTGATGTATTTGAACTGGATGCAAGTTTGGGACCCAGTTGCATATGTGCTTGTGTGTGTTCTGTTTTTGTTGCAGATGGTAATTGGTGTTTGGCTTTGAGGAGTGTGTTTGCTTGGCTTGAACAGTTAAAGTGTTGGCCTTGTTCTCCCCAGTTCTTACTTCACTTTGCTTAGCACATATTAATATCCTGTTCTTTTGTGCCACTCTGAAGCTCTGAGGAAATGATTTTATAGTCTAGTTAGGAGATATGTTTTTATGAACTGTATTAAAAATTTGAAAAAAGGGGTTAAAAATAAGCTGTAGTTTTCCCCCAAAACGTGTTAGTGTTGTCCCTTTATAATACAGTCCTGTATTGAACTGTGGCTGCCTTGGAAGCCATGGTTTTTAAGGCAAGGAATTTGTACCTATTTGGTTGCACTGTCTAAAGGATGGCAACATGTTTCTTGAGGGCTGATTTCCACTGAGTCATCCCCTGAGCAGGGCAGAGGGACATTTAGCTGCTATCACATCTTTTTCTTTGGCAGGTTAACTAGGAAATTTGTTTTCAAAGCCTGTCTTGGGGAGGAGAGAGCAACAAGTCTTTATTTTCAAGTGCTGGAAAGTGTTAGAAGCTGTGGCAGCTCAAAGAAAAGCAAATTTTCTTACTCTGGATTTTTATGGAATTAGCTTCTGCTTTAGTGAGGTGTTTTTTTTTTTTTTTTAATTCCAAGGTCTTCTGCTTTTCTCAGTGTCCCACTTGCCCATCCTTTCTTTAACACACTTACTAAGTGATTTCTGATACTACAATAGGGTTTTCCTTTTAATTTTCTCTCTGTATGATTTATGTTCTGTTGGTTGCACAGCTGTTAAAGGTGATCCTCAGCCATGCAGTGAGGTTTCTTCTGTTCTCGTGCTCCAGGCTGGGGGCTCAGGGTGCAGCATTTGGTGACTGGATCCATGTCCCTCCTCAGCAGCCCATCTGACAATCCGTGTGTCCGGGGAACCAATACAAGAGACACAGTACTTAATTTGGTTTGCTCTTTGCTGGCTTTTCTTGAATACTTCAGATGTGGGCAAGGGAGGGGCAGCAGATCTGTGTTTGTGGAACGCTGCATTCCCTTCTGTCCTCTTCCCTTTGACTTCATGCTCTCGTTCACGCGCTGGTTGTGACGTGTGACCTCTGCATGACTAAAAGTGCCAGCACGGACATGAGGAACGTGTCCATCCCCACGTGCCCTGGGGTGTGCCCAGCCCTGCAGCCCAGGTGGCTGAGTCTTGGCTCTCAGGTGGGCACAGGTGACCCAGGAAGGCTGTGGTGTGTGGTCCCCACGTGCTTCAGAAGAGTCGAGGTGGCCTGATCTGACTGCTTCTTGGGTTGCGGGTTCAGGCATTGTTGATGGGATGGGTTCTAGCCAGCCATACAAAGGGGGAAGATCCATGGACATCTTTAAAAGCTGATGCTGAGGAACAGGTGAGAAATTTTCTGGCTTGGTTGGCAAGGAAGAAAATACAAGGAAGGAAATGAGAGATTTGCAGTATAGCGAGGTGGCCTCACGTTTTGGCTGTCATGTGTACGAGGTGGCAGCATTAGAAGGAGTTAAATTGCACGTGGTCTGTGGAGAGCTTAGGCTTGGAGAGTAACCCAGAAGCAGGATGAGCTGCAGAAGGTCAGTGGTGTTATGGAAAAGAGAAAGGGATGGCAAAAAATAAATCTAAATTCAGTATAAATAATAGTTAAGTGGTGCTTCACTATGTCTGTGTTGATGTCTGAACATGTATGTGTGTTGTCTCCTTAAATGAGTAACCTTATGTAGCCTGGAGGAGCAGAGAAAATGTCACAGTGTCACACATAATCCCCTGTAGAAATTGTGGAGTTAAACAACACTTAAGAATCTGGATCAGTGCAAAATTACTTGATAGCCAGAGGACTGTCCCCTGCTCTCTTTGTGCACTGTGACCCTGCAGGCTGTCAGCTCTGCACTGAAGAGTTCAACCTCCTTTTGTACTTGTAGGAATTGTATGGTGGATGTTTTGAGGATAAAGGGTTAATTTTATGGCAGTTCAGGGTAGACATTGATATATTCATAAGTCAGCTTGTTTGACAGTCATTTTCTCCCTGTTCTCTAATCAGAAGTTTGTTACTTGGGCTGCTGCAGATGCTTTCCCTGTCTCTGATAGTACTGATAAAACACCCCAGAATAAGCAGAAGTGAAGCCTGATTTTCTGATACTTCTGTGTTTTGCTTACACACAAGCAGGTAGTTCATTCCCACGGTGTCTCCTTATGTAACTTCTATTTGTATGTTGTCCTTTTGGTTTATTTGTTATAAAACTAAATTAGTGTTTAGTTCAGCAGGACCTCAAAACAACATAAATCAACAAACAGAAACCTTAAAGGACCAAACCAAAATGACTTTGTATTTCCCATTGTGATGAACTTAGATGTTGGTGAGGTAATAATGTCATGTTCAGAAGTAAGAAGTATCCTATGGATTTCAGCAGAGACCCAGCTAATGTCTTATTGGATGACTTTTGTGGAGTACTCTTAGGTGGCACTAAGCTGTTCCTACCATGCCAGGAATGTAAAATACCATAAATAGGAAGCAGCATAAGGTTCATTGAGAGTTTTAATACTAGATCATAGCACCAGTTTTGTTTCATGAAGGTCTAGGATCACACTTTTACGCACTTGGGACTGAACATGCAGGTTATTTTATTCATAGCTGACCATAACCAGTGCATGAGAAATCTTATGACTAAAAAGGAATTCTGAGATTTTTCAACAAAACAAAAGTTCTGCACAGTTTGACATGGAGAAAAGTGACTGAAAGAACAGATTTAGATTAGGTATTAGGAAGAAATGTTTTACTATGAGGGTGGTGAGACTGACACAGGTTGCCCAGAGAGGCTGTGACCGCCCCATCCCTGGAAGAGTACAAGGCCAGGTTGGATGGGGCTTGGAGCAACCTGGGATGGTGGAAGGTGTCCCTGCCCATGGCAGGGGCTTGGAAATACGTGATCTTTATGGTACCTTTCAACCCAAGCCATTTCATGAATCTATGATCTGAGCCTTAATCCTTGTTTCTTGTGTGTCAGCTGGTGGCAAAATTAACTTGTTTCATTCTGCTCCACACATGTTTATTTTTGCAACTCCATATGCTGCTCTAACAGATCTTTATTATTGCTTGCTAAGTTCAGCGGTGCTTTTAGTGACTGCATAAAACATAAACATCCTCTGTGACTTTGTTAGACATATAGTGCAGACTTTTTGTTGACTTGAAGGCTGTTCCTCAGGTCAGTGAGCACTGCAAGCAGCAGTCAGGGCACTGTACGCCCACGACCGCAAGGATATGTGAAACGGAAAGGAATTGTCTTGTTACCTAATTTAAGTGTCTTCTCTCTGCAAACTCTGGTGTGTGTGGTGCTTTATCTTTACCCTTTCCCCTCTCGGTTAGCAGGGCTGGACGTGCTTGTCCAGCTGTCCCAGCTGCCTTGCTCAGTGGGCAGGAAATGGTGATGTGGTGGAAATTAGGCAATTCTGCCGAGTGCAACCGAAAGGGTCTCTGATCTCTTCCACAGCTTCTGGATAAAGTGCAAGAGTCAAGTCATTCAGATACTTCTGTAACCACAGTCTGTGTAACGAACGAGGCGGCTACACTTGGATTTTTATGCCTCTGAATAGGTTGCTTCAGTAGATGTGTGAGAGCTGCTATGTTACTGTAAAGGCAATATTTGTGGATCTAAAACTCTGAAGTTAGACATCAACGGTTTCACTTCCTTTTGGCAATTTGGGATCATGCAGTCAAACAGGATGACATTATGCTCTAAAATATAGCTGTGAAAAGTTTTTTTCAGTTTCTCAGACCTTCTAGACTATTCCAGTCCTGCCCTTGCTAGCACCTCTGAGTCCCTTCTGGTCGATCTTAGTAAATCCTTATTTCTCTCTTCCCTTTTTTCTTCGTTAGATTTTTCTAGACTGCAGTGTATTGTTTTCAGCGTATCCTCAGTTGCTGGGTTAGCGCAAGGGGACGAAGGGGGGTGAAATGTGAGAATTGGGACGGAGAAAATACGGATACGTGAAGACACGGAAAATAGTATTGACTGGACTAGTTTGCCAGCAGACCAAGTGCATTATTATTATTATTGGCCCTGCTATAATTTAAGGTTCCGTGACGTTCTCTCAATGAAATATAAGCAAATACAATAACACACTCTTACGTGATTGAGTTCACTTGGACAGTGATAACACCACCTTTGAGCAAATTTGATCCAGCCTGGTTCCCAGCAGTGACGTGGTTCTGGTGCTGCTGCGGAGCTGTGGGCAGTGCTGGGTAGGGAGGAGGTGCTGCTCTCTGGCTCCGCGTTAGCGACGTGGCAGCGGGAGATCTGTCCTTTCACTTCGGGAGGGAAAAGCAAAGCCTTGGCCTGGTGCCTGGACTAACCTCACACGGCAAGCAGAGGATGCTGTATTCAAGTATTCAAGTTAGAAAGTATATGGGGATGGCAGATTGGGTCTGTCGACTTCCCTCCTCTTCTGTCCTCGGAAGAGTTATTTTCCATTAATTATGGATACTTAATTTTTTTTTAAAAAAAGGGTCCTGGCTCTGTGGAGCAAGTGAGATGTAGCTGTGGTCTGCTGGTTCCCTGAAGGGCCCAGGATGGCTGGCTGGGCAGGAGGTTTCTCTCTGCTTGGGCAGGGGTGCATTGAGGTCCTGCCTGTGCTCCCTGCCAGGTCTGTTCCTCCTCCTGGTCCTACTGCCTGGCAAGTGCAAGGCAATTTGAGGGAGCTGTATGCAAAGTTTAGGTGATTCAAATGAAGAAAATTTAACTTTTCCTTAAAAATGCCAAAGATTTGATTGGTTCTTCAGTGAGTATTTTATGTTGGCTACATACTGTATAAAGTCTCACTGATTTAGTATTTTTGCATATCCCTGCTTTTCTCAGAAAACGTTTTGCAATATTCAGCTTGTGCATTTATGAAAGGATTTGGCAGATGGAAAGGGGAAGCAACAACTCTTCTCTCGTCATACGCAAAGCACACAGTTGGAAGAAAGAAACAGATAAATACCATTTTTATCTATTCTAGTTTATTAGACAAAGGTTTTCTTTGTTTTTCTGCCAACATCAGCTCTTTCTGACCTTTGTGATCAATATTGGCACTGAAGGTTCTTAAAGCAGTTACGGAGACTTTGTTGCGCAACTGCTCAACCAGAGTGTGAACGTGGTCTGATAGTGGTTATACAGCCTTGAAGAAAGGTACCCACCCAAGGGGGGAGTCTTATTTTGCTTTTAATGGAGATGGGAAGAGAGATTAACTCTATTTTGCAAGTCCTTCTGGGATTTGTTTTGGAAAGTGTCTGCATTCTGATCACCTGTGTTAGTGAAAGATGGGTGAATTTGAAGTGGTAGAGTTACAGGCAAGGGTTACAGGCGTGACTGGAAGTGTGGAAAGCCTTTCTCGTAAGATGAGATGGAGAAATGTTTAACAGGAAAGAAGTTCCAGTGAACTTTGCTATCTCTAAATCCATCGGAGAGGTAAACACTGAAGGCGTACAGGACTGTTTAAGCCACAAGCCGGCGTTGGCAGATGAACGCGTGGATGCAAGATGTCAAGAAATAAAAACTTCTTTAGAATTTGATCAAGCACCTTAGTCCAAACCCAGCCCAGCTATCTAAACAGGAGCCAACTTATGGCAAGCAGGAAGACCTAAGTAATTTTAATGAGCAGGGCTTAATGCAAGGCTATTTATGAGTATGTGGCTGTAGTATTCCCACATATAAATAAGGAGTGTACAAGTGGCAGACTGGTTTCAAGGAATTGGAGAACAGAGAACCTGGAATATAGTCTGATGAAAGTACTGTGGGCATTCATTGCAGCTGCAAAATTTATATATCTAATCCATATTTTTTAATGAACTGGCATAATAAAAATACTTTTTTTCAAGTCTGCTTTCATCTGAAGTTATGTATGTGCAGAGCTGTACAATATTGGTGGTGCAACTTCAGTATGGCTGCAATCATGGTGGAATTTCACTTTTATGTCCTGTTACTTTTGTTGGTAGAAGGTCTTGTTGTAACATAGTTCCAGGAAAGGAGATGGGCAGCTTTCAGAGAGCTTTGAACATCAGGTCAAACAATAAAGGAGCTTTTCAAAAGTGGTGGATCACTTATCAAAGTGGAGAGGTTTGTATCCAAAACTTTACCAATGATAATCTCTAGGAGAGAGTATGTTAATTCCTTAGATAATCACAGGCTTCAAAGCTAAATCAGAATGCAAGATAAACTTTTGTTTACACTTTGTCTTAGGGGAAAAAAGAGTAAAAATGTCAGGGTTACACAGATGTGAACTTAAATATTTAAAAATCCAAATGTCTGAATTTGTTTGCTGATAAGAAGATGGAACGTATACTGAAATACAAGGTAAAAGTTTTTTAAAAAGCTGAAATCAATGAATAAATGTGCAGTGCCAAAGTAGAAATACTTTCAGTGATAAGGAAAGGAAAATCCAAATTTGGTCATCTGCAACTTCAGAAGTGGCTGTGAAACCAGAAAATTCCTAGTTCTGCTTGCACCACGACTCTGGAAAAGGAAAAATCAGCATGTAGAGAAGGTATTATCCCGCTAATTGCTTGGTAGCTACACTGAAATTGCTTTAATACTGACCTGTGGTGTTCCCTTTCCCAGCAGATTTGGAGAGGAGGATGCAGTGAGTCCTGCAGACTTCCATCTGAGCCTTTTCCACTGCAACAGAAGTCACAGGAACTTGTTGACCAAGCTGTTTTCTATGATACAGCTGAGGTTTTGTGTTGGGGTGGATTTTTTTTTTTGTTCTTAAAGAGTCAGATTTTTCTTAAATATATTATCAACACTCTCATTTAAGCTTGTGATGTGCTTTTTCCTGAGCTGTTGTTGTTTTAATTGTCTTTATGCTAATGCAGAAGAACTGGGAGCTTGTTTCCATCCATCAGCGCTGGAAACTGAAACAAAAGCCAAGCAAACTTGCAGATGGTTGCAGATCCTGGATCCCAGCCACTGCCCGATGCAGCTCAGTCTGCCTGCCTCTGTCATTTGCTGCTTACAAAACACTCTGCTCTGGTGTGTGAGCGTGGACTTTGCCTTTGTCAGGGGCAGGAGGAGGAGGAGGAAGGTGCAGCCGCGCGGTGGGGCAGGAACAGTCCCCGCGGGGTCCTCAGCCTTTGGCCAGGGCTCCTCGCCAACGACGTAAGGATTGGCTTGGGACCTCTCCAGGGTTATAAAACACCCAGCTGTTGAACTTTTAAAGTCGTGTGTGACTGGGCAGCTGGGAACTTGGATGAGCTGGAGGATGAGCTGTGTTTGACGGAGGAACAATGGTTTCACAAGCGCGTACACGTACTCCCCTCAGCCCCCTTCTGGGGCTATGGGTGTGCACTATCTGAAATCCTGTCGCTAATTAAAAATCACAATAAGCCAGTGCACTTAAAAGTGGGTTTTGTTGGCCTTTTTTTTTTAATTTAAAACTGCTCTGACTGGGGAGGTAATGAGACAACTGGGAACGGCAGCTCGCATTGTGGCCACTTGAACGGTCGTGGCTGAGTTGGTGCAAAGTATGTCAGAGTTGATTTTTATCGTTCTGATGGGATTTCAGTCTACTGTGGCAAGGGAAAACTTAACATGGGCAACAAGAACTAACTCAGCTTCCAGGGGTGAAAGTGCTGGTGGGAGGCCAGGAGCTGACTGGAAGAACCTGGCTGGGAATGAGGCAGAGGGAGCATCCCTGAGCAGGTTGGCAGAGCCAGGAGCACAGCAGAAGAGATCAGTGGGGCTTTATTTAACACTGGCTGGGTAGTATGGTTTAGTTTCAGTCTCACCCACAAACTGCTAAGCATATCCTGATTTAGGAAGGTCAGTGTGAAAAAACTTGTGGTGTAAAGCTGTATTTTTTAATGTGGACAGTCAGACAGATCCCGTGAAGTGATAATTAGTGTTACTGGCCAGGGCAGGCTGTCAATTTTAGTAGGAAATCATTAAATAAACACTGGTGAATAACCAGCATGCTGGTTCTTCTTCCCTTGGAAGAGACCAGAGCACTAACAGGTGATGTGTTTCATTATGCCCATTTTGCAGCTGAGAAAACAAGACACAGAGGTAAAAATACTGGAGATACTTTGGGGCTTGTTTCAGCTGAGGCTGGACTAGAAGTCTTATTGGTGGTCTGCACATGTCTGAGGGTTTCCCTCCCCAACACAGGTCTTGACAAGTGCCTGTGTGCAGTTCCTACCTCTGAAAGCCTCTCCCAGAGGAGGTTTCCTTGGCAAGAGGGCAATAACTACTTGTCTTCTGCTCAGCATATTATATTGTATCTGTAGTAAGCCTTTGTTCAAGCCTGGCTTGCTGTGGGCAAGGGGGACAAGAGCAGTTCTCTTACAAATGCCAGCTAAGTCTTTGCAAACTAATAAAATTGTCAGTAGGCAGTACAGCATACACCTGATTTAGTAAGGTTCTAGTTTTTTTTTAGAACAGGTAAACTTATCCTTGCCTACTTGTAATTTATATATCTGCTGAGCACATGAAGGCATATTTCCATAAGAGGAGGAAATACTGCTGACTTCCCCTGGCTGATTCCATCTACTTCAGTAGCTAATCTTTGAATTTTCGTTTCTAATGTCCTGCTCAACTCTGATTTGCCTGGCTCCTGCTTCTGCTTAGTAGTTCTTACTGTTCTTTAATGTCCCATCCTTGTTATCCCTGGGAGCATAAAAAAATAGCAGCCCTTTGAGAGAGGGCTGGAGTGTCGGCACGCCTGCACCCCCTGGCTGATTCACACACGGTGTTATCAGCTCACAGATTAACCTGTGGTCAGTTTGCTGCCCAGCTCTTAATACACTGGAGATATTTCATTTTGATTGTGCAGTGTGAGCTCTTTTATCAGTGTTGCGTGGTACCCAGTCAGACTCTGGCTAAGGAACACACATGTGCTAACACAGCTATCTCTCCAACCAAAAGTGTAATCTCACACTTGGATTTGTTTGACAGGACCTGTTTTATATAGAATGACGATGCTGATTATGTTCCTATCTTTGATTTCCTTATCACTGGAATCCTTCATTGACTTTTGATTGTTTTATCTGAAAGCTGTGTCTTGCTAATGGGATGTAATTGCACTGGGCAACCTGCTTCCCTCTCAGCTGCCTGTGCTGGCTTAACACAGTCTCTCTCTGCTCTGTCCCCCTGCATCAGTGTGTCCTGTTGTTGGCAGTAGGTCAGGCATTTCTTTCTTAAAGGCTTGAATCAAAACTTAATTGGAAGTTTTTGGGGCAGGCTTGCCCACTGGGGTAAGTCAACAGTCTGATAGAAGTGCATTTTGTGGCTCTTCCAAATACCAAATGGAAGAATTTGTTAAATTCTTTTCCCCTGCATCATTAGCCCTGTTTTCACTTCTGTTTTGCAATGGGGTTATGCCACTATTAGAGTTCAGTCCTCCTTAGTTTGTTTTAGAACACAGCTCATTTTCTGCAAGTCACGGTTATTTTTCTTTGTCTGACTTGCCTTGACTTTAGCCTTGGTTTCACTTACTAAATTTCTATACTACTTTCACTGTCTATTTTTAGCTTCCCTCTTCTTCTACTCCTTTTTATGCTGCATTACATTTTTACCATCTTTTTGCCATGGTATCAGAATAGGATTTTAGTCTAAGTTTCCCTCTTTCTCAAACAAGGGAATCATAATTTTTTAAGTAGTCTTTTCTGGAAAAACAAAAGAGCTTACAATTGTAGATAAGTTTTTTCAAGTCAGTTTTTCCCATCAATTCTCATCAGTTTTGGGAAATTAGCATTTGTTGTTCTAAACCTAAACTGCATGTACTGACTCCAATTAATCTCCTTCTAAGAACATTTGATTGCTGTGGTGATTCAAAAGTTCTCATGGGATGATTCTGACTGGCTCTGTGAAGATGAAACTTGCAGCTGTTGGGTATTGAGTGCACAAAAGTCACAAGGATAAAAAAACACTGAGGTTTTTTCACACATCTTATATAGGTTGTGTGTGTAAGGTGCAGGAAGTTTTGTTTGCTCTTGAGCTATGTTTGAATTCCCTTTGTGGTGTAAATCAAATAATTCTCTAAGTATGTTGTTGTCAGTGGGGGAAGGAAATGGTTTCACAAGTGTTTGCCATACAGAACTTGGCGGGGTAGTTCAAGTAGTTAAACATAATGATATTAAAAAAGGAGCTGCCGAGATCCAACTCCATGTGCATATCAGTAGATAAAATACTACTGATGTACATCAGAGTGTGAGTTCATGGCCTGATGACACAGCCTTAAGTTGGTGCTGCTACTGAAAGGTCAGTCCTGCCTCCCCACTCCCTTTATTCTTGTTTTGGCTCAGTGAGTCAAACTCCCTGGGCTGCTCTGGAAGCCAGCCTTGAATATCTGTCTCTCCTTGCTGCTGGGTGAGTGACATCCTGGCACAGGCAGTGAGGGTTCAGCAAGGCTCCTGCTGTACCTGAGTGGGGCACAGCATGTCCTGGGGCACCTCCTGTGCCTGCTGCCCCAGGGATGTTCCTGCTGGGGTGGACTGCAGAGGGGAATATCCTTGCTGAATGGACAGAAAGTGTATTGTGCTTTGCCTTAAGTCTTTCAGTGCTTGTGCTGTTTGAAGTTGGTGCTGGTGGTTGCTCTCCCTGACTGCCAGTCTCATTCCCTGAGCACCTGAAGAAGGGTTAAGAGCAGGGAAGAGCAGAAGTGCTACAGGTGCAGTCTCATGTCCTCTCAGTGCTCCCTGTGTGTGTATGGAGCAGCTTTCTCTGAGTTGTGCAGTGCTCTTTAGCAGGTGATGTGCCAGTTAAAAGAACCAGCTCAACTACCTGGTTTTCATTTAAATTACACGTTCTCCTTCAGTGTTCATTGTAGCTACCTGTCCCAATAACTAATTTTTCCTCCTTTGAAGCTCTCTCTGCTCTTGTTTCTCATGTTTGAAGAGATGGGCTTGCACATTCCCTGTATGAAAGGGCGTCAAGAAAGATCTTCATTCTTTCCTCTGAACAGCTTGAGGCAGAGACCTGTCTTCCTTTATATTTACTCACTGCCAAGGAGGTTGCACTGAGTAGTAGCCACCCAGCCTCGCTGTAACTGTGTGTTACATGGACCCTGGGTCTGTAAAAAGGCTCTGCCATGGTCAGAGGTCCATCTTAGCTTCTCCTGTGGACAGGGCATCCCTGGCAGCCCCCACGACCTGTGGTTGTTTGAATTCTGTGTTAACTGTGTGTGGTAAGAATATCTCCTAATTACTCACTGCTAAAACTTGGTGTTTAATAGCTACTTAGAGGCAGAACTTGGATGGGAAGAAAGAGTTTATAGATAAAAGTTGGTCATTGCCTGTTAATTAAAGTCTGTCTTTTCTCAGGGATAATTAGTGCAGCATTGGCAAGAGAGAAACAAAAGTTCAGACAGAACACAGCTGAGCTGTAATCTGCTTATGTTAGAGCCTGAAATAGCAAAGGGTGCATTTGACTTGAAGTGCTTGTCCACGGATCTTTTACTCCTGTCCTTGTGGGGGAAGGGATAGCGAGCTTTGAAGTGTAGGAAGAACTCTAATGCTGAAATACCAAGGCATGAATGAATAATAGAAAGGTTACAGGTACCTTAGAGGTAGAGGTGTGTGTTGGATTCCAGGTGGTGTAAACAACTACTAGATTATTAACATCTTTCATATGCTGGTTGGAAATCGCAGCTACTAGGATGCATCCAAAAAAAAAAAAAGTGTGCTGAGATATGGGGCAATAATTAATGAGATCTGTTTGGTTTTTCCACCTGAGAATGTAGCCCTGGGGTCACGTTTCCCTACATGTGTGTGTATATAGAGGGCTGCCCTTACAGCAGTGGACTTGATTGTGTTCAGCTGGGGTGCACAGGGTCACCTACACCGGGGTGCTTTGCCTCACTGCTGCTCCTCACTCCCATCCTGGGAGACTCAGCAGTGGCCTTTGTCTTTGGCTGAAGGATTCCAGTGTAGGCATGAGAGAGAGCTGGGATGCCAGACTGCAGATGGGAAGGTCTGTGTAATGCAGAAGGAATTCCAAGCATCTTTTTGGTTAATTCTGTTTTTTAGAGGACTGTTAATGTGGCTTGATGGGAACTTGCAAGTTGAGTGCAGCTTAAGGCTTCTTGAGTATTTCCAAAAATGGTTTTCTAAAGTCTTCCTTAAAATCTCTTTGAATTGACAGCTATTGTACTTAAGACTCAAAAAAGCCCAATCTTTTTACCTTTATTATTTTCATGAAACTATTGATAATACCTTGGCAAATACTCTTGACATTTAATATATTTTACTCCTAATGGAAAAGAGCCCTGAGCCCATCTGACTCAATTAAATTAATGCATTCCTACTCAAGGACTGAATTTTACTGGACTTAGTATGCCCTACTGAAAAGGCCTTATTTTTTGTAACAGTTGCTTTGATTTTACAAGGAAAGACATATTCCCATTGCATTTTCAAATGCTACAGCATTTCTCTGCAGAATGTGCTGGTGCTGTTTCCAGGACACCTGGAAGGATTTGGGATGCTAGGTGTTGTTACTGAAGTAGTGATGGTGACGTAGAATTAAAAAGAAAACCACCAAAGCCAGCTTATCAGAAATAAATTTCAGAAATGTTCATTATATTTGGCACTTAGTGTCTGTGTAACTGAATTTGGAAAAAATGTCTGAGAGGACTTAATGTCCTCTGAAATGCTCCATTACCTTTTTTGTTTCCCTCACCTTCCTACAGATGCTTGTTTTCTGTAGTGGTTGTTCAGGTTAGAACAGAAATGGGAATTTGACAAGCATGTAGGTGGCCTTTTCTCTGATGCATGTCAGCAGAGCTTCATTGTTTTCAAGATATTTATCCCTAAAACGCTTAGGTTTTTAAGCTGTTAAAATTGTGAGTGATCTGATCAGCTTCAATGGCTTGTGTTTAGGTTGTACATTCATGACTGGTACTGTCAGTGTTGGAGAGTGTTTGAATGGGAAAGAATTGCAATAATGGCGATGAATGTTGTTGAAAGAAATTATCCACTGAGGAATTATTACCTGTCCAGTTTCTCAAGAGGCTTAATGACTTTACAGATTGAGGTGCTGCTGTGAGAATAAATTCTGAGTATACAGGAGAGTATACAATTTTTATGCATATTGGAGAAAACCTCAAAAAGCCTCCTTTTTTGATATAATGTCTTTATATGGACTGTGTTGTATAAAATTGTCTGGAAGGAGGCTTTGAATCTTGTGAATTTAGTTTGAGTTTGTCATTTAACTTAAATGGACTGAAAAGATCTCAGTGAAACTCACTAGAAAGATTTTAACCATTTTGTTAGTTTCTTAACTTTTTCTCCTCATTTTTATTCAGCAGTGCTGTTTAGTTGGATTGTTTGGATTAAATTAGCAAGTGGTATGGTTTTTTAATAGGTCTGTAGTGTGTTGTACACTTGAACTGATGATATATAATTAGACACTTCATTTTGCTTCCATTCGACATCTTTTAGCTAATTAGTTACTTGGGTTGCTTTATTTTGCATTACGTTGTTTTCAGTTGATTAAGTACACTTCTCTAAGGGTACAGAATTAAGAACATACTAATTGCACAACAATTTTGGCATGTGTAGATTGCCTCTGTGTCACCTAAGGACAAAGATTTCTCTGCTTACATTGCTGGCTCTATTCTCTTGGTGCCCTGTGGGCAGATGTGTCAGAGCAGACACTGCTCTCCAAATTATCTTCCTCGCTCCTGCAGTCTAGTCAGAGCTTGTTGGCAGTGTCTACCGTAGGTACTCGCCCTTGGAAATGTCTTCATTTCAGATTTTGAGTGTTCAGACCCACTAGTTTGTTGAAGTTTGGAGTGTTGGTGGTGGGATAGAAAGGTGGTCGCAAAAGGGAGACCCAAAGGTATTGTGTATCCAACACTGGAGAATCATGCCTGGAGAAACCAGCAAGTTTCACCTGGGAAGTGTGGTGAGGTGGATGGGCAGTTCTGATGCTGTCTGCTGGCTGGAGTAAATTTTGATTGTGGGCATTGCTGGGACTGTAAAATATTTGAGCACAACATTTCTAGAAGCAAGTTTCCCCCAGGCACTGAGTGTTCCAGAATAAACATGACTTTATAATAAAGTGCTTGCTCTGTGCTTGTGAGCAGATCAAGACATCCTTTTTTTGCCTTTTACTTTGAACATCAGTTATTGATGTGAGGCACCGAGTAGACTCTAACCTGTGCCAGCTAACAAGGGGGAGCCAACAGAAATGAGAAACACTACAATTATACTTTTGTTGCTGCAGTGCTGACTGAAGCCTGAGTGTGTCCAAGCATGTGGTGTTCAGACAAGATACATATTTCTCTCTGTAGAACTGCTTTTCAAAGGGAATACTTGCTCTTATGTAAACTGGGTCTGTGGCCATAGTGGAGTACATATCTTTAGGTATGCTCTGCTGCAAGAGAGGGTGCAGGTGGTGTCTATTGTGAAAGTCATGATTTCTCTCTTCTACCCCATGTAGCTGTTTAAAACTTTAACTGTATGTTTATATTTGGTCTCAGTTAATCAAATCCCTTTCACTGTACTTACACTTGTGTGTTGGTGTCAAGGTATTTAGTGGGCAGTGTTGCTGATGGAGTTGAATATTGCACCAAGACAGAGTTGGGGGAGTCAGCACCTCCATGTTCATGTGCTGACACAAGGGCCAGTGCACAGGGACCTTACCTTGGAATGGGTCTCCTATACCCTTGAACTTGTCAGATGTTGCAAATGTCATTAATTGGAATAAGAACATCCTTTGGCTAAGTGTATTAGAGCACTCCAAGAAGTGCCATCATTTTTTGGCCTACTAAAAAGGGCAGCTGGCTTTATTTTCAGGTCTTCTACAGGAGCATCAGCCCCTTGTTGTCTCCAGTAAAACCACAGTGTTTTGGTGTTCTTGTAAAGAAAAGATATTTTAATAGAGACTAGTGAAGATGTAAAGCATAAGCATTTTTTTGTTACTGAGGCTAGATCTGGATGCCTATTAGAAGAGTAAGTGGCACTTAAAAGCCTTTAGAGAAATGTATTTTAAAAAGGTCCAAATGTCATGGCTGCAGTTTTGTGCTGTCAGAGTTAGTGCTTTTTTTTCTTGAAATGCTTTCTTCTTTTCATGTGGAACAGACGCCCTCATTGTAGAGGTGGCAGCCTTGGCTCTACCTCAACTGCTCCTTTGCATTTAGCTTTGGATGTTGCCTGTTCTCCTCATAGAAAGAGACAGCAAGCTACTGAAGTGTCAGAGTGCTTTAAAGGGATTGAATTCTGATTTTAATTGGAGTGATTGTTAAGATTTGTATGCCTTTGGTTAAGAAGTGTAAGCTATTGACTACTGCGAAGGAGTTAAGACATGAATCGTCAGCTTTGGTAATGTTTCATGGGGCTTGAAGCTGGTCAAGCAGGGAAGAGTTGCACAGTGGATGATGGTGTGACTGTCCCCTGTATCTACATTGTAAAATTTAGGTGACTTTGTTAGAAGTTTGGGATTTCTGTACAGTTGCTGTTACCTGCAGAGGTCTAATCAACCAAGTGTTTGTTTGGCTCCCAGCTGGTCTCATGGGGGGCCCAGTTTCAGGGTGGGATGGGCACAGGGGCTGCTTGAAAACCTGTCAAAAAAAACTCTTCTACAGCAGCCTGTCCATTACCATAACTTCTGGCCTATTCCAGTGGGAGAACTGGCTCCATAACAGGACAGCTGGTAGAGCTCCCCAGCATGAACTGGATCCGTGCCGCTCGTCCCCGCTCCCCTCCTGCCTGTGCTGCTGGCAGCTGCCTGCCACAACTGGGATCTGGCTCTGGAAGTGGGACAGGATGTTTGCTTTTGTGGAGTGCAGTCGTTGAGGAAATTAAACGAGGGGATCTCTGAAAGGGCAAGCCACCTACATCAGATTAGGCCGTTAAGATGAGGGTTGTGGGCATGCTTTAAAGCACCTTATCAGGAGGCATTGGGGAGGATGTGCTCCTGATAGCCGGCGGCGCTTGGAGAGCTGTGTTGCGTCACGTCTCTTTGGACCATGGAGATGGCTGGGGTTGAGTACACAGAACAGGGAAATCTTGAAGAAATCTGAAGGAGCTGGTTTATCCAAAGCTGTGAAGCTGCAGACCTGGGGGGATATGCAGGGGGAGGCCCTTTCTGGCCACCCGAAGGTGTTGCACACCCTCTCGCATGCCGGCAGCTGGCCTGTGCAGTGACAGATCGGGAGGAATGCGCAACATTTTAAGTATCTTAAAGCTGGATATCCTTTCCTCAGGGTATTTCCTGTCCTCAAGAACTTATTTTTCAACAATATTCTTGGCAGAAAATCCACAAAATGGAAGCAGGGGAGGGGAACTTGTACATTGCAGAGGATGAGTTCCTAATTTTCCCATCTAAAGATAGGAGCTTTGGAGAACAGAAAAACACACACCCCTTATGTAGCGATAAACCACCAGCCTGCCTAGTTGCACTTCAAATGTTCAGAGACTTTTATTTATTGCTGGCAACAGTGTACAGCAATTAACCACTAGTTTCTTATAAAAATTAGACTTTTGAACACTGTGATTAAAATGGCATTTAATTCCAAAGAGGGCTGAGCCTCAGGACGGGGGTAGCAAAGCTCTCCTGACTGACTTCCACCAGGCTCTGTTGCATGTTTTGCCTTTGCATTCGTTAATGAGTTAAAGCCTAAATCATAAAAGCAGGATTTAATTGGTGATTTGTGATCTGGTTAATCCCACAGTGAAAGTAAAGCGTGCTTAGCAGTGCTGCTGCCGCTCCCCCATTGACGGCGGGGCTGCCGCTGGCGGAGCAGCAGAGAAGTGCTTGTAGCTTCCTGCTAGGAAAATACCTTTGTGAGGCTGTTTGTATATGCTTCCTTCTGTAAACTTCAGATAGAATTCACTCCATCCCGTGAATGTGGCTGCGTGTTCTGGGGGTAGCTGTTGTGAACAAAGACCTTCGGCTATTAAATACAATGAGAATTTATTGTTTACCGTCTATTTTCCTGTTTGTGTGTGTGTTTCTAGCAACAAGTATTTTCATAAAGGATTCATTTTCCTGTGAGTTTCTCAAACTTAGCAACATGTGTTTGGCAATTCAGTAAAATTTGTGGGAGGAAGGCAGTGCAATGAAGAGGTGAGGCATTAGTGAAGTGCCTTGTTCCTATCTTCCCTCTGCTTATAAAAAGAGAAAAGAATTTGGTAGGTGTGTGACGTTCTTAAGGTTTACAGCTGGAATTTCTTTCTGGAAACACGAGGATTATGGTGCGTGTTAAATTTAACCCATTTTCCCTGCGTCCCCAGCACCCAAGAGAAGATTCAGTGCAAGAGCACTGAACTTATCGTGCCGAGATTGCACTTTTTGAGGCTGGACTAACGTGTTATAACAGAAATCCAAGTTGATGAGAACATTTCAGTTGTGATGCAAAAATGATCTGGAATCTCTGGTATGTGCCAGTGGCAGGAGCTGCGCTCCCCGGAACGCGTGTAAGGCTCTGGCATGCAGGCGTGCTGGGAGTCAGGGCTCAAGGACACCCTGCCTGCCCTTACAGGATTTGGTAGCAGGTTAAACCCAGGAAAAAGAGAGGGAAGCATCTGAGATTTTTTTTCTCTTGGCCGCTTTAGTAGTTCTTTGAACTTGCTAATTTCTGAACACGGCTTAAACATTCCAAGGGTGTTAAGATAAATGAAGGTATTTATGCCCATTATGTAGATGAACGTGTATATATGCATGCATATGTACGTACCTTGTGACTTGTGTGGTGATAGCAAGCCTCTGTGGTTAGATGTGGGAAGAGTAGGACCCTGAATGAAGCCCACAGGAGATAAAATTGCCAAGGGAAGCTGCAAAAGTAGTTACCAGATTTATTGTATTGATGGAGAGTGGCCTGGTGCTGTTGTACTGAACAGAACCCACCTTGTTTTGGTTTGGGGCTACTGGCATGCCTTGAGATACTGGTGGTTCCAAACTTCAGTGAGTTCTATGCACCTGTTCTGCATGTTCATATCTTCTGGCCACTGATTAGGTTTCTCGAATTCACGTTTTAAAAAATCTTTGTGACCTTTACCTTGTGTTTGGCTATGTGTTATACTGAATTTAACATGAATGTCTAAAGCAAAGACTTTATCCTGTTGTCTGGCATAGCTATTTAATATTTGGGATGGGGAGCTCACTTGCTGTAGTTCTACATTACCAGTTTGCCAGTGACTGAGTAACTTGATGACAAATGTAGATCCCTCTTACAGTATCAGTTACAGGTCTGACAGCTGGTGTGTAATGTTTTACTGCACTACTTTTTTTTTTTCCTATAGTGATTCTTCCTAGAGGGAATGGTGGCTTCTCAGAGTGAATTTCCAGTGTGTTAGCTGGTCTAAAAGTCCTACTGGCTCACCAGCTAAGTGTCTGTTATGTTAGATACCTCCACATTTCTGCATGTTTCTTATTGGCTTTCTGTTAATCTTCAGGAATCCTTAATCCTTTTAAGGATCCTTAAAAACCCATGATGCTTCAGTATTGATGCTGTAAGCAGAATGCAGTCAGGGATTGTACAACTGCTTTTTCTTTGTTTATTATTAGCCCAAGTACTGTCTCTACAGCTAGGAGGCTCAACCCACTACTGTTTGTTGTAAGAAGTAAATTACTAGTAACAAAGTGATTTTCCTTAATTTGATCAATTCAAGAAGTGTTCAAAAAAAAGCTTTAGTATTAATGTACCTTGAGATGTTCTTAATAATAAACATGTTATAATCTGCTCAGTCTAGGTGAAAATGAATATCTTGTGTTAGTTCAGACTAAGTACTCTTTTGGTATTTCTGTACTACTAATGTAGATGCATGAGAAAGAGGAAAATCAGAGCATCTCTTCAGCTTCAAAGACAAAAGTTGTAGCAGCTTGAGCTTCTGATGGAAACAATAATAAATCTTGTTCTGCACTTCTTTGAACAGAGAAGGTGAAAGGGTAAAGCAGCTTGTAGTTGTGCTGAATTTCATAGTACTGACTTCTGAATATTTAAAAATGTAGTGGCCAGTGATGATGACTTTCTGTAGAGCTGTATCACTGACTTAGATGTGTTGTGATCTCTGGCACCTGTGGGATGGTGAGGGGCAATCTGTGATTTAGATAATTCCTAGCAGGGCTTGATGCAGCAATACCTGAGAACACAGAGCAATATTAGAGAAAAATCTTAGGGTTGAAGCTTCACCTGGGATGATGGAAGAAAAATAGTCCAAATTCATTAAGGATGAGGGAATTTCCTTAGTGAGCACTGGGAGGAGGATGAGCTGCTGGGCAGCTGTTTGCTGGACACCTGGACAGGTGTTGGGGGGTCTTCTGCAGCATGCACTTCTGCTCATGTTCTCATCAGCAGGTTAAACCTCCCCTGAACACCCAGGATGTTTTTCTGTACTAACCTGGAGTTATGATTAGGGACTAGAGGGAGAAGTGGGAGCTGGAATATGTTCACATGAGAGAGAGTGGGAGTGCTTTTTTTTCCTGCATGGATCTGTTACTACTGGGAGTCTTTATTAAAATTGTTGCATGGACATGTCATCTTCCTCCCCTGCCCCAAGAGGAATATGCCATAGTGTAGGTAGAGAATAATATCAGTTTTACTTATTTTCTAAACCAGGTATTAACGTGTCAAATGCTGACAAAGTGTCCTCCCCTTACAAACTGGGTAACAAATGCAATCTGCTCCAATCTCTGGGACCTGTGAAGCCTTTTGCTGGGAGGACAACTGGTGTTAATGGGTAGGTGTTTGTCACTGATTAACTGTGTACTGTACTGCTGAGGTGGGTATCTGTGTGGGCTCTGTGCTGCCAAAACGTGACTGAGCTGGGTCAGAATGCAAATATTAAAGAATGGAGATTGTGCTGTACTTTCGGTGATAGCACCTGGGTGTTCCAGGTTACTCACACAAACTGAGTGTGCCTCAATAGAGATCCCCTGGGAGTAAAATCTTGTCAGGTCATGTGCCAGTTCTATCAGTCAGGTAAAATTGAGCACAACTTAATTTGACTGGGAAAGCTTTTTTCTTGCTCAAGTCCTGTGCTAATGTGGCCAGAACCCTGCAGGCAAACCTCCTGCATTTGCTGATATTCTGATGTTTCTGCCTTCACTGTCAAAGGAAAGCTGCTGTCAAACCACACTGAATTTTTTGGATTTATTTATATACATACATACTGTATTTGTATATTTGACCTAGACTGAGTGTAACATTCTTTGCTCCATCAGGATTTCTATGAATTTCTCTTGCAGTAGGCAAAGTGAGATGCATGTCCAGGAAAAGCTGAAGGCTGTCAGGGCATGTGGTGGTAAAATACTTTATATTTAAGAAAGATGCTGTAGAAAAGAAGCCTCCAGAGAATTAGCCTTTCTTGTAGTTTTAATCTTTTTATCACTTGGCTTTCTTCCAGTAGAGTTATGAGATGGGTTTTCTTATATTTGAATGGATTGTATATTTTGTTCTCACCTATTTATTGTGATTCTGTGGATGAACTGTATATTTGTACCTTTTCCACAACCCTCCAAAACTGCTTGCTGTTAAGGTAATTTTCCCCACTCCCATATGCTTACCAAGCCCATTCCTTAAAATTCAGGTTTACATGTTTCAGGATGCAAAGTGAATCTTTTCTTTGCCTTTCTGAAATACTTTCATTTTTTAATTCTAGCTAGAATTACAAATGAAAAATCTATCAGCGGACACAGTAGGGTTTTTTAAAAATTTCTTCCCAGAAAGCTGAAATCCTGTGAATGGTTATTGCTAAAGATTATCACAGTCAAAATGATTCTGTGTAAAAAGACTCAAAGATAAGCTCTTCTTTGTTAATGATGAATTTAATGCTGCTAGTCTGCTCTGAGCTTGTACAATGGACCCTGCCCCATGTTGATAAGTGGCAAACAGGTTGTTTATGCCAACCTGGGAAACAAATGAAGTTGGAATAGTGTGGTGTATCCATGGGACTGGGGATGCTGTTACGGAGCCAGGGAGAGGGGAGGGCGAACTCTGGTATCTCACAGAGCAGAAATAAAAGTGCATCTGTCTTAGTAAGTTACAAACTTTTTTTCCTCTCATGATTAAAACCCCACTGGTGCTCAGCAAGACCAGCCTCTCCAGAGAACAGCTTGGAACAAGCTGCCCAGGGAAGTGGTGGAGTCACCAACCCTGCAGGTACTGCACAAATGTGTAGGTGTGGCACTTAAGGACATGGTGTAGTGGTAGAAGTGGCACTGCTGGGTTAACCCAGTGGTCTCAATGGTCCTTTCCAACCTGAACAATTCCGATTCTTCCTTTCTGTGGATTTCTTATCTGTATTTGAATAGACTCTAGACTCCTGCACCTCTAAAGTTCGTAAGTGGCTATGGAAATTAATTTCTCCAAGTGTAACAAGGGAAAATGAAACTTCAGGTACATGTGACATGAAGCTTGAAAGTTGGTTTGCTTTCTGCTGCTTGTCTGTTTAGGTTTTTTTGCTTGACTGGAATTTTGTCATTTAAAGGATGTGGAAAGTTCACTTGAGCTTCAAGGATTTAATTAGCGTCATTGCTGCTGTGTGTGCTTGTATCAATAGGGAAATAAAAAAAAGCATGACTGTCCCCTTTTGGATTAAATACAAACTTTACACTAAAAAATATTTAAGTTTGCAGGAATTTACTTTCCCTTATTTAGCTCAACTTGATTCTTATTATTGTCTTGTATATATATCTCTCGACTTTCCACAGCTTTCTTTGAAGCCCCTTAATAATCTTGCTTGTACCTGAGAGCTGTAGTATCAAAGTCAATAGGTGAAATATTAGGAAATTTTAATTAAGAAAGACTTGTACCTTAGTAATGAGTAACTCCTGTGACTGGGGCTGCTGCCTTTTAACTTCACACAGGGTGGGAAGAGCATCTGTCCCTCTGGCACCATGCACTGAGCCTGCCTTTTGAACAGATACACTTCTGGTGTCGCTTTAAGTGCTGTTCGTTTCCCAGTTCATAACACGAGCACATACTTCACTGTATTTATTACTATCAAAGACCAATACAATTAACTGAGAATAATTTTCAGCTTTCCGTTGCCTGAATGATTTGGCAGAGAGTAGGAATGAGCTCAGAAGGGTGAGGATTCAGAATTAAATTGGATACAGACTACCTGAGTTCTGGTGACCCCACTGGACTGTCCTTGTTGTATAAACAGGACTTTGTTTCTCCTTCAATCTGTGTTACAAACTGTGCCCCACTTCAGACAGGTAGCAAACCCTAAAGGTTTTCCTTTTAAAACCATTTAATAGACACCTTGAGCTTTATAGCTGCAGCAGGTGGCACATTCAGTGTAGTGTTTTCTGTCTAGATAGAGACCTTTTGTCTTCCCACCCTAAAGAAAACAAGCTCTGAGTACTCTGCACTTAAAGATATGGTGTTTTTCATTCCTTGATGCTTTATTATCATTGGAGATAAAAATCAGATACCTGGAGTGGGAGAGGCTTCTTTCCTGTAAGGTCTTGGATATGAGAATTAGTCAAAAATGGAACAATGACTTGACTTTGTGTGTGTGGTTTCTTTTTTGCTGGTGAGTTTCAGGTCTTTGTTTAATGTAAATTCCTGTCTATCTCAAATGAGGAGAAGCCTTCATAGGTAGCATACTATCTTCATTTTCCTGAAGCAGTTCAGAAAAGTAAAAAACTCCTGAAAATCGTACTTTATGGCGCCTGAAAGTGAGGGATGGTGCAACAGAGCTCTAGCCTTTTCTCCTGATGCTGAAAAGCTACAGAGCTGGTGGCGTTTGGGTGGTGGGTTTTGGGTGGGTTTTCTTGTTGCTAAGGCGGTTTAAGCACCTGGACCTCGCGAAGCACGATGAGAACAGCGGGCTCAGCTTCCCTGCTCCATGAGAGCCCTCAGCCGTCCAGAGGTGCTCCCTTGCAGCAGCCACCCCGTGTGAATGCCTGTTCCTGAGTCCCAGGGCTGAATGGGAGATCTCTCCGGAGCGCTTTCCCACAAAAACACAATGAGCCACTTTGTCAGCGCAGCGTCAGCCCGGAGTCAGGTTAGCGGGGAATGGCGACAGCAGCGGAGTTTGTGTTGCACAAAGGTGTGCTGAGACCTTGTTGGAAATGGGGTTTGGTATGCAGGCTTTTCAAGAGCTGCTGCAGATTGATATGAGAGATAGCCTTTATTTATTTTTTTTATTTTTTTTTGGTTCCTCGACTTTGTAGTTTAATTAGGGGTAAAAAAAAAAATAATCCCCACCCCATTGATTCCCGTAGATTCCCCACTGCACAGGAACTCCAGGAGAGATAACCAAGGTCTTTGTGGTATTATTGCAGAGAGATTATTATTTGGGAGAGTGGAGTTGAAGGGGAGGGTATTTATCGACAAATGCTGTGCTTATCAACCTGTAACCATGATTAATACTTCGGCTATTAAATGGAGGAAGAAAGCAAATAGATGAAGCATACCTGTGCCTTATCTGACTTTCACCTTTGTGCAAGAACTTCTCTTTGCATAGAGGTTTTGCCCGTGTCCCTGGGCACGTCCTTGGGCTTGCAGCCGTCATTTGGGGGAGTTCTGCACTTAATAAAAGTATTAAGAGGGCATAAAGGCATGCTCTAGTGCAAATGTTTGCAGGATCAGGGCCCAGTTTGTAGGCAGATGTAGGTCTGGATTGAAGGGAGCTGTTCCTCCTCGCACAAATTGCTTCAAGCAAATAGCAGGTTATTCCAATTGTGTTTAAACTTACTGAATATCTTGCTAGACCTTTTAAGTGAATTTTACTTGCAAATTGCTTTTGTCAGAGGCAATGCAGAGTGCAGACAACCTGAAAAGGGCGATCATTTAGTTAGAAACTGTGCAGTGTTGTCTCTGTTGCATAGAATGGCTCTGTGTACTTAGGGAACCAATTTGTGCTGTGAGTGGAGGGCTGTTGGGCCACTGTCATCCTCTTCTCCTGGCCCTGGCAATGGGGGACCACAACTGGAAGAGCTCTGTGCTTTCCTGCTGATCTTGTGGGGAGAAGGATATCATCATAGAGTGGTTTGGGTTGGAAGGGACCTTAAACTTTCTCATTCCACCTGCTGCCATGAGCAGGGACACCTTCCACTGTCTCCAAGCCCCATCCAGCCTGGCCTTGGACACTTCCAGGGATCCAGGGGCAGCCACAGCTTCTCTGGGCACCCTGTGCCAGGGCCTCACCACCCTCACAGGGAAGAATTTCTTCCTAATTATGTAGTATAAGTCTATTCCTGCCTTGTCCCCATCCTGTTTGAAGTGACTTGTGGTCTTTTAGACAAGCACAGAGTGCAGTTAGGGCTGTGTTGTGCAGCTGGCAATTGAACAGCACCCAGAACTCTCTTAACTCAAATGTCTCTGAGGGTGGACAAGCAGGAACAAATTAGTTTGAAATGTTAATTGCTGCTTGTATTTTTGGAAGTGCATAAAGAAAAAAGAAAAAAGTTTGAAGTAGTTGCTTTTTCAAAGCCGAGTTGTGCCAGAAACAACAACACTAAAAGTTGTGGGGAAAAAAAAAAAGTAATTGGCCACTATTGTGCAAGAAGAGTTAAACTCAGCCTATGGCTGCTTAGAAGAATTGCTGTGAAATAGTGTGAGAATTGTGTGCTTGAAAGCTTCTCTATTTTTGCAGCTACATCCCTTGTGAGTCCCTTTATCCGTTGTGATTAATACGGAGGAAGGTGCAAAAAGAAAGGTGTGAGAACAAAGAAGGAAAGGAATATAAATAGCAAAAATGGCTAACTTAATTTTCAGATTGAAGAAAAAGCACAGAAAAACCCAAATGGTGAGAGTGAGTTGTATAGAAGTTGTGTCTGCAGCTTGCTCTTCTGCCAGCAGTGCAGGCTGTAGCCATGGTGTGTTTGTGCGTTTTGGAATTGATTTTTGAGCAGCAGATGAATTTGCTGCTCTAATAATATTTGCAGAAGTGAGAATGCTGTGGAACCACTGGATAAGCTTGTCTGCCTGTGTCTTTCTGCTCAGCCATAGCTGATAGAAGCCTAATAAAAAATCTGAAGGTCTGTTTCACCCCTGGTGTATTTTATTCCCTTAAATCTAGTTCCAGTAGGTTTGCACGTGAATATGATGGCTTTCAGGCACTGCACACCCCAGGTGTGGGTGGTGGTGAGAGGAGGGCAAGCTTGCTTTTCCTACACAAGTTTTCACAAGATTTCCCCCTGGAAAAGCAAGGGGAAAAACCCCCAGTGGGGTGAAGTTTTCCTTTGGTAAAAGACTCCTTTGTGTGCCAGGTTGCTTTATTCCAATATTTCATCAGAGCTATTATCTGCTGATTATTTGTACTTGCCTTGTGAAATAAGACACTCCCTCATGTTGCAGTTTGACCTGATATCCCCATTCCTGATTCTCATTTCTGGTACATGTTTGAAGTTACTTGGTTATTCCATTTCTTCCTAAGGTTAAGCTAGGAACCAATTTTTAATAGTTTTGCCGTTCTGAATGACAAACATTTCCTATGAGGGGTATGCAGCTGGTTACAGTGCAGATTTGTTGTTCTTTAAGATAATGGAGTTTCAAGCCCAGAAAATTTGAGGTCAAATTTTAGGTCTAAATAAATGCAAACTACTGAAAATATTCCTATCATTACCCTCTGGATTGCTGCCTTGGGAATCTAACGCTAGTGTGGGGGAAAAAACAATGTTAACTTTCCTTCAGTAGAATTGAATACTGCTGATAATTCTGTCTTCAGAGATGGAATGTACCATGCACATTGAAAAATGTTATTTAAAATAAACTAAAGGGGAATAAACCCACTGGTTAATTACAGTGGTTAAGTTTTGAGAGGATGTTTATGCTTTTCAGCTTGCTGGAGATAGGATCCAGCTACTGTGGCCTTGTGTCTGTGAAATGGCACAGAGAGCAAGCAGCAGGCATTTCACTACCTCTTCATAAAATGCCAGTGGCTTTGTGTGTATGTGTTCCCTCTAAGCTGTTTTCTTTTGTCATAACAGATTTTTAGACTTGCATGTATTTCTTCAAAACTGTTATGAGGAAGCCCGTCTGTTTGGATGCTTCCAAATTAATCTACCGTGTTTGTAATTAAACAGAGAAAGAATGTGTTCAGGTTTCAGTGGCGCTTCAGACGGATGTGATTTAACTAAACTAATGAAGGCACATCAGACAAGACAAATTCCAGACTGTTTGTGCCTTGACCAACCATCTGTGCACATACCTCCAGGTACTGCTCATGTCTCAAGAGGCTTTTCTACATGAACAATTATTACCACTCCTCTTTGAATTGGAGTGGCAAGCCATGGCAGGAGTCTCTTGAAAGCAAGCTAGATTTACCACCCTGCTTTTCAGTGAAAATATAATTGTGTTATGTATGTTTTAATTAATCCTAAATTTCAGCGTGTGCTGTACAAAATACAGTAGGCACACGGGGCAGAGTGTGAGCTCTGTCTCTTGCACAGAAACACCAGCATCAGCAGGAGTGTGCAGAAGGAGCACTCCTCATTCAGAGCCTTCCTAGTGGGTTGTAACCCATTTTAAATTCTTAGTGTCTGAGAATGTGTGTGTACAAATAAGACTGTGTATACACATTCTCCTTGTACATACTAGCAATTTTTTTCCTAGTTATTTTTCTTTCTTAATCAAAAGATTATTCAGAATTACTCTGGAAAACCACCCATTTCTTCAAGTATATAATAACCAGCAGTAATATGATTCGACATATCAGACTTTGATAGCGTTCTACAATTGCACATATAACCTCCTGAAAAATAACAAATAATTTCAGGACTATTTCTCTTTATGGAAAAAGAATAAGCTAAGCTGCAGGCAATGGCTGCTGTGAATACTAAATGATTTTTTTTGAATTCTCATTGTATTTTGCCATATGTCTTTTCCAAAGTGAGTCTTCTCAAGTGTTTGAGTCTTCCCTGTTTTCAGGGCCTGTGTTTCTAAAGATGTGCTTGACCTCCTAGTGTTGTCAGGTGGGACTCCCTCTGACATGAACATCTGGTTCCATACGTATTTTTTTAACCGTGGCAGAGCCCTTTTATGCAACTCCTCCTTCCTCTTGTCCTGGTTATAACAACACAAGTATCTGAGGGTTGCTGCACTGCAGTGGATGGGGAAAGCCCCTCTGTGTTCAAATCAGCTGTGCAGGTGATGCTGGAGGGTTTGGGCAGGCCATGCTGTTAGGATTTGATTTGGAGGATGCAGATCATGTTTCACAAATCCTGTCCTTTTTGGGTTAGAGAACTGCCAATTTCTGAACATCTTCACTGCAGAATGTGATTTGCCAGGGAAAACATCTCCTAGGGGGGTGAAACAGTCACCTTGTGACTGCTGGTCAGTAGGTCAGTTATCAAATGACTTTGGCTCTTGATAGCACCTGGCTTCGCCTGTGGGTGTAAAGTACTAAGGAAGCTCCTCCTGGGTTGGATTGTTTCTCTGGCCAGTGCAGGAGCCTCTGTGCAAGAGGAGCTCACCCAGCCCATACACGGTGTGGTAGAAGAGGGGCTCCTATTGATGCCTTAAATGGCTACTTAGAGACTAGACAGGAATAAAGGAGGGATTGATTGGAAAGGCCTTCAGAGGTACACTCTGGGCTCCAGAGGCTCCTGCCTCAGTGCATCCCAACATGGACAAGGACAGCTCCCGAGTTGTTCCCACTTGGATCTCAGCATCAATTCCCCAAGCAGAAGCCAGGCAAGGATGGAATTTGCCCAAGCTTGCCCCCCTTTTGCCAAGATTGTGGTTTGCAGCTGTTGGGCCTAGGAGGGTCTGGGTGTCCTTGGAGAGCTGGAGAGGCTTTGTTGTGTGTGTGTGAGCATGAGAGAACAGCACTGAACGAGCTCCAGGGAACTGCAGAGTGACACTGGGCAGGGCAGGGTTGGGAACATAGAAAAGTTAAAACCTAAGGCATCACTGTAGTACATATGTTAAAGCAGTGGTAGAAAGGAGTCTGTTAGACTGTGTAACCCTGTGCATGTTCCATTTCTGTGTGAACTTTGGCATGGTGAAGTGGTAAGGGTTTTGGGTCTTTTTTTGGGGGGGCTGGAAAGAGAAAACTCTTCCATTTTAAGTTTATACCATGTGTGTGTCAAATATTTTCTGTATCAAGGCTACGATTGAAGGTGGGGTAGCTTCTTACTCTTTTTGCAGTGGGTTCTTTTCTGTTCAGGAAGAATACCCCTAAATATGCACCACGGGAGTGAAATGTGTGTTTAGCACTGAATTTTGGTTGTATATTAAATAAACCAGGGTATGTGGCTCTACTTAGTATTGAAAACTCTCTGTCCTTGTTGTAGCACAACTTCTGTAGTTCCAGATGATTGTGATAAAAAAGCAGAACACTTTGTTCAGGAGCTTTTAATGGTCTGCTGCAGGGAAATAAAAGTCAAGTCTTTGCAAAGAGTGGTCACCGGACTCAATATTTGCAACTCCTCTTGCTTCTGCCAGGTTCTCTGCATTTGTCTGCCATAGCTGGAAGAGGTTGTTTGCCTTTGTAAAAAACAAAGAAGGTAGGAAGAAAATCACAGAAGAAAAATGTTCTTGGCTTCCAGCCCCGTAAATAACATGGGTAAAACCTTCTAGGAAAAGTAGAATTTGGTATCTTTGCGGTTCACGCTACTTTTGGAATTTTGGGAAAACTGACGTAACCTGTTGGGTCATGCTGTTTGACCATACATGGACACTGGGTTTTAGATAGTTACGCTTTATTCTTCTGTGCGTTTTAATTTTCTCTTTGGTGCCATGTGCAACTAATTTATGTATTACTAATTCACATATTGAAATCATTTAAGGAAATGGAGTCATCTCAGGGATCAGTAGAAGGCTGCAGTACTGAATTGAAAATGAAGTTTGCAACAGTAACTTGCAGACATCAAAAGACTTGGAAGTTCTGTTTGGGGACAGAGACATCAAACTTGGATGGTTATTTCTTCCTTGCTCTACAGCAAAGTGGAAAGCTGTGATTTCCATATTCTTGGAGGAAGCTAGACAGGGAGATGCAGTCTCCCTCTCAGTCCATGCTGGCGTTGTTGTGACCTGTCCCAGCCAAACCTGGGGAATGTAGACGCACAGGAAATACCTTTTTTAAATTTAAATATAGTCAGCTTTCTAGACAAAACCCCAAATTTGAGTTAGTACCTGAAAAAAAAGCTGTGGGTTAGTATTTGGCAGTTCATATTTTAGCTAAGGAAGGATTCTCATATCCTGGAATGTGACCTGGCTCATTTGAGTCGTGTCTGGTGTTTTCTTCCATCGATGTTCCCAATTTGCAGGAAAAAGAAACTTCTTGTGTTCAGACCTCACCTTCTTTGTATTCATCAGCTTTGCATCCCATGAGGGAGGAGGAACACCAGGCTTCAGGAGGGGTGTGAAAGCACGGCTAATAAATCTGTTTTAAGTAGGATGGATGGACAAATAAGCTCAAAAAGTGCCTGAGGCCTGTTTCCAAAGGGCTTGGCCTTGCGGTGAAGTCTGCCAGTCTTATGGTAGATATCTTAATTCTGCTAGGGGTACATCTGCATGAAATACTGCAAAAAAAACCTGCCAGTGGCCGTGCCTTGTAGCCAGTACTGTTTATGGTATCCTCTCTGGTGGGGTTGTACCAGACCTGACAAAGGAAGCCCTTTTTATTTGTGTTTCCTTATTTCTTTGTTTTCCCCTTTCAAGTGAGGCAAGCGTAGACACGGCTGTAGTGACAAACCATTAATAAAGCAAAAGGAATGTAGCTGTAACGCTTTAAATAGTGACACGTAGCAAATAAATGTCAACATATTCGTTGTTGTGCCTGGAATGGAAATATTACTAGGAAAATATGTAGCTTCAAGCTACAGTCTGGGGTTTTTTTCCTCAAGAAAATAGCATCAGTGTGGTGCTTAAATTCTGTTAAAACTCAACTTTCAGATTTGGACTAGATGAACGTGTCATTAGTTTGGGATTGGGGTTTTGTTTTATATAAGATAGTTTCTGTGAATGTTTGTTCTTTAAAAATTTTACATATAAATATATACATTTGCACACACAACAACTATAGATGCATAAATAACTACATGTATTGCCAGAGTAGTTGGAGGTGCTATTGACTAAATTAGTCTGTTTCCGTTGAAAGCTGCTCACTCATGTGTTCTCTCTGGTGTTCAGGTTTGGGTTCTTTCAGTCCTTTTCTTAATCTCAAGCAGTTAAGAAATGGTTCAAAACCTCACATGCTCTCTTCTTCCTTGTTAAACAAACAGAAGCCCCAAAAACTGAAGTCGTGCTGCCCCACTCCTTCTTCTCCACCCACAACACCTGTGAATATTGTTGTTGGACTAGGATCTTTCTCAAAATTAAAACCTGAGACTGTGCAGTAATGAGAAGCAAAAGCTTTAGGAAGAATCTCCAAAACCTTAGGTGAAAAATGCCCTGGGTAAAGTTCCTGGTCTCTTGGGTGTACTTGAATGACTAAGTCAATGAGGCTTTTGGGCTGTGCTGGATCAGAGAGCTTGACCCTGTGAGCTACAGGGGTGTGTAGTGAGGGTCCTTATTCCTTACCTCAGGGATGTGTGCACTGCAGGGCAGGTTATTCAGGATGGTGGCAGCAGAAGGACTGAAACACTTCTGAGCTCTGGGACAAAGCAGTTGATACCTGCAGGAAATAAGACTTGAATCCAACTGTGGATGTACCCCCCTAACAACAACCATTTCTCAGGCTTCTGGAGAACTTCTGTCCTGTAATTGAGTCTTGGATAAAAGGAGGGTTTTAATTTAAAGGTGGATGAAAATACATCGCCTCTGTTTATATCTTGGTGAAGTGATGATTAGAAAAGTGGTGTTTTCACACAAATGAGAACAGTGGAAAGAGCTGTGAGAGTTGTGCTAAATTTGGTACAGACTTAAATTAAAATGCTGGTCTTGAGCTGTATGGCTGGAGGTCACAGTGCCAGGTTTGCACATCTTCTGAAAAACAAATGTACTTTCAGTCTTCTGGTTCTGCTGAGATGTGAAGGGGCCTGTCTGATGACAGTGAATAGATGGATGTGATTCAGTCTGTGTGGGCGCTGCCATCACTTCTAAATCACTCAAGTGCTCCTCCTCAGGAGCTGGAGGAGCAGCTCCTGGTCAGGCTGATGTTTCTGATCATGAGGCTGTGCAGGTGATGGGATTGCAATGAGCTCTGAAAGAGGTTGACGGAAGTGAAGACAGTGTATTTCAATAAAACTAATAGTTTAGTTGTTGAACTAAAACAACAAAATTTGAAGTCTAGCAGCATTTGGGGCTGAGGGGATATAAGATTTGCTGTATCCAGCATCCATGGAATGGGATGCTCCAGCCCTGGTGACGTTGGCTCAGTCCTTCATCCCCTCTGGAGCAGATGAATTGAACTCGTGGTTTATGGCTCTGTAATTGTGTCCCATGCTCTTTGCCAAAAATTCCCCTTTCTATACTCTGGTGTACTCTGCCCATCTTGTGCCAGCTGATTACCTATGCTGACACCTAAGTCACATCACATTTTTTTTTTAACCTTGAATTTGGGATGTATATGAAATTATTCAAGAAGACTTTGGGATTCTCTGGCATGAGAGGTACTAAGGAGGCTGCTCACCACTGGACACTGTTTTGCTTAGGAGTTGTGCAGGAGTGTAGATAAGCTACGTGATGAGATCATCCATTTTATTCACTAGAGCTGTGTTACTGCCCCATAAGCCAGCATGATGATACCCTCAACCCTGAATTAAGACTTGTTTTTACAAGGCAGCTTCTCATGGTTTTACTGATGCTCACGTGTCACATCAGTTAGCTGTGGAGGGGGAGGGTATCCTGGAAGTGATGTGTGATTTTTCACAAATCCTTAAGTGATGTCATCATTTTCTGTTGCCCTCCCTAGAATGGGGTGTTCAGAACATTGAGGATGTGCTGGCCCTCCTGCTCCAGTAGAAGCTGTAATCCTTTTTGGCCATGATTAAGTGGAAGTCAGGTGTCTGCTCTTTGTGTTATAGTGGTAGTTCACACTGTTTACAGGGCCCTAGAAAGAAAATAAAGGTGTTTGAAGTGTGGCTATTGAGTGAAATTGCTGTAACATCTTAACCATGTGGGTGACGTAGTTCCAAGAGCTGTGGCAGCAAGCAGGATACTGATTTAAGAGCAAAACCCTCTCAAAGTGCCTCAGAACCTGCCTATTTCAGCAGTGAGGGCCGAGGTTTATAATTGTGGGAAAGAGTGGAAATCTGACTGATCAGATTTTGGAATTCTTGCATGGAAACTTGACTTTCCATGCTTGCTCTAGCAGTTAAAACCTCCATTCAGAGCCTCCAGCCTCCTGTTACAAAAGCAGGGCGTCCTGCTTAAGTTCCTGAACGGCAGAATGACCTTTTAAAGCACGAGAGGGTTTTGTATTTTTTTTTTTTTTTTTTGCAGGGTCTTTAACTGATGTTTCTCTTGCAGGAAGCCCGCTGAGGAAGGTTCTCCATGAATGTACGTCACCATGATGATGACCGACCAGATCCCGCTGGAGCTGCCGCCGCTGCTGAACGGGGAGGTGGCCATGATGCCTCACATCGTCAACGGCGATGGGTCGCAGCAGGTCAGGGACTGCCTGCTTTAAATAAACCTTTCCTGGGCCAACAGGATAATTCTTCAAGATGGGGAAGGTGGTTTTCCTTAGCACTAGGGATGTAGAAGCCTGTCTTTATGCTGAAAAGACGCTGAAGGCAGTGATTGAAGTGTGCCGATAAATTGAGCGCGTTTGTTTGCGTGTGTGTTCATTGAAGGAAAAAAATAGTGGAATTGAAACAGTGGCTATGAATGCTGCAGGTTTGAGGGCTTTGCAGAAAGTTAGTCTGGTGATTTGCTTGTGCTCACTCTTGTCCAGATGTTACTGGCATTTGTGGTGAGATTTTAAGACTTCAAAAATGCTGAGAATGGAGAAAAATGGAAGTAGGAAAGAAATGGAGAATAGGAGTGATGTCTGCTATTTGTTGCTTACCTGCATACACCTTTCCCAGCAGGTCTTGTGTTGCATTATAAGAAGCAGATGTGAATTTTGAGTGGGTTTTTGAAGGAAGACAAGATTAACAATTGCTTTTATAATTTTTCTGGGAGATACTCTCTAATGAGCTTGATTAGAAGTTGGTAGAATGTTCACAAGACCATAGCAATGACTTCAGGTCAGGACACAGCCTGGAGGTTCAAGCTGGTAGGTGGTAGGTTCCCAAATATGTCATCTGGGGCCAAGAGAACATCTCCCCTGACAGTATTTTTGTGTTGCTCAATTTGGTTCTCTCGTCACTTGAAACATTTTAGCAAAGTATTGTACAGAAGGTAGGAGCAAGCTGTCCTTCTTGAATCAATATAAAAGGTCATTATGTTACTTCTTGTTCCCTGGATCATTTGTTCCTCTTTTCAAGCTGTGTTTTGAGCTAGACCAACCTAAAGAGGAAGAACAATTTCTGCTTTCCTTGTGAGCTTCTAAGGCTGTTTGGTTATCTGGATTCCCATTATGATGTAGGTTGTCATTGTTGTGATTAGTTATTTTTTTTTAAGTCATTTTTGAAAAGGGTGTTTTGACTTGAAAAAATAGAAAATAATCCTTTCAATGGCTGTATTTACCAAGTTCAGTATTAATACACTTAGGTGAAGGAACAATCTTATTCATACGGGAAAGGATAATTGTTCTTTAAGTACACACTTTCCTCCTTGCTGGAAACCACTTATCAGGTCAGACTGTCCTGACAGTGGGTCCTTCTGTATTACAGAAAGAATAAGTGAATTGTTCAGAGCTCTCCTTTGAGATGGGGCTCTAAGCCCAATCTTTCACTTTCCCCATCTTTGATGATTCAGCAGCCTGGCTTGGCAGATGCCTCTGTTGCCTTTAAAGTAGTTTCTCAGCTAATGTTTTGCATTAAAAAGAATTGCAGGTGCACTGGAAGCACACTTGCTTCTTGCTTTTGCTGTGCTATGCGAGCATGACTCAGTAGAACAGTTCTGGGCCAGGTCCCTCTTCTGTATGTTTGCTGGAAGATGCTTTTAGATCTCATCTCCTTATCTCTTGATGTACCTGTAGCTGAAATACCAGTATTCCATGAGACTTTTTTTGTCCTCTAGTCTGGATGTGCCCTCATCTATTGCAAAACTTAACTACCTTTATGTTTTATAATGTCCATCCTATTCCTGAAGCTTTAGGTGATGTCTTCGCTTTTTAAAAGTTCAGTTCTAAAATGGAATTAAATTGGAATAAATGCTTTGTTTGATCTTTGCAAATGAACTGCGTTAATTGCTCTTAACATGGTTTGTTGTAACATAGAAAAAAATGTTAGGTGTTTGTTGAAAGAGATTTATTTTAGTTGCTTGTAAGGTGGGAAGAGCCTTCAGGATAGATTCACATAGGAACGACTTCCTTAAGAAACATGGTTTATTTGACTCCATAAATAGGTTCTAGCTTTAGGAGGACATGTGCTTTTACAGGGTGTAATTACAGTCTCCATTAGGAGCCTGTGGTGAGAAAGCATCACAGCAGAGGCGGTGGGAGACGAGGTGTGTGGAGTTTTCCAGGCTGCAGGTCAGTGCCTTGTGCTTTGGGACTGACAGAATGGAGGTTCTGATGGGATGCTCTGGGCACACCAGCTGTTGCTCACCCTTATGTGTCACTGGGTTTGTAAAGCCTCAGCTGTGCCAGCACCACAGAGCTGCGTTAGGAGCTGTGCCTGGAAATGCTGAGCTCCAGGGAAAAGCCTTTCTCAAAAGACCTGTTCTTATACACGTAGAGTAAAGCAGGCTGGAGCTGCTGAAACACCTTGGCCTTGCCAGCAGCCAGCTGGAGGGTGATGCAAAAGGCAAATGTGCCAGTGAACAGGCTTGCAGTGTAAGGCAGTTGCATGGGATCATTCACTTGCCTTATCTTCCTGAGAGTAAGGGCTGCAGAGCTGTACAGGGCAGGGCAAGGAATGTCTCTGCCTGCTTGACAGTAATCCCTCTCCTCCAGACTACCCAAAATGGCATTTCTAGCACTGACTTTGTTTTTTTTTCCTTTAGTTTCCCACACTTTATTTCCACTGCTCCTGACTGTGTTTAATGCTTTCATGTTGCTTCCAGAGCTGTTTCTGCTTCTAATCCACTTGTAACTCCTTGGGGGATTCAGAGAGCAATAATTAACCTTTTGGTCCAAGAATTTCAATGGTTTCCTGTAGGTACTCCACTGCAAGCTCTAAAAAGCTTGGAGTATAAAGTGGAGGGGCAGCTAGCTGTGTTACAGCACATCTGTACAGAATGTTGGGCTTATTAGTTTGGGAATTTTTATTTCACCTTGCTTCACTCATTGCACCTGCAGAGGTGCAGCAGGTTTTCTGCTTGCCTGCTCTTTGTAAAGCTGTGTTTACCAACCCTGTGGTTTGACCACTTGGCTGGAGCTCAGGCAGTGCACGTAGTGCTTTGTGCACTTGTTCTTGTCTTTTAGGGTCACAGGCTTTAAATGAGGGAGACAAGAGTACAGCTGAATGAGGAACAGGATTTGGTACTTCCCTGTAGCATAACAAGTCTGTGCACCTTGCGAGCAACTGAAAGCACTTAGCTGGGTTTTATACTGAACCACAGCATCCCAGCTGAGCGAGTGAACTTTGTGCCAAAATTTAGTTACTTCTTCAAGGTTTCTCAATTTATTAATTTATTTTATTTTTACTGCTTTGGCATGTGTGTTTTAAGGTTTGATAAATTAGTAGGTTCAGGATCTGCCACTCGTGGGTTTTGCTGTAAAGAGCACTCGTGGTCAACTGACAGAATTGCTTCATGTCTCTATTAATACCTCTATTTTCTGTCCAGTCAAAAAAAAAATAGTTAAGCCCAGACGCTATTATTGAAGTATTCATTTAAAAAAGTCAGCTTTACTGTTTAAGATGTAGCATGTTCCCTGATTTTTCTTACTGAAGAGAGGCTGAAAGTGTTTAGCCTATCTGCTCTGTGACCGAGGGATGTTTTCCTGATGAGAGTATTGCAGAGAATGGTGTGAGTTCCCTGGCCCTTCCTGTGGGATGAACCTGGAAATTCAGTGGGAACTAGGGCACAATCTTTTAAAGTAGACAACAAATACAAGTGATTGTTTTGATTTTTATTGTTTATTTACTTGTTGTTTATTTTCTTTTCTCAAAGGACGCAATGCATTCTGTAAGTTATGTGCCGTAGAAATTGTAAATGCAGTAAATTTTAATGGTTTAAAGCATTTGTGAGGAACCTGTAGCTGGATCCCAGGTGGTGCCTGTGACGCTGTCCTCCCCAGCTGTATGAAGCATCATGGAAGGGAAAATTCACCACACTGGAAAATGTTTAATGCAGGGTTTTAATAAACCTGAGCCCTGCAAGTGGCTGTTTGACCTTAGCGAGAAAATGTTCTCATAAGGGGGAAATGCTTTAAGTGAGCTCTGGGACTGTATTGCATCACATGGATGCAAGTGAACATCATCCTGCTCACTGCTGTGAGAGACCATGGAGCAGCTGGGGAGTGGTGGCCTGATTTGAGTGTGAATTTTCTTCTGTGAGCTTAAACTCTCATATAAGTAAACCAGAAGTATACAAAAGAGATTATAGTGTCTGCTCTTGGTCCTTAGCAGGTGGCATTTCTGCCTTTGTCTGAGAGTGTTTCCCCAAAGTATATATAGTATTATATCACAGAATGGTTTGGATTGGAAGGGACATTAAAGCCCATCTCTTTCCACTCTCTGCCATGGGCAGGGACACCTTCCACCACACCAGGCTGCTCCAAGTCCCATTCAACCAGTCCTTGAACACTTCCAGGGATGGGGCAGCCACAGCTTCTCTGGGCGCCCTGTGCCAGGGCCTCACCACACTCACAGTAAAGAAATTTTTCCTAATATCCAATCCAAAACTTTCCTCATTCAGTTTCTTTATTCCTGAACCTGAGCTTTATGCCTGTGTTAGCTTTGTGAGCCCTTCTTTAGTCCCTTCCCCTGCTTCCACTGGCCAGGAGAATTGGATAGCGGGAACAAGGGAGGCACGAGTGACACGTGCTTGGCTTCTCATGAAAACTTAGTCTGGACATATACTCTGTGGGATTATAAATATTTATAGTAGCTATGCAACTTAGTAACATTCATCACTCAACAAACATGACTTTCAATAAAATAGAATGACATTCTTAAATGCAAAATAAATGCAGAAAGAGTATTATGGAGATAACAAGCTTTCTCTGAGGATGCAGCAGGTGAGGCTGGGCTTCAGCACTGAGTGAATTAAACTGCTAAATTAAACATCCGAGTACTTTTTAGGGCAAAGAAAAAGCCTTTGGGACTGTGCTGCCGATGCCCTGCTCCCAGCTGTCACATGCTCCAGCTTTTTGGATGGGAGGGACTGAAAGTGGGCTGGAGTGACCTCGGACGTGAGACCGCACCTTCGAGATGCTCCCAGCCAGCAGTGAAGGCTCCAAATTACCCTCCAAGTTCTCTCTCCTCTGTTGCCATCTCAATAATTGTGCATACTCAGGATGATGAATATTGGAAGAGGCATAGCACAATTAAAAATCATCTGGGTTTGTTTTCCTTGAAATAGAGGTGTTATCTTTACACTTTCTTATTGCTTTCCTCAGATTTTTTAATTAAAAGCTTTAGAAATGAGATGTTCTCATGAAGATCACTTGTGTGAAAGCAAAGAGAGAAGCTGAGTTCCAGGCTGCAGAAATAGGGTTTTGTTGTTTATGACGACGTGGGGAAAAATAAATTATGGAATTAGTTTTATATGCTTAGTGTGTATAAACAAAAGTAGTCACAGTGTGACATTATTTGTCCCAGGCAACTGGGACAAGTCAGGGGTGTTGTCTGGAAGGTGTCTCATACATGGCACTTGATGTGTGCTGGCTTTAATGGTTTGGCTTCAGCTCTGCATCTCTTTGGTCAGTGCTGTGCAGTTGTGTGCAGCACGGGGGGACTGCAGAGGGGACTGGGTGGTGGGATGGATTATGGGGAACACCCCAGTACACCCCAATTTTGGGAAAGGAGGAGCTGGGGCTGGGTTGCAGCCTCTGGAAGGATCTTGCCTGAGGAGCCTGGTTTGCTGCTCCTGGGTCTGTGGCCACTTTGGTTATGTCCTCTCTTTGTGTCCAGCCCTTGCTCCAGCTTTGACCCACATCAGTCACACCTTGGCTATTCCTGTTTGCTCTTGATATTGCTGCCTTCCCCCAGCAACAGCCTGTAAATGTTTTCTTGGGCTCTGAAGGTGGCTGATTTGAGCATCTGTCAATGAGGAGTTATTTCCATATCTATAACATTTTAATAGAAGCTACTATAGATAAGTTCCAGGCTCTGCCCACAGGCTCACGATGGGAGGACAAAGCTGTGTGGCTGCTGCTCCACAGGAAACAAATTTGTTACTGGAACAATTCGTGTTAGAACCCCATGTGATTAGGCAAGGATGCTGCTGCTTCGTTTTGATCATCAAAAGCAACATCAACTCCAAGTTGTTATTTCTAAGGGAGAGCTGCAGGTGTGCTAATGTGGGCACTTGTGGACTCCGGAGACAGGAATTTGTAAATCTTCTGATGACTCTGGGGTAGGCATGTGCCTCGTGTAGGAAGAGGAATCCCTCTCTCCTTCTCAGGGGCAAAGATGGAGCTTTACATGCACGGGGCATCAGTCTTAGTATTTTGAGGAGCTGGACCAGTTTTCCAAAGGTGTAAAGATGGAAAGGGGTGAAGTGAGGGCTTCTGATTTATGTTAATCAAATTTGTTAGTAAATAGGGCTGTCGGTTTAGACACATAATGCAAATGAGCTGATGAAACATTTCTATGTTTCTTGGCCTCTTTGTCTTCTGGTTTCTTGCTTGTTGGTTTGGATTTTTTTATTAAGCTGGATGACAGTTGCTTTGCTCTGCTCTTCTTTTGACCTGATGCCCATGTCCTGTGGTGGATAATTCACACCTATTCACAGCAAAAGAGCACTTAAATGCTGTCACTTAAATGTTGATTGTTCAGAGATTAGGGATGGAATGGTTTTGTGCCTTTTATCTTTTCTGAACCATTTATTGTGCTCTGTGTGCCGGATCAGATCGACCCTGATCAGTGCTCCCTGATAAATGATTGTTGCAGACAACATATAATAGCTTTCATATGTAATTTCTCTGATTTCCATCTCGTGCTTTAAAAATGTTGGTGGAATAATGGGTTTCTGTAGGATTACTGTAATTCAAAAGGTCATCTAGGTAATAATTATCTTAGGCATTTGGCTTAAGGAATTCAGAAACACAACATGAATTCAAATTCTCTCTTTCCAGATTGAATGATTAAATTCTGCATGCACATGTCCCACAATATAAAGACCAGACCTAAATTTAGAGAGAGCTTTCACAAAAAAACTGCAGATTCATCTTGGTACAAATTGAAAATTTAATTTATATCTTGATTGAACTTCTGACAATGCACAGTTAGCAGAAATGTGTTTAAAGTATTTTAGTAAAAGTTGCATGAACATAAATGGTCTCTAGTTCCCAGTGAAACTGCCCATTAAAGAAAGAATTCTAAATCGTAAGTTTTAAACCCATTCTTTCAGACACATGAAAATTAATAAACATGATACAACATCCCCTCAGCTGGGACATGTTTTAGTGCTCCCTGGTCCTTATGTGTTCCCATCACCTGCAGAATTCAGCAGTGAGAGATCGCAGTGATCTTTTTATTATTTTAGAAACTATTATATTTGTTAATAAATAGTTTATTCCTGGTTATATGTGTGACTGTTGAACTGTGTGTGTGCCTACAGGTTTTGCTTGACTGAGATCTGTTATGTGCAAGACTGAAGGATAAATTTTTAAAAACATAATGGTTCAACTCCCCACAGCAAACTTTTATTCCTGAAAACTTGAAATCCTGTTATGGGTTGATGCTGCATGCTGGAGTCTGTGTGCTCTGTTCTCATGTGCCAATGGTCTGAAGGTTTATGATCTTTGTATTTGGCCAAGTTCAACACACCCTCAGGATTTTGGTGTGGAACTCAAAGCCATAATTCTCACCTGTATGCAATTCAGTTACATCTTCATTTCAGCTCTCAAAATGTAGATGAGCAGGTGAGTTTCAAATCTCTGCCTGCTCCTGGCCCCTGGGACCCACAGATCTGTTCACTCCCTGCCTCTACAGCTCTTCCAGAAAAGGGATAACACAGTTACTGTTCTGGGGAAATTTTAATTTTTGGAGACCACAGTGAAACAAATGTTTATTTTTCTTTCTGCAGGTCTTTTTGGTTCAAGTTAATCCAGGTGAAACCTTTACAATAAGGGCTGAGGATGGAACCCTCCAGTGCATCCAAGGTAAGAGGATACACAAAGATGTGGACAGGCATAGCTTTGCTTTATGGAATATCTGTCCTGTCATCTCTCCAAAAATGTGACATTGCAGCTCTGAAAGTGCACTGAAGCACTTGGGAGTGAGAACTTGCAGATGTGGCTGCTCTCTGTGTCCTAGGAGCTCAGTATCTCAGAATGACTCATGCATTTCTTGGAAGTCCAGGAGGATTTCTCTCTTCAGTTAATTATTGGTCCCATCTTGCAGCCTCTGCATCTTTTCTGTGACACCCCCTCCATTTAAACAGTGGAGGAGTGGGTGGTTCTCGCCTGAAGTTCCATCCCCATGGAAATGATGAATTAATAGTTGCTTGAGATAGATGTTACAGAAGCTTCCCTGAACGCCATCCAGGGTTATTTGGTCTTGATGAGCAATAATAACAGCAATTTAAAGCTGCTTGTTGAGATTTATAGCCACCATGCTGTGTGGTAAGAAATTGGTCCATGTGGCAATTAACAGAGGAATAAAGCTGGCTACTCCTTTTATTTGAAATGAATGCTTTATTCTGGCTTACTACATGAAAGATTTCCATTACAAATATAATTATGACCCCATTTATTTATAATTTTGTTCATGCTCAAAGTGGTGTTCAGACAGTGTATTTAAATGGATGCAACTTGAAACCTCCTGGTTCTGTATTCCCAGTAATTTAACGTGTTTTTGCCAATGGGACTTGTTTGGTACTCATCAGCAGTCTTTCATAAAATTGATTTAGAATTTCTAGCATGAGATTGTCTCCTTTTATTTGCTTTAGCTGCAGTATTGACTGCCAAGGCTCATGTTTATTTGTATACACCCTTTCAGTTTGGCCTGAAAATTCTTCATATTCTTTTCAAGCTAAAGCTTCAGATCCTACTTTAGTGTAAAATATTTTTGTTGCTTAGCTGTGTACATGCTTCAAACACAGGGAAGCACCTGACTGTGTTGCTGTTGTGGTTGTTTTTTTTGTTTTGGTAAAGCTGCTCTTACCATGCAATTGTGGAACTTAATGTTAATAGTGATCTATTGCAGAAGATGCTGTAATCAGCCTGCAAATACACTAAAATTTGGGTTTGTGACAGTTCTGGTTTTGTGCTCTGAGGTTATTATAGAAGACAGGCTTATTTTGTGTGCAGTGTTTTTGGAAATTACACACCCCCTTGTTCCACAAAACTTAGTGTCTTTTTTTTTTCTCCTCCTGTGATAGAGTATTTGGTATGTTTAAAGGTTACAGAGTGTTTAAAGGTGAATGTATTCCCTATACATAGGCAGCACTCAGACAATAATGATGCATTTTCCGATGCTCCCACATTGCACTATGATTAGCAGGATAAGGAATAATTTTAGCATTGTGTTAAGGCAGCACAAAAGTCTCTTTTTGGGCAGTGCCTCTCAGCTGGTAGCTCCCTGTGGAATAGATGATACTTGCTTTTTCCTTACTGCCACGTACTCAGGGTTATGACATAAGATGTGCTGCTGAGTATTCACAGTGTGAAGGACTGCTTTATTACAAACTGGGTGATTCTCCTGAGTTCAGGGAGTGAACACTGTTAATAAAAACTTGAGCTGTCAGGCTTGGTAGCACTAAATTCTTCAGGACATACGAAAGCTCTTCCCTTTTGCATGTGACTGCTCTGCAGGGACAGCTAACTTTGCTTATGTAGAATAATTTTTTTTTATTACTTTTTTTATATATGACTTTTTGAGCAGTAGGAAATAATGAGGCTGTGCTCCTGGAGCCTGTTCTGGAAGTCCTGTGAGCCCCACTTTGTGTCCAGAACTGTGTTTGGCTCCACAGCTGTGGTGTTACTGGTGATGGTGTGCTTTAGAGGACTGGGGCAAAAACAACAGAGAAGAAGATGACTTAGTGAATCTTCATTTGTCTTATCAAGGCTGGAAGAAAGACACTTGCTTGAGGAAAACCTGTGGAATATCCTCTGGTTTTAACACACTGAAGTGTAATTAGCTACTAATTGAGTAATCACTGTTTTAAGCCAGAAAGCACAGATGCACATTTAAATGTTTCTGATGTCTTGGAGTGGCAGAGAAATCTCAAATAGAAAAACTTTTCCAGTTCCTCGGGGTTGTAGCAGTGTGATAACCAGTGAAAACTTTAAATATAAAAATGCCCCCTAAATAATATAAAACTGGTATAAATCTGTATTTGTAACTGAGGATGCCAGGTGTTGCAGCAAGTGCTCTCTTAATTCCTGTTTTCTTTTTGCATGTAGCTGGAGATGACTTGTTTAAGACAATTATTTATAAGCCCTGTAGATCATGGTGTGGGTCTGGGTTAGGCAGCTTTTGGAAATTATGGTGGTTGGGAGAAGTTCAGCTGGTCAGTGGGCATGGAGAGGGTCTGTGGTTTCCTTGATTTAAAGAGAAGATAAATTAAAAAAAAAAAATTCAGTATGTCTGTGTTTTGGAGAAATCCAGCCCTTGAGTGCACAGCCTACATGTTGAGTTGTTTAGGGAAGCATCTGAACAGTTCCAGGTGCTCTCTGCAGGAGTTGTGTTGTTGACTTCGTCGGGATTTGCCTTTTCCATCCCACGTGGTAGAAGAGATGCTGTGGTATGTGACTTCTGCAGCCTTTATAACAACAGCCAACTAAAGGAATAAAGCAAGGGGATGTTGGGGATTAATTGAGATTAATTTTTTAATGGTTGCTAGAAGCTGAATCAAGTAGAAGCCTGTGACCTGAGGCTGCCTGTGTGGGCAGGAGGGGCCCATGGTGTTGCCCACAGGGCTGGCCACCTGGCCTGTGGGATGAAGTGGAAATATAAAGCACATCCTGGATTCATGTGCCATTACATGACCACTGTTTGTTTCTTGTAATCCATGTGGGTGTTAATGAGAAATTGTTGGTATGCTTCCTTCGGGACTTGGGGGATCCCAGGGCAGCCCTGCTCACCCTGTGCTGCCAAACACCCAGAATGAGCTTGGGGCTCTGCCTGCAAAACTGCCCCTCTGGGTGGTTCAGGGGAGACTGATTTAGGGGTCTTCATCCCATGTTTTTGGGAGATGGGACATGTATTTGTGCTCTGTCATCAGTATTTTAAAAGCTGCTCTTCATATAAAGTTTGACAGATATTAAATGCTTCAATATTATAGATACTTCATTTCCTTCTCACATATTTCCATTTAATTTGTCAAAAACTCAGGACTTTACTGTTGCTAGCTTTGCAAGAAAAGGACAAGGGCAAGGCATACTCTCAGCCATTTCTTTGCTCAGCTATTAACTGTGGACTTTATGTTTCCTTTGTATGAAAGATTACTTCTAGCTAGTGCTTTGTGGTAACCACACTAAAAGAAATATGGAGCAGGGTGAGAAGCTGGATCTGGTAACTACAGAATGGAATTGAAACAGACCCCTGAATTTAAAAAAAAATATTCTCCTTTTTAAATTTCAGAATAAGTAGATCTCGTGTGAATCTGACATGCACAGGAAAATCACCTAGTGACTGATTAAAGACTAGGTTTTTAGCCAATATCTTAAGATCTTTGGTAGGAACTTGTGTTGCTGCCTGAGAGTTGTGTCATTCACACTTCAAAAATTCACAGTTTGTGCATAGTTTGGGGCAGTGAAGCTGTACTTGAGAATCTGGTCAGAGCTTTTCCCTCCTGGAAATACTGATATCCAAGCTGTCACACCTACTGTGGTATGAAAACCATGGACAGACTGATTATTCTGATGCCACTTGACCTTGCTTGTCACCCACATGTTGAAATTATCTATGTACAGAGTATGAAGGCTGCATGAAGCTTCTATCCATAGATCACACAGAATTGCTCAACTATTGCTAAATGTCCTTTTTGTTGCCATCCATGTAAATGGTCCTCAAGCCACATCTCATTTTCTGCCACAAACCAAACTGAATTTTCTGTACGTATGTAAAGCTGCAAAAAGCCTGTTACAAGGTACAAGAACGGGTAGCAGAAAAGGAGCTGGTGGAATAAAAATTGGAATTCCTGGTGAATTCTGCCTAACCCATGCTGCTGGAAGTACTCTCTTGAAACTCACCTCTAGTCCTTGTCTGGTGTGACAGCACAAGGTTTGCAATAATGAGGAACAAAATTTGCCTGAAAAGAAAACAAATCTGCTAAAGGATAGAAATTATGCTTCAATTCTGGTTGTGAACAGGGGGAATTCACCCTTGCATAGGGCGAGCAAGGCTCTGCATTAAACTGGCTTTTGTGATTTATTCAAGGACAAGATGGAGATGTGCAATGGCACGGAGGGGTTGTAGCTATGTTAGAACATAAATATCTGTGCTGCAGACAAGGACCTGAATTGCTTTTGGGTGGTTACATTTTGAAATGAAAACAGGATAAAAACACAGACAGTTTACTAAATACTGATATTTGTTTCAAGTGATGTTTTCAAGTGTTTTGCCATTGAGGCTGAACTTGAAGTCTTTGCTTGTTCTTACCTTGTAAAACAAAGAATGCGAGAATTAAATTTCACTGCTGGTTTTTCTGTAGCTCTAAAACTGAGTAACTCAACAAAAAGACCAGAAGTATGCTAAAAATGTAGCAGTGGCTTCTCAAATGAAAGATTTCCTGGAATTATTATTCCCTTAATTTGGTGGGTGGGTGCGGTTTGGTGTGGTAGTGCAAAGGAATGGATCATATTAAAGGCTTAACAGCTGTATATTTGTGTAGGAAGAGTGTGTGTGTCAGTGAAGTAAGGCTTTAGTGTAGTCTAAGCAAACCAAACAGAGTGTGTATTTTTTTTTTCCTCTATGCTATGAGGCTGGAAATGAGGAAGTGAGTCAGTTTCTTGCAGGGAAGGAAAGAGTTGAAAACAGATGGGACATAGTGTAAGCAAATGAGTGGTACCTGTGGAGTGTTACTGGGTGGGGACAGAAGCACCAGGATGAGAGTGGGGATGGGCACACACAAGGGAAGAGATGGATCATAGAATCCCAGAATGGTTTGGGTTGGAAGGGACCTTAATGATCATCTCATTCCAATGCCTTTGCCATGGGCAGGGACACTTTCCACCATTCCAGGTTGCTCCAAGCCCTGTCCAACCTGGCCTTGAATACTTTCAGGGATGGAGCAGCCACAGCTTTCCTGAGCAACCTGTTTTAGTGTCTTAACACCTTCACAGTAAAGAATTTCTTCCGCATATCTAATGTAAACCTGTTTTTTTTTTCATTAAGGCCTTTTCTTGTCACTCCATGACCTTGTTTAAACTCCCTTGCCAGCTCTTTTTGAGCCCCTTTATGCACTGGAAGGGGTTCTGGGGTCTTCTCAAGGCCTTCTCCAGGCTGAAGAGCTCCACTCTGAGTCTGCCTCCATAGCAGCCTTACAATCATCTTCCTGACCCTCCTCTGGACTCTATCCAACAGTTCCCCCTTCTTTTCACGTTGGGGACCCCAGAGCTGGATGCAATACTCCAGGTGAGGTCTCAGGAGAGCAGAGTAGAGGGGGAGAATCACCTCCCTCGATCTGCTGATCCCACTTCTTTTGGATGGCACATCAGAGGTCGGGGAAGAAGGAAGTCTAAGGAGGCAGAACAAAGAGATCCAGGCTCAGGTAGCTGGCTGTGTTTCCAGTGCTGTGAGTTCCCCTGGTGCATCAGGAGCCGGGAGCACCTGCTGCATCACTCTGCAGGTGCAGAGGCAGATGCTGGGTTGCTCTTCGATGGACCTGGCATGGTCTCACTCTGAGATGAAAGAACAGCAGCACCTGAAATGAAGTGTCTTTGGAGAGGATTGCAGAAGGCTGGAAACAACACTTTAATAAAGAGTAACTGGTGAAATCTGCAGGTGGAAGTTTCTTTGGGCCCTTCAGGGCAGGCAGTGCCTGTGTGCTGGTGAGAGCCAGAGGCTGGAGTCACTCTGGTTCAGTACCTGCTTCTGTCCAGAGCATCTCCTGAACTACCAGAATTTGGCCCTTGGTCACATTTAAAGAAATAAGTTCATGACTCTATTCAAAAGTATGCTGCAAAGTGCTGCATTGATGAGAACATTGAATTTGTCAAAGCAGGATGGAACATTGTCCTTACTCAGCTGATGGTAGTTGGGAGCTGCACGTGGCCAGGCAAGCTCCTGGGGAAAGGCTCTGGGGCCACATCTGCCATGGTGCATGGGAGCAGGACAGGATGGACGTGCCTGGCTGTGTCAGGGAAGGGAGGGGTGAAATGCAGGGTGAGCTCTGATTCTCCTTGTTTCTGCCAAGTGTTTCAGCTCTTCCCACCTACGTGCTGGTGGGCAGGCTGGTTACACGGGATGGAAAACTCTGTGTAGGAAATGCAGCTTCAGTTCAGACTGTTTTGGTCATTAGGGCTTGGAGCAGAACAGCCTGTGTGGTGGTGTTTTACAAGCACAGCTCCTGGTATTAAATAGCTTTTGTTTTCACTTTGTTTATTAAGCTTTGGCTCAGTTTCTTTCTGTTTACCAGCAAGGGCCCTTTTCACCCTATTAAGTTTTAAAGCATAACTCTTACTCCTCATTTACATTGCCTTACTTTGTTTTGACTCCTGGTATTTGGTGTCTAGATTTAGTGTTCGATGGAAAAGCCAGGCCTGCAGTACCCATTGGTCTCCTTGGTATATCAACACAAATAAGTTTTTGATTTATTAAAGTTCTTTCTGTTAATGGACAAATGAGGAATTACCTGCATAAGCATCCTCCAGAGCAAAGCTGTGGTTGAGAGCTCTAACTGGGAAGAATCCCATGTCAGTGTCTAACCAACCTTTGTTGTATTGGCCAAAATATTTTTTATATATATAACAGAGTCAGTATCATCCTTTAGAGGCATGGTCACCATCTTCTGGCTTTGGTCACTTCAGTGTTTCAGCAAACTCTGCAGCACAGGCATCTCCCCAGGCCTGGGCTCAGCTGTGCCTTTCCTGTTAGGATTTTATCCGTGGTGCACTCCACAGTTTTTTAGAGGTCTTGCTATAAATCACCAGTTTTTAATACTTAATCATATAATCATAAGAGATACTGTTATTTTATTTTCACATTGTTGCCCAACTAGAAAATACCAGAATTTGCAGAGGAACCTTTTATCATCTGTGGTATTTCTGGTGTTTTTGGTGCCTCTCTGTATGTTAGAGATAGGCTCTTTGCCCTTTTAGTGTTTGGTCACCTTAGAAAACTGTGGTCCTGGTGATGCATCCTTTATTCCTTTCATGTGCAATAAATAACTTTCAGGTTTTTGTATCTTTGTGAACTTTGTGTTGAAGTCTAAGAGAGAGCAAAGGGCTGCTAACCTGGAGCAGGTTTTTCCCATGTTACTGTCAGTGAGATCATACCACCATTCTCATCTCATGGTTTTATTTTTTTAGCACACCACAATCAAGTATAGGAAGCCATGTAAGAAGCCAAGAGTAAACAATGGGATGCTTTGTTTACTGTGTGAATGATCTTAGCGTCTCCATTTTAAATCCGATAATGCTAAGAATAATTATGGAAATTTATTTTGCATGTGTGTGATTAAATCTTGAACCAGATGCACCTGCACTTGCAGCTTTGCTGGGTGGAATATCTGGTTCTTTACAGTTGGTAGCTGCTATTTGTTACAGCTCCCCTGACACGAGACAAAAGGAAAAAGAAACTTGGCACGTAAATAAATTTTAATTTGGCTTAATCTTTCCAAATCCTAAATTGTGACTGTATTGTAGCACGCACTGAGAGAAAGGGAGAGCGATACAACTAAGGCTGGGAATATTTTGGAAATTCTGTGAAAGTTTCCAAGGATTTCTTGAGACCCTTGCTGATGGTCTGTGTCCACCTAGGCTGGAGGGATGGCCACAGCCTCTCCTGACCCTGCAGCCTGGTCCCTGGGGAAGCCACTGGGATGGGACCTAGCAGCCAGTGCTGTGTCCTGCTGACGTGGCCTCTGGGCACAGGAGCTCTGGTGGAGGAGAAGGGCAGGGGCTGAGTCATCAGCAGGGTGAGAAATAAATTAAGACTTGAACCATTCAGTTTACATGGATGTAAAAACCACTCGTGCTGCTTCCCAGCACCCAAACGAGCAGAGAAGCACTTCTGGAAGCTTGTCCTTTGCTAAAATGAAGATATTTTTGTATATTTTTTGGAATGCCTAAGAATCTGCTGCTGGGAAGTGCGTTGATCTCTAGAATTAGGATGGCAGACTTTAAAGGCAAATGTTAGAACATATAGTCTGGGCTGTAATTTAAGACTTTTTTTGGGGTTTGTAAATATGCAGGACTTGAATTTGGGGTTTGTGTCTGTCCTTATTTTACTTGTGTGAGTGTATATATATATATATAATGTCTGACAGAATCAGGAACCGTGGTACATCCAAGGGCCCTTGGGAAGGCTGTCTTGTACCAGCATCCTATCAATTTTTAAGTTTCCCAGTATCTCTGGATCTCTCCCCAAAACACAGGGAAAGCTCTGTGGGTGTATGGGTATCTGCAGGAATGCTGGAGTGGTGTCAGCCCTGCTCAAATGCAGGTAATATCCTCCTGGTGTGGATCCAGTGCATTCCAATCAATGGTGGCAGGATTTTAACGTCCAAGATCCACATTCTTTACTCAGGGTACAGACATTGCAAACCCATTAGTCAGTGCTTTTAGTCTTTTTACAGTGCAGCTATAGTTCTGAATTAGTAAGGCAATTGCAGTCAATTCTCTTAATCTGAAGTAATTATATTTGTTGACCAGAAGAATCATGAAATTATTCCATTATCCTTATTAAATTCCTTTACTCTTCATCACAGACAAATATTTAGTTTCCCAGGCTTTTTATTCTCTAATGTCTGAGATTCTGGTTCATGTTTGTTGTTCAAGTAGGAGATGTGGATTGGGGATGGGGAGGAAGCACATTTCTCTTAGAATCTTTGCAGGGCTTTTGTTATTATGCTTCTTATTTCTAATTTTGAAACAAATCTCAACTTAGATAAGTAACAATAATGAATTGACTTTAAATGGTAAGGAATGTAAATTGGATTGTTGATTTTGCTAAATTTTAAATTGTACTTATTCCCACCATAAAAAAAAATACAACCTGTCATGGTTGTTGAAAGCTGTATTGAATCAGCTGTTGATTCTGCTGTTATCAGATTTCTGGGGCTGGGTAGCTTTCACTCTCTGACAGCCTAACCCCTTCTATATTTAGATACAATTTGTGTGATTGTATCATGAAGAGTCTTGTCCGTTCCTTCTGCACCAGTGTTGTCTTGTGGTCGCTGCCGTGGGGTGGGTTCTGTGCCTGTGACATCAACAGCTCATTTTCTGCTTCACTAATATTTTCATTAATAGAGGTTTGAAGAACAGATGATATTAGCAGGAATAAATTGCTGAGTCAGCTTTGTAATGAGAGCATCACTGGCTTCAAAACAAAAAGCACAGGAAAAAGCCCACTCAACCACATTAACCAGTGCGAAATTGCATAACTGTGGACAACCTCAAAGTGTGTAGACTGCCATCCAGTTGTATCAGTAATAGTTGTTTTACAGTAAATCTAGAATCTGACTTAATATTCCAAATTATTTAGGACAAATAGCCTAGAAACAAATAAACCTACACTATGATTTACTCATTTAAACACCACAAGACTTAATTTTTATTTTTCCTTTCTTCATGGGCCAGAGAGCTTCAAATACTACTTAAAAATCAAGCTACTCCTGGAAATGAGTGGGAGTTTTGTTGGGTTTTTTTTTCAATGTTCAACAAAAGACCAAGTTCTGTCATAATTTGTTCAATATAGTTTTTTATTAATGTGCCCCATGTGTTATAATGTAAAGCTGCAGGGTTCTGCACATGCTTTGTTTATAAGCTGATTACTGCTTATGACTTTTTGCCTTCTTGATTAGATTATTAACAACAGTTTTGATGAAGTGTTTTGTGATTGGTTTTTTTTTTTTCTCCTTGCTCCTGTGTTTCTTAAAGTTCATTCCTCTTATTTCTGTTGGGAATGAGATTGGGGGAACATTTGAGTGTGTAGATGGGGGTGTCACAAGCAGTGCCTTCCTCTCTGGGTTGCTGTTAATTTTCTGTCAATACACCCCATACAGGAGACCTTAAAAAATATTTGGTAGCACAGAACCACAATAGTTTGGTGTGTATGGAAAGGATTCAGACTACCCATCAGCAAGGTTTGTTTTTGTTCTCCTGACAAGTGAAGGGCTCCGTGACCCTGCAGGTATGGAAGAAAAAACCTGTGCAGAAACCCTGGTGTAAGACTTTGTCAGCAAGATATGTTCTAATTGTTATGTTATGGGAAGACTTTGGTATTGCCAGGACTGGCCAAGCAAGAGCTTGCAGGGTTTTTTTTTGTCAAAATACTTGGAATTTTTTTTTTTTTTTTTTTTTTTTTCACACCACC
>VZTN01033974.1:1443799-1589415 GCA_013400515.1 Erpornis zantholeuca
TTTTTTTTTTTTTGACCATACAGCTTTCAAGCAGAGTTTTATAAGTGACCATTTGGTCTATAACGATCTATATACTGTTTATATCCAAGCTCCACCTTTTATGTGGTGTACATGTTACTGACAAAAATCCAGCCTAAAATTCCTAGAAACTCAGGGAGTTTTTGGTTCCCCTGCCTGCTGCTGCCGAGGGTGAGGCTCTTCAAATGCCATCTCAGCGAGGTCACTCCAGATGACCTCGGCGTAACGTGATAAAAGACTATTTTTGTCTCAGCAGACGATATTATCTCACCATAACATTTTTGAACATTTCTGGCTGGATTGTTCTGAGTGTTGGAGCTGTGCCTGGAGAGGGGACAGAAACACAATGCCTGCCATTCTCAATTGTGTGAGCACTTCGGTTTGATGATGGGACTGTGGCGAGTAGGGTGGGAGTGGGACATTAATTAGGTCCTTCCAGTTCAGTTCCCAGCATCTGTAGCCTTGAGACTTACACTAGCCCAAAAATTTTAATTTCTAAACCAAGTATTTGTGTATGAGTGTCTCTGTGTATATATGTTCATACACTTCTACATAAAATAGGTATCTATGTACAGCTGTGTGAAGATTCATACGTATATTCAAATATATATGTATTTTTATCACCTGAAGGTGGTTACTCAGCTCTTCAAAGCCTTTCCAGCTGTGGCTCTCCTCTGAGTGGAAGTTTTTGCAATCCTTGGTGCAAGCATGGAAATGGCAAGTAAGTGCCATGGGGTGATTTGCCCACAGGACTTTCTCTGAGGCTTCATTAAGGTTACTTGAGTTAGAAGTAATTTGCCTCCCCCGAGGGAAAATTCTGATATTTGGAATGTTTGTCAGTCATCTGCAAAACGGAATGAACATAATTGGTGGCTAATTGTTTGCAAGAACTGTGAAACACAATTACGAAGAGTTAAGCTGAAACCAGTTGTGTTTACGAAATCTAGCAGAAGGAAAACTATATTAATCCTGCCTCAATACCGGGAAACGCAATTAGTGTAATTAAGACTATCATACTGTAATTTTCTTGGCGACTCTGCGCCTTGGCAGCCGCGTTGCCGTGCCGGGGCCGGAGCGGAGCGCGTTCCTGCCGGCGGCTGCTTCTGCCAGGCCTTGGTTCGCCCTGCCGTGCCTTCCTCCTTGGCCCTGCCGTGCCTTCCTCCTTGGCCCTGCCGTGCCTTCTTCCTTGGCCCTGCCGTGCCTTCCTCCTTGGCCCTGCCGTGCCTTCCTCCTTGGCCCTGCCGTGCCTTCTTCCTTCATCCCTGCCGTGCCTTCTTCCTTGGCCCTGCCGTGCCTTCTTCCTTGGCCCCGCTGTGTCTTCCTCCTTGGCCCCACTGTGCCTTCTTCCTTCCCCCCTGCCGTGCCTTCCTCCTTGGCCCTGCCGTGCCTTCTTCCTTCACCCCTGCCGTGCCTTCTTCTTTCACCCCTGCCGTGCCTTCTTCCTTCACCTCTGCTATGCCTTCTTCCTTCACCCCTGCTATGCCTTCTTCCTTGGCCCACTGTGCCTTCTTCCTTGGCCCTGCCATGCCTTGGGTGGCCCTGCCGTGGCACGCAGGGGATGTGGCTGCTGCCCCGTGGGAAAAGTGCTCCGATTCCTTCCTTTGGGGCTCGGCTGCGGGCACGGTGTGGTTTTTATGCGCTGTTGTCTGTGCTGGCTGCAGCTGTCTCCGTGCCCCTCGGCAGGCAAAGGGAGGTTTGGGATCCTCTGTGCGGTTCCTCCAGCTGGAATTTCACCCGAGGCGCTCCTTGGGCTGTGTTTTCTGCCAGTCCTGCCCTGACAGCGCACTCCAAGCTCCCCCTCTATCCTGGGGCATCCTGGGGGTCCTGAGCCCTGTGTAGGATGGGGCCCATTCCTCTGCAATTAGGGCAGAGGAACAGAGAGATGGGAATTGCAATTAGATTCTTGTTAGCATTGCATGCTGTATCATGAGAAGCGCATAAATAAATAGCTTTGTCTATTTTGTCTATTTTGAAGTATACTTAAACATGTTTAACTTGATCTTAGGAGCAGGAATCACAGATATCCCTGTGCTGGTAACAATGTGGACCATCGCTCTTAAATCTTAAAGCTTGAATATATATTGCTGATGGATTTGTTGTAGAAAGTGCCCAGGTCAGGAAAAAATGAGTATGGTAACATAGTTGTTATTGTTGCAGTTTGTCTGTCACTGCTGTGAATGCATGTAATTAAGGGTTAATCAGCATAATGCCTACTTTGAGCTCTTCTTAATGGTTTAATTGCTTCTCCGAGTTAAATAAACACTTTATGCTTATTTTACACAATTTTCCCCGGGGAGCTTGTCACATGGAAGTGTACGTTCATGTATTTATTTTTTAAACATGAAGAATAATCGGTTATTTAATTAAGGTTCTCCTGAAGCTCTCTTTTGGGATATTCTGTGTTCTTATGAGCTGCTCTGATAACTAATGTGTCAGAATAGGCTGGGTAAGAGAGGTAATGAGTTTGTCAGTGGGAAAATGAACGTGCAATGTTAATGTTATTATTCCAGAGTCATCTGCGTGCCCATCCTTTGTGGATGCCTGTGTGCATTTTTCTGTACTTTGTAAAATACTTCAACAGTTTCAAGTGGCTGTGATGGCTGCAGAAGATGGCTGAGGACTGTCCCCTAGTGATGTGAGGCTCTGGGTACCAACTGGTGTGAGGCAGAGCATATGCAGATTGTAAGGTCTCCCTAGAGGTTTCTCTTCTCTAGGCTAAACAAGAAACTGTCCAATTATTTTGATCCTTTTTTTCCTATTCGTTTTCATTCTGAACATTTGTCTTTTAAAAGACACTTTATTTCACTGCATGCCACATGTATCACACGTCCATTGGGACTGCCTGGAGTCTGCAGAAAATTTTACCTGGCTCTTCCTCTTACTGTGTAAAAGTCTTCCTGTTTTTGTAAAAGATCACCTACCCCAGAACACTTACAAGGGATATTCAGTATCTGTCTTTATTACCTGCATTTCTAGATCCTGTCTGCTCAGCCAAGGTACAGCTCTCTTTGAGTATTATTGGAATTTGCTCCTTACAAAAGGCCAGAGCAGTGTGCAGCCTGGCTAGCAGGCTCCTCTGTGAGCTGGTGACCCTGTTCAGCAGTGACATTATTTAGCACAGGAACTGAATGTTTTCCTGATAGTTTCTCAGCCAAGGAGTCTTGGTTTACAAAATGTTTATGGGGTACAGTGCAATTACTATATAGAGGGCTTTTCCCTTTCCTTCATAGAGGGGAATTTAATATGTTTCCCTGAAATGGTTTAAACTGCTGAATTAATTAATGCATTGAGTTAACATCATGTTTAAAAAAATGCTGTTGTAACTGCCTTGCCACTTCTCTGGTAGTGCAAATCTAGCTGCTGTCCCTTCTCCACGATGGTGTTGTAAATACCACACTAAACAGCCAACCTCACCCTATTTTGAAGCCAGTTGTGTTGGTAAACACCAGACTAATCTCCCTAACCGGGTCTGTGAATGTTTGTGTGGGAGGTGGTGGTGTTGTGCAGATCAGGGGTGGTTTTGTTTATGACCAGAAGGGTGTAAGGACAAACTTCATACTCTGCTGGGTCTTGGAGCAGTGAGTGGCTTTGGATGAGCATGTGAGCAATGGCAGAACTTTTAGTCGAGGTTTTCTCCTCCTCTTCACTCCAGCAGCTTCTCTGGAAGTGGGGCTTAACTCTACAGAAAGGTGGAGTGTGTTCAAAGACTTTCCAGTTTATTTATTGATGCCTTGTCTTTATTTGAACTATGGCCTTTTATATGTTCAAATAACAGAAGCTTATGTTTTCCTCAGCGTGAATCTAAGACTGAAATTGTGTTGTTGACAAATACAGCAAATTGAATGGATTTCAGTTTTAAGGCCAACATAGATACTTGAGCATCAAATTTGGGTGCTCTGCTTAGATCATGTGCACAAAAGAAATAGAGATCTATAAGCTGATAAATGGCATTTATCAACTGCTGCTCATTCACAGTTATTTCCATTCTAGATGTAGCCAGAAAAGCTTATGCACAAGATGGGTTAAGTGAATTAGGCAATTATTTGTGCCAACTGCTATGTCAGAAATAGAACTGGAGCTATTTTCTAAGCCCAGACTGTATAGTTGTAATATTCCTTCAGTACTACTACCTCTCCTCTACTTGCAACTTCTTAAACACCTTGTTTTCTTTAGGAGCTGTATGGCAAGAACAATTTTGAATATCCAATTTGGAGCATTATTTTTCTTGCTTTATTTTTACTTTTAAGATAGATGTGCCAGGCAGGCATAGTGCTTAGTCTTATCTGCCTGCATTTAGTGAGTTGCTAAGAGCAGTTTGTGCAAATGTCTGGGCAATTTTAAATTGAACTTTTTATAATTAAAAATGTAATGAGAGTCATTAAAGCAGCAGTGATTCTGTTCTAAGGACAAATGCAGTTAGAGGCTGAAAAATTGCCTTCCAAACCAGATAGCCCTTAAAAGCTGGCAGCATGCAGCTCTGCTGATAAGGAACACAGGGCTCTCTTTAAGCCCTGCACGCTTCCACACAGGTTTTGCTGGTGTTTCCAACAGTTTGTAGCAGAGGCTGCTCTCTCCACAGCTTTCCCACCCCCCTCACTAAAAAGTGACTCTTGCACATGTGTGTGGAGCTGACATTCTGACTCCCTTTGGGGACAGCTGATGCTTCTCCCCATGAGATGTGCCTGGGAAACGTGGCCAGAGCAGTTGTGTGCTCAGTGGGGTGAGAGCACTGCCTGCCTTCAGGGGGGACCAGAGACCCTCCAAATTCCTCAACAGCCAGCAGAGCAAATTTGCCCCCTTCAGAAGGAGTTTCAGAGCACATAAGTGAACTGCATGCTCTGATTAATGGTCTTTTTAAAGAGTACTTTTGAGTAAAAGAGGGAGACTCCAGGCTGCAAGTCTGAGAGAGTGTTGGCTGAAGTAACATCCTCCAAAGATGATGTAGAGAATCATGCTCAAAGTTTTAATTGTATTTTTCTGGACAGAGATAAAGTGAAAATAGTATTTTATTCCCAACTGTCATTGTATTTGGTTTGCTGGCATCCACCAATGCTGTTTTATTGTACACAAGGAACTCTTTTCTGCCCCTTTCTGATTTCTTTCCCTTCTGTGAAATTCTACCTGCAAATTACTGTCTTCCAGTATGTCTAATCTATATTCAGACCTTTATTTTAATGGTATCTCAGAAGCTGGGTAATGGTTCTTCAGCCTTGCTGTGGATGTGTTGCTACACATTTTTGTTGTGGAGTTTTCAGCTCAGTAAAGTGTCTGCTCTGTCTCGTACTGCTCTGAAGTGCTTCTCTTCCTTGTAATGTTTGTATTAGTGGAAGACAGTTTTTACTGGTAAAAATGGTGGTTGTTTTTGACTTTGGAAAAGTTGTGGTTTGATACAAATGACCTGACCTGATGAAGGGCTGCTGCTGAAAGACAGGACCTCATGGTGTCCTCTCCACCCTTTTTTGCATCATTTTCCACTGTTTCCCTGGTGCTGGCATTTGCCTGACCTGTTAGCCTGGTCAGGAAGGAAAAACTGATCTTCTGCCATTTAGTCTCAGCTCCCACAGTTCAGGAGCTAAAAAGAGGAGGAGGTCAGGAGGAGGAAGAAATGAGAGGGATGCTTCCACTTTAGTGGCATTAGCTCACAAACCTATTTATCCAGTCACTCATTATGAACCCTGGTAGGAAAATGATGAACTAATGTGAGTTAGGAATATGAGCTGCATGTTACAGGGGTTTGAAAACAAGAAAGCCACTTGCTGAATTATTTTTTCAGTTCACAGATGGTTTCAAGTGCCTGCTTTGCACTGCTTGTTGGGTGTGTGTGCCACAGGCTTTGGGAGGCTGTGGGACATCATCACATGGGCCCCCCAGAAGAGAGTCTGGGACCCTCTTGTCTTTGAGACCCTTTTTATTGTTTTTCCTGCATATGCTCTTGCTCTGGGGCTTTTGAAACCCAGCCCATAAAGAAACCATCCATTATACTTGGGTCACCTCAGGCTTCTCTCTGCTGTGAACTAGAACTGATCATCTGCTGAACTGCCCAGAAAGAAATGGAAAATGCAGATGCCTGAGGGGCACTTGAGCTGAGGAGGTGCTGGGCAGTCAGATGTCACTTCAGTCCTGTGGAGATCTGCTGGCAGAACTGTGCATTTTCTTTGAGTTATCTGGGAACCATTTAATTTATTTTCAAGGAAAATTGCAGACACTTGTTGGGGATCAGTAAATTGTGAGGGGTGCACAAAGGGATAATCCATGCAGTCCCTGCTCCTCCCTGGTCCTCAGCTCAGGAGCCCTTTCCCTAAAGGATTGCTGTGTGGAGAGGAAATCTCACCCTGATTTCAGAGCAATATAAATCCTTCAGCTCAGAAACAGTGGCCTCTCTTCCTGTTGTTTGTCTCATTCTTCTGTCCAAATGCATGGGGAATTACAATGTCTCCTGGACTTGAGAGCACATCTTATTTCAAATTCAGATGAGGAATGCCAATTAGCCCTGCTCTAGATCTTCCTGCCTTGCTTGCAACTTGATCTACGTATTTTGTACTTTGTTGTGTCAGTGCATCCATTCTACAGGAAGCACTTGGGACTTCTGTACCTGCAGCATTTTTCCACACTAAAGGTCAGCTTTGGCATCTTTAACTGAGAGAGCACATCTTGGGCTAAAGCCTTGGGGTAGATGCTGTGACAGGCATCTTGCACCCCCAGCATGCCCTTGTAGCTTCACAGGCTGACCACAGCTGAGAGACCATAAATCTGCCTTTTTCTTGGCCTGTGCATGAGGCAGAGAAGAAGCTAAACTGGTGTTTTAAGTATAAACACATGTACTATCTGTGCTGGTAGTGGGTTTTACCCAAGAGCTTTGTAAAAGTGGAAATTTGTCTGCTGGATATTTCTGTTTGTCCTTGAAAGAGAGCATCTCAAAAATACACATCCAAATAGGTTTGCATGTCTGGGAATTCATTTTCCTTTCCACCTGGCCATTTCCCCATTTCCTTTTTGAAGTTTTTGCTGCTGCCTGAAAACTGGAAATCTTGTTGGCCTCTAAGTGTCTTCTTGAGACTGGAGTGGGTTTTTTTGTGTTTTTTCTTCGTATTTAATATCACCATCAGCCTCATTTCACGATGGCACATGCCTTCCTATCCTGCTAACCATTGTGCTGTATCTGCTGGAAGCTGGAGGGTTTTGTTACCTGTAGACAAAGAGAGGTAACTCCGAGGTGTCTGCCAGCAGCAGGACCCAGCTCCCCACCTGGCCTTGCACACAAAGGGGCTCTGTCCTCAGGTTTGTCTGTAGCCACACAAAGTCTGAAAGCTGAGCTCTGTGGGGAAAATGACACAAATTCCACGTTTGTGTTGCAAGCCCGGGGTTTCAAAGGGGAGCAGTGCTGCACCTGTAGCCTGGTTTAAGATATTATTGTAGCAGTTACTGTCTCAGTAGATGTAGGACTTAGTATTTTGTGTTTGAAATTACTTTGTAAGAGGGAATGTATTTGGTGTAACATCAGTCTCAGATGTGACAAGAGCAAAAACTGTAACTTTGAGGATTGGGGTTTTCCTTTGACTTTCACTGTGAGCAGTGATAATCACTTATTTCCATCCAGGGATTTATCAAGGGGAGGAGGATGGTCATATTTTCTTTTACTTCAGCCTTAAATTGAAGCACGAAGTGGTGATAACTTCTCAGGCTCTCGTGTGTTTATGTTAAAACCTTGGTCAGCACTTCCCTTGCTCTGAGCCAAGGCTGAAGAGACACTTGGCACATCTCTGTGTTACCAGTGGGCAGTTGCCCTGATGCCAGAATAGATTGTGATTTCCAGTGAAAAATGCATACATGGCAGGGAGAAACGATTTATTTTGACATTCCTTGAAGCACAAACAGCTGGGCTCAACGTTTTTTTTATATTTTTTTTTATAATTTTAAAAGCACAGTGGCATCTCCCTCGATAATCAGAATTCCAGCGGAGCAGGAACAGCAGGGCATAGTTCCGTGCGGAGTGTTGCAACACAGATTATCCGATGTGAAACAGCTGTATTCATTACTAATAGAGCAATTTGACAAAACACCAACACGGCTTTTTTTTTTTTCTTTCCCACAAGAACAGATGTGTGGAGCAGGCTGCCACCCCCTCCCCAGATTGCCAGCATCTGTGCGTCAGTCGTGCTCCGAGGTGCGGCGTGGCCGCGGCGCCTGCCAGAGGAGATGCGTTTATTTCATCCGTGCGGATGGAATAGTTGTGTCCTGACTAACCAGGATCCATCGGCTGGAAAATTTTAACGAGTTGGGAGAGAAAAATCTTTTCTGCCTTGTTATTGCTTATTACTTAATAATAATGTTTTGTGGGTGCAAATGTGTTGTACCTTCCCAACACATGCCAAGCACATATGAACTTCCTTCTCTTTTTTTTTTTCTTACTGTCAGCTGTTAAACAGGCAGTAAAGGATTTGTAGTCTGCTGTACACCTCTCAGGTCCTCCCTGAGAACAGTGGAGCTGTTGCTGAGCTTGCAGATGGGAAAATATATATTGCAGCCAAAACACATGAGGCTGTGGACAGTGAGAGTCCCTTTCCCTTCCTTCTCCACCTGCATAAGTCAATTTGTTTATTCTGTGTTTAAGTTCTCAGTAGAAGCACCTGTGGTTGCAGTAACTTGTTTACAATTAAACTACTATATCATAGGGGCCACCTAAACATACTAAATAGAAAGTGTATTGCCTTTGGGAGGTCATTGACTCTGGAGTAAGAGGAAGGGAGGAGGGAGAGCAGCAGGGACTGTGTGGGGAGCTGGGGAAGACACATGGCTTCAGACAGTTCAGAAATAGAGCTTTGATTTATTTCTGTTATTTGTTAAAAATATCAGTCAGCCCTCCTTGTTGAAATGCAAGGCATTGAATAACAGAATGTGATCACAGTTACTTTTTATAGAAGATAGGATACTTTTCTCAGCGCATCAAAGCAAGGAGATGACAATTCCATTTCCCATGTCCCTGCAGCAGTGTTTTTTTCATCTGACTAACATGCTGAGAGTTGCCCAGTTTCTCAGATTTTTGGGTTTTGGACAGATTTCTCAGATATTTGGTCTCCACGTCTTAGAAGCAAATAATTTCAAAACCTTGTTTGTTTTATTAGCCTGCCAATAGTTGTCAGTAAGTATTTCACTGGAAAGAAATGAAGAGCACAGAAGGTGAGAAATCTGAAGAATCTGAGAAATCCCATGGAAACTGAAAATTAAGTAACTGTGAGATGGTTTTACTTCAGGTGCACTTGTTGGCCTGATGAGTGTGATCAAAGACTTTGAGTGTTTCATGTAACTCCAGGCAGCCCCTGGGGGTGGATCCAGCACCTCGGTGCCCTCTGTAATGGGAAGGGCATCCCAAGAGGTGCATTGGACAATCAGAGGCATGGACAGAAGGGTGTTCATGGGCACCTCAGCATCTCACAGCTTGGTGGGATGGATCTGGATTAAGGCCTTTAGGAAGAGTTGGTTTATGTGAAGCTGGAGGAGGTGCTCAGTCCTTGCTCTTTCGGCACAAACCAGGGAGCACAGACAGAAAGATGTGCAGCTGCTGCTCTAGAAATAGGCACTTCGTTTTCTAGAGAGGTAAAGATGTACTTGTCATACTCCCTCAATTAAACACAGTACAGTTAAGGTGTAAAGCAGGTTTCTTTCACATGCTGATAATTTTGGGGGCCTCTGGTAGCATGTGGTTTTACAAAAAAGAAGTCCCTTCTTAGTAAGTTGTAAAATCTTGAGAGTGCAAAACAGAAGAAAACCAAAGAGTTTTCCAGTGCAGACTTTTTGGGCAGCCCAGCTCTTGCTGAAATACACATATTTGTGTACAAAGGCAGCAGTTTTAGGCAGACACAGCACATGGGGGCAGTGCTGGTGGGATGCTGGTGAATGCCAGGAGTGAGTGCTCCTGTGGCTCGGCGAGATGAGCAGGACAATAACCCAGGGAGAGCCCTGGGCAGATCAAACACGGTGCCTGCTTTCATCACAGCAGCCGAGATCACTATCCTTAGCCAGACGTGCCCTTGGCACAGGAATGCAAAAAGCCTTGTCACGGGGGAGGCTGAAAGACACTGTCTTTCAGCATGGTCATTTTTCCCTCACCTTGAGCTTTTTCAGCAGATGTTAATAAAGGTCTAATAATGCAAATATTTGGTAATTTAAAAAAAAAAATCCCTAACTTGATAGTTGGAAGCAAAATGATGTGAAAATATTTTTCTGGTTATTCCTGCTTGCAGGTTTTATAATGTAAATTATTTTTTCATGTTCAGGTTGCCAGGATGGCTCGCTGCATTCCTTCAGTAATGTGGCAAAAATGTGTCCTTCAAACTTGTTAACCAACCCTAGGCTTCATAAACACCACTGGGGAGACAAAAGTATGTTGTTTCAAAGCGGGACAATATCAAACAGCCCATTCATTTTAAAGTTAGCTGGAGAAGGTAGGGAATGCCTGCAGGTGGTCTTTCATGTTTTGGTTTAGAGACCTGTTTTCCAGAAGGACTATGAGTCAGCTGGACCAGCCATCATGGCAAATGCATACTGCAGGTGATATCCTGTGCCCACTGAGGAGCTGGCATTGGCACATTCCTGTCACAGCTCCCTCCTTCGTGGTGCTGTCAGCATTTTGAATGTGTACAAAGTTTTAATGGGAGAGTGTGTGCAGCTGGAAAGCAACATCTGTGATGCTCTAGCGTTTCCTTCTGAGGTCCAGCTGATGCAAATAAATGCATAGCTATGGTTGTCTTACTGCTGACTTATTCTCCACGGGAGTCCTTGGAAGCTGAAGACTTTATTTTTCTTTAAAAGCATAGCTGTTTCTTGCATATGCTTTTTAAAACTTTGTTTAGGGTTTTGTCTACTGTCTGTGTTTTGTTTCAGCATTCTAATAAGATTATTGAAATTTGACATCCTAACTGTTCTAGGACAATGTTTTTAGAACAAACACAAAAAAATTTGTGTGTTTAACATATACGGACGTGAACCAGAAAATCCATATTTTGCTTTATTATTCTGCCAAATGTTAGGTGTACTTCCTTTTAAAGAGTAAGAATTTAAACAGTAACATTTCCTTGACTTGGAACATAAGCTGGTAATGAGCTTGTTAATAACAAAATTATATTAAAAGCAAAGAAGTTAGACTGCAGCAATTAACTCCTTTTATTATTTGGCTGATGTTTTCTTGTGTTAAGGACGTGGGGTTCCTTAAATAAACCCCTAAAACTACTTTTTCCTTCCAAAGTGAGGTTGTTTTCTACAACTCCTTCACTTCTTGAGTCTGTAAACTGCTAATGGATCATGATCTGTAAATCTGATTGGTTCAAAATACAAAGTAGAAGATTGAAATGCATGCTTATAGATTCATGCATGTATTGAAGGATTGTGGTTTGCATTGAAGGAAAAATGCATCTGTTAAGTCCAACATCAGAATTCCAGACATTCACTTAAACGTTTGTGGGTTTATTTACACCTTTGATTTTCCCTTTCCTTCAGCAGCTTGTTATAACCTTAAAAAAATGGAAAATTTTATAACTGTGTGCCAACAAATGCTTTGTTAAAGACTGACCTAAATCATTAGACCAAAGAAGTAGAAAATGAGCTTGTTGGTGGAGCTCCTCAGTTTGTCTTGTTGGTTCAAGATTTCTTGTGTTTTGTGAGGGAAAGCTGAAAAGAGAGAATGTAGCAACATTTGTAATGGTTTACATGCTGTATGTGGGGGTGGATGAGCATGCCACAAGGTCAGTTACATACTGTATGTAGTATAAAATATATAAAATATTTTAATTGTACTGAACCAGTCTGTGTAACAGCCTTGCAATAGGTTGTGGGGTGAGAGTTCCATTTTCCTCTAGGATGTTGTATTAAGATCATGGAATGGTTTTGGGCTGGAAGGGACCTTAAAGATCATCTTATTCCAACTCCTTCTGTGGGCAGGGACACCTTCCACTATCCCAGGTTGCTCCAAGCCTCAAGCAACCTGGCCTTGAATACTTCCAGGGATGGAGTGGCCACAGCTTCTCTGGGCTGCTGCAGTGCCTCACCACCCAGGAAAGGTACCTACATAAAGTCTAAGCCAAGAGAAAGGTATCTTTCTATTATGTAATTTTGTGTATATACCATAGCAGGTTATATGTTATGCTAATGGTGATTTCAATGTCATAGACCCTAATCACTGCATCTAAAAAACACCACTGGTTTGCTTCGACTCATGTCAAGTGGTTTTGATACCCGAGGGGATTCACCCTCCTGGTGAAGGGGAAAGAGCAAATTTCTATAGTCTTTATTTGCACAAGTAAAGGATTTACAAACATAAGTTGTATATTAAACACTTCCTCTTCAGCAATCAGTTCAGGTGAACAAGGAGTTGATTCATGTGCAAGCTCTTTGATAATCAGTAATAATATTCAGCCTTCTATAATAAAAATTTAGAAATCGTACTAGAAGTCTTAAGGCTTCTTCTCCACTTCCTTTGTGTGTTAATGCTGTGACTTCTCAGTCTTCAAATCTGCTTCCAACCTCAGACTGTTGGTTGAGTTTTGTGACAATGCTGTGTAGAATTGTGTTCCCACTCTCCAACCGCTTTGGGTGAACAGTGAAAATTAAGGCTATCAGTTCATCTGTGTGATCACTGGGGAGATTGTTTATAAAACTCTTAGAAACTTTTTATGTCTGCTTAGGATGACTCCAAAAATAGCACATCCTGCCTGTGTGCCAGTGGACCCACTTGCCTGTCTGTGCCCTGGCAGTGTAGAGAGATGCTGCAGACTGCTTGAAATCGGTCTTGTGGCTCCTCTTTTGTGAGCTCATGAAATCAAACATAAAACTGTGCCTTAGCTGCACCTGTTTCACTGGGTGTGTTATCTGGAATGAAATATTGCAAAGGTATCTTGGCAAGTGGGTTCACATTACCTGAAATCCGAGCTGAGTATTAGATACTGCAAGACAAGCCAGGTTAAAGTATAATTTTAGCTGCTGCTGTAACAGTGAGTGACCCAGAAAGACTCTCCAAAATCTCAAACTCTTGATGGTTTTCCATGTTGTCTTTGTAATCCTGCATGTAGCATTATCTGGTTAGCTTTCATTTCTCCTGTCACGGTTTTGATTTTGGGACAGTGCTTTTAAGTTTTTTCAATCTGCATGTAGTATAGAATATGTAGATTCCACAAAAATAATGTCATGTTAATTAAAAAAAAAAGAGAGCTTGAACACCTATTGAACTCAGGTTTCTGAGAAAAACTTCAGGTTTTTCTTTTCCATTAAACATTCCTCACTGTGTAAGTAATAATGTGCAAAATACAATGTATTGTGCCTTAGAACAGCTTGAGTATATGGATTATTTTGGTGAACCACTTGCAGACAGACTGGTCCCAGTTTGCATTTGGTATGAGCTATTTCCACTGCTCTCCAGTTAGACATCACACCCACTGGCTGCCTCAGCTGGGAATGCAGAGCCCACTGGTCTGTACTGGTTGTCTGCAGGTCCAACTGTGCCTGAAAGGGCCAAAATTAAAATCTCCACCCAGGACTGATGAGAGAATTGATGAAAATCAGCAGTTTCTGGTTCTGCACGAGAATATCAATGTGGTGTAGATGTATGGGAGCTTCACTTGTGTCCAGAGCACCCTTTCCCTTGATTTCTCTCTTATAATTTGCTCTGTCTCACAGACCTTTTCAGTGTAATTTGGAGACAGGAAGGGTGTGAGGGCTTTGTGTGCAACATGGGCGAGCGGTGATGGAGCTCTTGGTCCCTCGGGCATGGAGCAGACATCAAATGTTTCACTTTGCAAGGGTACAATCACATAACTTTAGAAAAAGGTGCTGGTACCACCTTCCTTCTGTCTGGGAGCAGTTCTGTAGCGACTGAGCCAACTTTATTCAAGAAAACAGGTGAAATTGGTGCAGCTGGTGGTTGATCAGAGATAATGTTCTGCCATAGCAAGACAGTCAATGGCACAAAAATTGTTCCTGGTTTCTCTTTCCAGCTGGGTCAGTGGTCACAGGGGAAAACAAGATACATGGAGTCTTCTTCCCCAGTTAATAGCAGTTGTGAGAATTAGTGCACGCTCAAGCTTTTATTAATAGAGAAGACCTTTCTGCTTCATGTGCTGTTGTTATTTCGCTGTGAAATGGAATCTGTTGATTTCAAAACCTTTCAGACCATCCTTATTTCACAATGCTTTATCTACACGGCCACATATCATTATTCTTGCAGTTACTTTTGCCCTGATGCCGAAATGATAGTGCTCAAGCAAGTGGAATTCTAAACATGGAGTAGGGACAGTTCCTAGGAAGAGCACTCTTGCCATGAGCTTCTGTAATAGCAAAAATTCCTTGAATATTTACCTAATCGTACTAATAATTTGCATAAAATCTCTACTGAATTCAAAAATCAGCCTTTAAAATAAATGCAGAAATAGCATTTTATTTACCAAAGAGATGAGGTGTTTGGTAACCAATCTGCAATTACAAAAGGGCACTGAAGTGAGGCTGCTGAATATTTAATTTGCTTAATGTATGACTGCCACTGTTAATAGCTTTGACACAACTAAAAGCTTTGCTCATTCAAAAGGCAACAATTAATAAACAAGATTAATTTTAAAATTAATTATTTATTTACCAGAGGAAAAGCCTTTTGTTCTTTTAAAAAAGCAGGTAGATAATTTTCTCCTTGGTGGGTGTATGCAAAAGTAAGTGGGTGTCTTCAAAAGGTGTTTGCATAAATATTCCCATTTTTATGAAGTAAAAGGGATTTAATATAAAAAGAATTTAGGGGAATAATTTAGCTTTAAATTATTTTTCTATATGAAAACACATTTATTTGGTTTGGTATTCTTTGGTTCCACTTGCAGGAAGAGTACTGCTGAGGAAGAGAGGGCTGAAAATTCAGCTGGTTGTGTTTTTTAATGTTTGAAAAAAGCATCATCAGTTCTAACTACTTTTTGTGGGCAGCTCCTTGGGTGATTTTGTTTGTTTGCCTTTCTCCCCCTCCAAAGATGCCTTTCCCAGGGGCCTGTGGCAGGATGGAGACATCCCACACCCCTGCTGTAAAACAGGATCTGGGGGATTTTTGGCCCTGGTGTTTTGCCCTTTGCAGGCAGCTTTATCACAGAGATGACTCCGACACCGAGCAGCTCCTGGGATTTGCCTCTCGTGTCATGCATTTACCAGGTTGCTTTGGAAATCTTCCTGCTGCTGCATGTGCAGGATTTTTGCAAACCACTTGCTCTGTCCCGTGTCTCAGGAAAACCAGGAAACCGAACCAGAAGGGTTCTGTGAGAGCTTGAATATTTTTGACATGCATTGAGTATTCTTGCTGAGCAAAGTAACTGTCCTTGGCAGGGCTCTCCAGCTGCAATTGGGATGCACACTGGTTAGTGCTAACCCAGGTAGGCAACTGTTGGTAACTTCATCCATTTTATTACTAAAAGAAATAGCGTTCCCTTTTACAACAGCACTCTGATGGAACTTGTGCTTAATGAAACCAAAAATCATCACCTTGTGCCCAGCCACACAAGACAGGATCATCTTGAACTTGGAGAAACTGCTGATTAAAGACTCATTTCCAAATTTGCTTGAGCTGCGCTTGTCCCGTGACACTTGAGAAGGAGGTTGGTGTGCTGGAGTGACTGGAAGTCTGAGTGCCTGGTTTATTTAGTAACCACTGACCCAGTAAACATTCCTAGTAGTCAAATGAAGTGGGTGCCTCTTCTGGTGCAGCCTGTGTGTGCAGGGGGAGCCTTGCACCACTGGGGTGGGAATGTTTTCTTTGGAGTAGAAGATGCCTCAGTGCAGTCAGAACGCTTTCTAAGTCTGGGAAATCCTGCAATCACTTAGAGCACCTCTTCTCCTGCAGTTGAGTCTTCACACAAATATCATGGAAGTAAATTTTGAGGAGTTTAATTTGATGGTTGTAATGCATTAGTCCGCCGGGATGAGCTCATACTGCTTGTGTTGGAAACATTTCCAAGCACTAAGAAACTTGGATATAGAAAAATGCATCTTTATATACAGGAGTAATTCAACAAATGTTACTGGGATCAGTCTCAAGGTGGTCAATTTTTCACATATTTAATACCAAACTCTTAATCCCTCCGGATCATCCTAGTCTGGTCTCTACCCCATCTTGTGAAATCTCATTTATATTGTAGTACATAACATTTACATGCTGCATTCATGTTGTAGTACAGACTTTTTTTGTTCATCCAATTGTTGAGGACCTCAATAATCAGTGAAGTATTTCTGGGGAATGAGACATATTAGTGTGATGGAGGAAATCCCCTTCTTTTAGTGGTTGCAGAAGTGACTCTTAGCAAAGCCCACTCTTCCCCAGTCCTGCAGGATGGTTTCTCCACCTGCTTCCTGAGCTGTGGGTGCTCCAGTGATGCTCAGGCAGAAGAGGATGGACTCAGCCACAGCACGGACAGGGCTCCTGGATGGAGGTTTTCAGCCTGTGCCACATGGGTCCCACTCCTGGTGGTGTTCTCCTGCCACCTGCAAACTGTTCCTGGCTATCAGCTGTTACTTGTTAAGAGCTTTTTTTATCATTTGGACCCTATTTGTTGCTAAGGTTGGTATGCAGCAAAACATGGCCTGTAAGATTAATTTTGATAATTTTATAATACAAATTCCTTCAACATTATAGAGTTGTGCCTGATTTATTGCAATGTGGTCAGCCCCCAGATGGTAGAGCATGGTTCCCTAAAGCCCTGAAATTATCTGATTATAACGATTTTAATGCTGATCATGAGTAGCAGTGGTACAAAGTATCCAGCTATACTTTCGAGAGCTTAAAAAGATCTTTCTTAATAGGCTTTCTTAGCGGCAGTCTTAAAATTAAATAAAGGAAAAACAATTTCACTGTTCAAAGATGAATGCAGGCTGGGTAATTTTTTATCCAGTGGACTTCATTAAATAACTGTGTGCTGTTTGATCATATCAACAGTGACCTGCCAGGTTTAGGAGCTCTTGCTAATGGCAGGAGTATTTAGAAGCAATGCTTTCAAGACAAAATTTGCTTTGCCCACACTGTTTACCCTGCATCAGAGGAAAACTGAGAAGGTAGCAGGATTAAAGTTCCAAAAATGAAATGTCTCAGAGATTCTTAGGCTTTTCTTGATACCCTGGTGCATTCCTGTCTTTTTGTATAAGTAATTCACACAGTATTAGTAAGTGTTGAAACAAATTGTGGCAGAAGAAATTTCCAGGTGTTTTCTACCTGCTATTCCTCACATTCTTTTCATGCCTGGTGGGTTCATAAGAAACTGGCTGCCATGGAGCAATTAACAGACCGTAACTCACTTAACAGACATGAGCAGAAACCTTGCACGGTGTGAACTTTCCTTGTTATTATGGTACATTTCATGCTGTTTACATTTGTTTTTTAATTCTTGTATTTTTAAGAAGCCTTTGTAGATAGCACTGTCCAGGTTTATGTGCAGCATAAAAGCTTTTTCCTGCAGAATTAAATAATAGAATTATTTAGATTGGGTGGATCTCCAAAGGCCATCCACAAAGCCAAACAGAGCAGGTTGCTCAGGGATTTCTCCAGCTGAGTCTTGAACATCTCCAAGGATGGGGATTCCACAGCCTCTTTGGGCAACCTGTCATTTGATCACCCTCATGGTGAGTGAATAAAAAAAAAGGAAACAAGTCCCATTATTTGTGATTGCAATTTCATGTGTTTGAGTTTGTTTGTTGCCTCTCCTCATAGTGTTCTGCACTTTGGAAAAGAGTCTGGCTCCATCCACTCTGTATCCTCAGTAGTAATGGGTTTTCCTTTAGTTACAAAAGCTATTTTCTCCATCTGGACAAAAGCAGAATTGGTAGTTAAACCCTGGGCTGTATTTCCTTGAAGACCTTTCTGAGGTTATACATCACAAATTCCCAGCTTGATGTTATGAAGGTGGGGGTTGGAATGTGGGTGGTTTTCCATTCCGGTTACAGCTGATCTGCTTCTGTCCATAAATATTCAACAATTCCATTCAAGAATATTTTAAAATGCTTTCCACATAGCAGCGTCGTGCATTTTGTGTTCTCAAACCTTTAATTTGGCAAGTCAGATTCAGACACCTACCTAGAATTGCCGGCAAGGCTGCAGATTAAATTAAGGTGTAATGACCTGGCAGGAGCTCCTGCTGTGTTCTGCTGGGGCATCTGCCTGGTGCCAGCTGCATTTGGTAACTAATGGGTGTTGTTCTGCCCCATGGAGACTGGTATTCTGTGTTGTTAAAACTGGAAGGTGAATTGGAGGGAAGTTTCCAAAATTTCACCAAAGATCATCTGCTCTTCAGGAGTTGTGTGCTGTTCTTTTAACTGAACAGAGTTTTATTTATTGTGTGCACCTCAGAGATGGGGTGGAGTTCAGCCCCACGTGCCACCTGACAACACTGGAATGATGAAATTAATCCAAAAAAACTTGGATGGATGCTCCAGTGCCTCTGTGCAAAGGGAGCATTGGGACCTCTCCATTTAGTGCTGTATTTCTACCACTCTGTATTTTTAAGCTACACGCAGTACATGTAATTCCATACTTGTGAGATACTGTGTGTGCCTTTGTGGGTCGGTCAGGTTTCTAAAGTCTGAGAATTACATGTGTTCAGGATCTTGCTGGATCAAACTAATTGTATGTATTTATCTAAGTGATTGACAGGCTCACTTAGCGTGCTAAAAATAATGAGGCTCCCTCAATTTATTCAGCAGGAAACTTGATACTCCTTTTCAAAAGAAGGGCAACGCTGTTGTTTAAAAAAGAAATGTGATGGCATGTTATTACTTGTGGATATGTTGTTATAAGTCTGAGTCGTGAGGCTTGCAACAGCTTTCAGTAGATCATCACGTACCTCCTCGTGCCTGAATAAAGGATAGATGTGCTGCCTTGGGTTCTGTGTTGGAATTCCCCCAAACAGATTTCATCTCGTAATTTCAAACAATTTGTGGTATCTTCTTTGAATATTGTTTTCCATTGTTCATTGTTAAACCGCTCCTGCTTTCAAGCCCAGAGCCTGTTTCATCTCAGGGGCAGATTGTCACTTCTGTATACCTGAGCTGCACGTCGTTTGGTGGCCGTGTTCCTGTGGTAAAGGAGATGGTTTCCTTCCCTACCCTCTTCTTTTGGGGACTACTGCATATTTTAGGTTTCTGAGCATTTTTTGGAAACAGTTGTTTTTGAGATGGGGAAGAATATGGTTGATTTTAGTGTGTCTTTTTTTAGCCTGGCACATGGTTTCTAGTCTTCAATGAGGAACAGGCAGAGTTGAATCCCATACTGAAATAAGACTTCAGGTCTAATAACTTGGTGTCTCCATGGCCAAGAAATGATCACCTGGTGCTGCCAGATCTGTCTTCTTTCATGTGTAACTTATTTCTTAGCTGAAGTGCAGTAGCATCTAAATGCAGAGAATGGATAATTTAGGTGTTTGTAGATGTGTCTGAATGCCTGGATTTGCCCTGCAGTAAATTCTCAGTGTTCAGGTGTGTTAATCGAGGCTCAGTGCCTGGCCTAATTTAACAACAGAAGAAGAGGGGAGTAAAATGGGCTGGAAAAAGATAGCAGGAAGAGAGGAACTGGGTAACCTTGCCTGTGAGGCAGGATATTCATGTAGAATAATCTGGATTTCTTTCCCTACCTTTCCCCTATTTCTGTGTAGTAGCCTGATAAAGGGCTTTTCCCAGAGTTATTTTCTGTTTGAGTTTAATGTCAGTGTGAAGATTAAAGATGTTTGTTTTCCATTGGCTTAGTAAGTCTAAATCCAGCCTTTGAAGTCAGGTCATTTGAGATTCTTTAGATGAAAAATCAACTCTTTATTTGGTAATCTTCCCAACACCCTCAGATTTCAAGCTTAAATAAAATGCTGCCTCTGCTACAAATGATGTCAGTATTGCCTGAGGTTTGTTTAAGCAGAAAGCTGAAGTCAGCTTGAACAAAACTTGGCAAAAGTGGGATGTTTTATTCATGTGGATGATTTGAATAATGTCCCAGAGTTTCCATGGTATAATTTTGTTGCACTTAGTGTTTAAAGAGACCCCCATCCCCTTCATTTAGGGAAAGCCCTTTGGTTGGGATTCGTGTTTAGGCTTATGGTGAGTGGTGTATTATTGCAGTGTAAATACAGACTTTTTCCATATGTACAAGCTCTCCTAACGTTTATGGAGCTCTGCTGAGGGCTGCAGGGCAGTACCTGAGAGACGTGGTGCTGCCAGCCTTGGAAGCTGGGAGGCAAATGAAAAAAACATCCCATTGGTTTCAGGGTTCCCAATTAGCCTTTGTTCTCCTGCTCCTCCTTTGCACAATGCCTTCTGAAGCTTCGGAGAAGGAATTTGCCCCTCTTCACTGAACGTGTCGAGGAGCTCATGGGAAGGTTATTTTTGAACTGGGGTGTATCAGAGTAGAAAACTGCTCCTATTTTACCCTAAAATCCCAACAACAGACAAACCAAAAAACCCACCTCCAGCCTAGCTACTGACTGTACCAGGGACAAGCATCAGATCAGAAGAGGAGGTGAGATTGTGGTGATGCAAGGACTATGCACCTTTTGTTGTGTGTTCAAGCAGGGCTGTTCTCGTGGCTTTTTATAGTTTTGAGGGTTTTTTTCTCAAAATCTGCCCCTCCATAAATGTATTTGAAGGAGGACGTTTGATGAAGTGTGTAGAAGTTGCAGGTCTCTCCGTTAGGGCTGTGTTAATGAATTCCACAAGTTCAAAATAGCAATAGTTAAGATGGAGCACACGTCGGGTGGAGAAAAGCTAATTACTTCCATCGATTGCTTGGAGGCCTGGTGCCGTATGTCAGAGTTTCTTTGTATTGCAGAGGCTTCTCAGCTTCCTGAGGCAGGAGCTGATGTTATAACCACAGATGGGGATGGAGCCCTGGCTCATTCCTGCAGGGATGCAGCAAGGTGGGGCAGAGGGGAAGGAGTGCAAGGCATGAACCTGCAGTTCCCCTGCCCTCACCCCTGCCGGAGCAGGGAGGTGACAGGAGGCTGGTGAGGGTGTGAGAACATCTCTGTGCCCACCTGAAAGGCAGATGTGATCAGGAGAGGCGGAATGTCTCTATGCATTTCTAGGGAAGGCTCCCACTGCTGGCTGCTGGTACTGGATAAAAGCTGCAGTTTGCTGTTCCTTGGCCGAGGGTGTATTTTAGTTTTAATGCCCACTGCTAACTTGCAGCCTGTTTGTCACTTGGTGGTTGTGATTAGTTGCTTTAGAAACACTCCGAAAGCCACAGCATTAGGAACCAGATAAGTATCCAAAGGCAGATTTGTAACATCGTCCAAAACTTTAAGCTACTAAAGATACACTTAAATATAATTCCGCGGCATTTCCTCCCTGTTTTCCAGCTTTGGACTATTTTTTTGGATCCCAACCTAACGCTGAGTGGAGGGAGACAGCTTTTTTTCCCTTGTGGAGCCCGCTGAATTGTGAGTGGGGCACAAAGGGGTGTTTGTTCTGGAGCCCGAACCTGCCGGGCTGCGCGAGCCCCGACCAGGGCCCGCAGTGCTCCTTGCGCCGCGTCCCAGGAATGCTGGTGTTTGCCGAGGGGATGGCTGGGCTCACTGTCCAAACAGATCTCTGCTTGCCAACTGGGAACATATTGCAGGCTCTGTGAGGCACTCCATCACGGCTTGAATAGCTCCTCTTGTGCTCGGGCTCTCTGAATGCGAGAGAGAGAGAGAGAAATATTCCTTTCAGCCTTCTGCAATGTCAAAAAAACCTTTAGTGACCGTATGAGAGCATTGCCTTAATGCAGGGGTTCAGGAGGGGAAGGAAGTTAAGAGAAAGGGATGGGATTTTTACCATTTGTTGCTATATTTTTAGATTTAAACTTTTTTTCACATTAAACTGTTGCTGTATCTGCTATTTCTTGGTGAAAAAAAATTGTAAATGCACATTTTTAACATACCACTCTGTTTATTTTGAAAAAAATGTTTGCTGTCACTAGCAAGTTCATCCCAGCTCCTTTCTAGGAGACTAATATAGAGCTTGTAAAATAATTCTTTTCATCTTCTAAGCCTTCAGCTGTAGTTTGTAAACACACTTGTGTTTTGGAAAATTACCATAGTAAGGGCTGATTCCCCAGCAGCATGTGCATTAATTGATCCATTACCTGTACAAGCTTATCTGGAGTGAAAGGATTTTATACAAGCTTAATTCTATGCATGTGATAATTCATTTTAGATAACTTGATATGATTTTGGTGAATTGATCTGAAAATTATAATACACAGTGTAGTAACTTGAGGCTCTTTGCAGCACAAGCAAAATTTCTCCCCTGCTCCCTTCCTTCCCCCAAGCATCATTCTCCCATTCCCGAACTATATTTATATCTAACTTAAATAAACATGGATTATAATTCCTTTAAGTGCAGCACTCATCTATTTTTGTTTTCAGAATGCTTCACAAGCAATTTTGAATTCCAAAGTGGGGGAGCCTTTTACATGGAAGGAAAAGCTGTTGTGAACACTGGAAATAAAAAATGCTTGGTTTGAAAACCAAGTGAAAAATCCTGAGCTTTGCTCAGGACTTGACAGTGTACACACATTATCTAAGAAATAAAAAGAATGTGTTTGTTCCAGGACTTTTGTGTGCAGGAGAGGGAGGAAGGACTTTACTGCTGTCACTGTTTCTATAGTGACAGCTCATTCTCCAGGCAGTATTGACATAAACTATAGTCAATCATTTGTAGCGAGAAAACGTAAAAAAAATTAACCACCTAGGAGTGTTGATAAGCTCTTCACAGTATATTATAAATTGTAGGTGGAAGTTATTCACTCTCTGAGGGTTGTGTAGTTTTGTACTATGAGATGCTGATAACATATCTGGATGTGGTGCACGTTTTTATGAACTACCTGTAAATGGCTCTGGCTAATGGATTCAGTGTGGTGTACTGCGTTGTAAAATATGTGTGAGTGCATGATGGTAAGAGATTTATCTTAGAGCAGACAAAGTTAAATCGCAACAGCAATTTTTACCAGGTGTTCCCTTATCTTTTATCATATATGTCTTGATAGTCAGAAGCCAAATTCTAAAGCAGAGTAACCTATAAGGAAATCGTTTAGTTATGGCCACATCCTACCAGGACCTCATTTAGACCTGGCCTTTGTAGGGAGATTGGGCTAAGCTTGAAACATGAGCGTGGCAGCCTAGGAATCATCCCCAGAGATGCTGTACCACCAGCACACACTGGGATCAGACTGGTGGGCTCCCCCTGGTAAAGACTGCAGTACCACATGGTGCCAAGTTGTGAGCTTCTCTGTTTGATGCATTTTAAAAGCATAATGTATTTTTACCAGAAGGCTTGAATCTGGGGCAGTGCAGCCTGGACTAACCCCCCCAGCTGGCCACAGGTTCGCTGTAGTGGGTGCAGGAAGGTCCTGAAAGCATCTTGAGCTCATCAGGTCTTTTGAACTCCTGGTGGATGGGGGAGAGATTCCACAGCAGCTGCTGAATGTCACTGAAAAGCCTGCCCAGCTCTCATCAGAGTGGCGCTGGAGTTTTCCTTGAAATATAGTTTGATTTTGGCAAATTTTCATTTTCTGTAGGAAAAACTTGGCTGGAGAGTTGTTTCAGCTTGTGTGAAAGTTGCTGCTTACTGATTTGGCATAGAGGTATCCTTGGTTTTGGATGAATGTTGGAAAAGTGAACCTTTTGCATCCAGTCACTGTAAACATTTTTTCTAAGTGGATCATCGTGGGACATTTTGCATTCTCTGTGATTTCACTTTGGTGTGGCTAGAGTATATCACAGGGGATAGGTGAAAATCATCTAAATCATCTAATTTATGGGTTAAAATTTCATTGTTCTTAATTATTTCAGAATCACTACATGTTATGATAGTGTAAATGTTTACTCTAATTTTGACAGTAATTTTCAGAATTATTTCATGTATGACAGTGTTTATAATTGTGCTCAGACATATAGAAATTAGAGAAAGAAAGGAGGCAAATCACTAGAATGATGTGGAACAGTATTTCTATTGCACTGACACAGCAAAGTTTTTAGAAAAGATATCCCTAATGCAATCTATATTGATTAAAGTAACTCAGATGCAGGACAAAATGTGAAGTGACAAACCACATTTTTCAGAGAATTTTTTGGTGTTTTCTTTCACCGTAGAGTCTTAGATATTGAGGGAGAGTAATTTAGTAGTTAGAGAGCTACACAGCATCACTACAATTTATTTTTTTTGCTGATTTTTTTCTTGCTGTCTGATAGTTTCTCTTCTTTGCTGTGCTCTCCTATGGAGGGAATATTAGAGCTTACAAGGTAATGTGTGATGGGGTTTAGAGGTTCTTTAATGCTGTTCTGTGCAAGGGGTAATTTCTGACACTCAACTTCCTCTTTGCAAATAAATGAGGTGACTGTGATTGTGTTCTGCCAGCTCATCTCTGGGGTTCAGCATAAAACATTTAATGTCTCGTGTTCAGATTCTCTGGTGGACTCTGTTGTTGCCTACAAACCAAAGGCTCATTTGCCTTCCAAGGCTGGGGTAACCTGGACATGAAATGCAGGATCAGGAGTGTGATACAGAGAGTAAAGGAGCAGAAGGAAAAGGAGATGAGAAGCTCATGGTCAAAACTGGAACTCTTTGCTTTGGAGAAAATCACCGTATTAGGTCTTTAGGGATGCTGCAAATAAAGTCGAGAAGCTTACTGGAGAAAAACATGTCCGTGGCACGAAGTAGTTTTTTCTGAATGCATCATCTTTCTTGGCCAGAACCCCATTTTTAGGCCTGAAATAAACGCACAGCAGACTCAGAAATCAGAAGTTGAGTAAAACTGCTGAGTTTAACATAATGAAATGAACCTGTTAAACACTCTTAGCAAGTAAAGCAGCTAGTGCATGAGGTGTGTTGCTCCAGAATGTTTTTTTTTCTGATATTTTCCAACTCAGTTGCTGTACAGCATTGCAATTGTAACATCAGAAAGGCTTGTGGTAAGCAAGGCAGTCTTTAGCCGGAAAGGTTGGTGTTAATTTCTGGACTTCCAAAGAAAATAATAATGATATTGGGGCTTTTATATTTTTCCAGTGATACGAATTTCTCTACATTATTTTCTTCTAAGCCAGACCTTATGATGTGTGCAGATTTCAGTAACTTCTTGATGGGCAACTGCATGAGCAAATACGGGGGAAAATAGTTGAGTCACGAGCCTGAGCCCCATGAGAATAGATCTGAAGCCAGCATGATGCAGTGTTACAGAAACAGGGCTTTCTTCGAGCTGTGGAGACTCTGAGTCACCAGGACAAATTGTTTTTGTTATTTTATTTTTTTAAATTGTGTGCTGGGAGGGCTGATGCACAAACTTGTATGACCCAGTGAGTTGTTTTGCTCCCTCTTAGATACTGTTGGATGTGCAGCAGCTCTGACTCCAGGTATTCCTGTCCCTTCATCACCACTGCTGTTGATGGCGGTGCTGCCTGGTCACTGAAATGGTTTAGAAATAAATAGAGGCTGCTCACTGCTTGAGTGGAAGTGAGGAGAAAGAAAAGGAAAAACATGCCTTGGAATCTTCCCTCTTTTGAGAGTGATGCACTTTGGTTGTGGGTGCAGTGCTCTAGTTGCACAGTTGTATCTGTATGGAGTTGTGGGGTTGTAGAAATACCATTCAGACTTGAGAGTTAAGCAGAATTTATGGTTTCTACCTACATCGAAGTTGTTTAGGGACCGAAATGCTAGGAAGAGGGATTTTCTTTCTTTACTTTTTTTTTTAAAATTGCTCAAAAATAAATTGAATGAAAAGGTGGGTGAGATTTGTGTTTTAATCTGTCAGATCATCCCAACCCTGGAAGTGTTAAAGGCCAGGCTGGGTGGGACTTGGAGCAACCTGGGATAGTGGCAGGTGTCCCTGCCCATGGCAGGAGGTGGAGCTGGATGGGCTTTAAAGATCATTTCCATCCCAAACCCTTCTATGATTCTAAGATTAAATTAAGGCTGCTTTGCTCCCCGTTTCTCAGGGCACACACAGTCCTTCCACTTGTCTGCACATGCAAACAACAATGACCAAAGACATGTTTTAGAATTTTACCTTTTGAAAATTGTCGCTACCTATGTTTTCATAGCTGCCACTTCCCCTCCCCTTCCCTTTGGACTCTTGCCTTCCTTTACTAACTGAGATGTTAGATCCCAACAATGGAGCTGAAGTAGAAATTCAAATAATTCAGAAGACAGTTTTTCAACCCAAGGTTGTTAAGAGGAAATCAAGAGCATTCCTTGAATAGTTGCGAAGTGGCTAAATCCCTTCTCCCCGCGCCCGCTCCTCTCCGCAAATTCCAGGCCCTGCGGGTGGAGTTGTCATGGCGGGCTCCTCTGCCGTGTGGGTAATCCCTCTGGGAACCTCCTTAGCCTGGGAAGGGCCCCAGAAATGGGATTATCCCAACTCAACTGCGCCCATGGAGCCTCCCGAGCCGGGGCAGCCCCCGGCAAGGCACGGCTTTTCCTCCTCTGCTGGGCCGGAGACGCCGAAGACCTGGGAACGCTGAAAGGAAAACATTTTACTCACATGTTTGAAAACTTCTTAATAAGCTCTGAAGAGTGATGGCCAGTTGAAATGCTCGTTCCCTGGAGGACAGGGTGGGTTTTAATCTCTGTCGAGCTGCACAATGAATGTTTTGGGGAGCAGATTAGTTTCAGAGTTGCTATAGCCAACAAGAAACTCTCTTTATTGCACCTGAAAATTTGGAGTATTTCAAACGTGCTGTGGAGAAACTGTCTTGGAACCATTCCGGTTCGAAGTGTTATTTGAATAATTAGAATAATTTAGTTAATTAGATGGTATTTGGTTCTCATCAGCAGTTAATTTATATAGAAAGGGCAGAGTCTCGCTCTTCCTACTACATCGTGCTGTGTGCTAGGATTTTTTTTATCTGGGGACATGGGAAAATAAGAATTTATGGTTTGTTTTTTGAAGGATGCAGTGCTGTCAGTAGCCCAGAGGCATGTTTTAAATGCAACTCAACTAACGTGCTCCATGCAATGGCTCAGCTTAGAAATATGAGTGATGAGGTGAAAACCAGGGGAGGATGACAGGGCCCTTCAAGCATAACCTGGTGACTCACAGCCTTCCTCCTCACCTTGAGTGTTTATAAACGAGAGCAGGCTGGGAAAAACTGAGCTACTGCCTTCCTGGGACAGCCACTGTGTAGCTGAGGAAGAGTCTGCTGGAGTGGAAGCTGTGATGAGCAACCAGAGTCAGCATAACCAGGTTCCTGTGCCTCGCTGGGATTCAGGCGGCCCTCAGGTGGGATTTGAGCACCTTCCTTTTCAGCATGGCATGACTGAAAGATGTTCAGAGACCAGCAGCCAAGAGAATCAGGGATCTGTGAACACGAGCTGTGAGAAAAGCTCGGAAAATGGTTTTCGTTTGGGCTGTGGAAGGGCAGGCTCAAGGGAGATGGGGCAGTGAGGAATTTTGGAAAGGTTGTTGGAGAGGAAGTAACAGGAGGTTCCTCTGTTACGAGTGGAGAGTGAAGAAGCAAAAACATTAAGGAAAGAAGGGCAAGTTGGACACATTTCCAGTGCAAAGGCAGGTAGGCATTGGGGATCTCATGGAGCTTCAGTCACTGGAGATGCTGAAGAAGCAGCATCAGTGAGGAGAGGCTCAGGTAGAGCTGGTGCTTCGGCCCCTGTTTCAGGGAAATACTTGTCTGCTGCACTCCCTGGCCCAAGGGAACACTGATCTGGTTGGCACTTCTCCACTTAAGATGCAGCTTTTAATTTTTTAATTCTTAACGAGCTACTTCAGGATTTTGAACCCCTGTGAAGGAAGGAGGAGCTGGCTCTGCCTCTGGTGTGAGCAGACCTCAGTGGGGAAGACCCTGGGCTCACCAACAGCATCTCCAAAGCCTGTGCTGAATGTCACACTTTACGTTTTAGCTTGCATTTTTTTCCACATTAATTCTAGTGTAAGTGCAGTACTTACACCAGTGAGTGTAAGTAAGAAATAAATCTCACAACTTAGGGGAAGAAAATATTAATATATAGTGAAGTCTGGTTTTAATATTTACTGAATATATTTGTATGAATGAAAAATATGTATATAGTATATGTATATATGAAATGCGCATTTACTTCAGGGAGATGGCAGTTCACCACAACCTCACAAAATAGCCCAGCATGTACCTAAGAACCACCAGCGCTGATGATTCTCATTCCCTCCCCACCCCCACAGGATAAAGAGTGCTTGTTTGTGACAGGTGGATACTAATTGCTGTGTTTTTGATGAGCGCGTTCAAACGGAGACTTTCAGATGATTCACTGAAGTTCAGGATCCAAACATGTCACAAACAAAACTCGTCAGCCCGGTGATGGTGATGGGTGGCACTGTGGCAGTGCTGGCTGGGGAGGGAGGGAGGGTTGGAGGTTTGGTTTAGTTCAGTTTTCACTTGCTGGCTGATATTTCTCCCCGTGGGTGGACAGGTAAAGAATAGCCATCACCTAATTGCTGCCTTGTTTGGGGCAGCTGGAAGAGAACGTTCTGTGTAACTTCATTGTTGGCCAGGTTTGGGTCTGTTGCTGATTGTACAGTCCTTCTGGTGTTGCCATGGGAATGCAATAATTATATTATGAATAATTGGAGCATTTTCTTCTACTGTTGCAGGAAAGTGGTGTTGTATAATTATTGCTGCTTTTGATGGAGGTTGTGCTCAGAGCTGAGTGTTCAGTATCTGTATAAACCTGTTGCAGAGAGCAAAACTTTCTGCAAGTGAATGCCCTTTTATAAATGTGGGTGAAAGCTGACAAATGCGCACACACACACTCCCCAAAAACCATTTACGTCACTAGAATGTGTTGAAGAGCTGTCTCAAAATTGAGAAGGGAAAAATGACATTTTTTGTAATGTTCTTATGGTTTGTTGTTTGTCTTTGAGGCAAATAGTGTCATACTGTATGCACATGGCAATGCTGTTGATAACTGGTGCAAAAATAAAATACTTCTCATTTCAGGACACCTATTTCTCTTAGAACTGAGTTCTGGTCAAAAGTTAGAGTGCTGGTTGTATAGATCTGGTGGGAAGCTGAGCTGGAGGGTCCTAATCCCAAGGGTCCTTTTGCTGTTCAAAGCTTTAGCAGTGTAAAAACTTCATAAAATGGATTTTTTGATGCTGAAGTGAAGCCTGATGCTGACAGAGATCGCCCATCATTTGTGTGGGCTGGCAGCACTTAACTTGATGGGTTTCCCCCATTTCTGAATTCAGCTTTGTGGTCTCCTTTTCTCTGTTGCAGCCTCCTGCAAGGGACAGGCTGAAGTTTCCTGTGCAAAGTCTCTTCTCTCTTGCATTTCTTGCTGTAGTGCTGTTCTCTCTGTTCAACCATGGGCATTCTGGCATATTTCTGTCATAAAACAAAGGGTTATGCAAAAGGAAAAGAAGGCAGTAGATATGAGGAAGACTTATTTTTTTTCCAAAACAGAGTATTTTTCTGCGATGCCCCACAATTTTGTAGCAGTCTGAAGTTTTAGTCAGGCTTTAAGTATTGCTTTATGACCTAAATCCTATTCTGGGTTTGTGTCCAGTTGCGTTCCCACAAACTTCCTGTGTGACCCTGCAGCAGGCATTTCATTACTCTGTCCCACAGTTTGACTCGTGAAGCGAGGAGAATAACAACCCTGCTCCAGCCAGATGTTCTGGGGATGGATTCGTGAGTCCTTGTGGGGTAACGTGGTGCTGGGTCACAGAAACGCTTTTGTTCTCCTGCCTCAGATGTCAGGATGTCATCTTGGGCTGATATTCCTCACGAAATGAATGTCTCTCCAGTTTCAGGTTATTGTGTTGTGGCTTGTGTGCTAATGGATTAATTTCAGATGTTTTCAAGTAGCTGGTTGTTCTCTTTGTTTCCAAAGTAGTCCTAATTTATTTAACAGTATTTGCCATTCAAGTCAACTGATTTTAGACAGATGTTTGTCTCTTGTGTTTCAGTCTAGACATTTGTGATTTACAATCTGTAGCCCATCTGGTGAATTGCCATGGGAATATGCTTATTTTCAATGCTTGAAGTATTGCAACATACTCTTTGCAAGTGTTTTTGCAGTAGCGACTGGTGAGCCAACCATCAGAAAGGGTTTATTTTAGCAAAAGGCTCCAACTTGTTTGTTCAGATTAGGACAGGAAAATACTCCATTTCTGTTCAAAACAACAACAAAAAACGTTCCACTCCAAAATGTTGCCTGTAAATTGAAACTTTAGAGTGATAAATATATGGGTGTAATATAAAAAAGAAACAAAGCCCACCTGGGAATGTTGAAGAACAGAAGGAGACCTGAAGAATCCACCTTCTCCAACTCCATTCTCTGTGGCTGAACAAGTTTCCTTGTTCTAACCTTTTTGAAGGACTTTAGTGAGCTATAGATTGTCCAAGTTTCTCCTAATGTGTAAATACAAATACTGCAGAGTGTGGTTACTGGTGTTTTGTCACTGGTGTGGGGTAGCTGTACATGCTGGGACTGGGTACTTGTCCCCAGGTGGTTCCTCCTTCCCTTCCAGCCCCATGGCAGGAGGAGAAGCTGTGGATGCACCAGGGGAAGATGTGCCAGGCTGCTAAACAGCCTGTTGACCTAGTCTGGACTCTTCTCTGCTTGTTAAATTAGTGAAGTGTGGCAAACCCCAAAACCAAGGCGCAGGATGGCAGGTTGGAGGAGTGGGACAACTCTTTATGCTCTCAGGATGAGTATCTCCAAATACAAACCACTTCATGTTTGAAACAACAAACATTTGATGCTTGAACAGTTATTATTTCATAGTTCTGTGGTGGACAAACGTGAGCATTTCACCTGACTTCCTCTGACTGCTGCAGTATTGCTGATGCCTTAGGTTTTAACTTTCATATTTTTCCAATCCTGTACTGCTAGTGTGGCTCTGAAGTTTTCTGTAGCTCGTTAAGTGCTGTTCTCTTACGCTAAAATAGACATAACAAAACCTCTAACTTGCTCTCCAAGAACACTCAGAACAAGAACTGTAAACCATCATCTTAAAAAGAGAGAGGTAGGCTTAGAGTAAAATCACATCATTAGCTAAGTTCTAGTTAGTGAATTTATGTTAATATAAAAGTGTGAAGCACTTGTCATCCATTTTGGGATGCACTGAGGCAGGACCCTCTGGAGCCCAAAGTGTGCACCTGAAGGCCTTTCAGATAAATACCACCTTTTTTTCCTTTATTCCTGTCTGGTCTCTGTTTCTAAGTAGCCATTTAAGGCATCACCGCGGCAGCCTTGGACAGGGCATGTTCAGGGCAACTGATAGCTTTTAGTTAATTTCCTGTTTTTACAGGTTACTGTATTATTTCTAGAATATTTTCTAGACCAGAACAGAACATCTGGGAGACACACACACTGCAAACCAGCGTGCTGCTGAGTAGGAATCTGGTGGTTCTGCCCTGCAGGCGTGGGGTGCTGCTGTTTAGCTCTGGGCTGGAGGTGCTGGAGCCTCCCGCTGCATGCAGCAGGTCAAGCAGCAAACACCGGCAACGCCTTTCAAGAGGCTCCAGCGTAAACAGCAAAGGTGCTGTCGTCTAAACAAGCCAGAAAATGCTCCAGGAGCTGTCTGCTGGATGCGTTTGGCACGGGTTTCTGAGCAGTGTGATTGGGTGTTTGGTTGGGCGAGTTTGCCTGCGCATGTTGAAAGCATCAGTCAGAGCCAGGCTGGAGCGTGGCTGGTGCTGTCGGGTCTGTGGCTGCAGAGTCCGAGGGCTGAGCCTGCCCCTCGAGCCTTTGGGGTTTGCAGTTTGGGGTTAATAAGGACCGAGCACTGAAACTCCCGAGACGCCACTGTGCTTTTTATGACTGACATTGGTTTGGCGTCTTATTTTTAATTATATTTACGGCGAATCGACAATCTATGAGAGCGAGATGAAGAAGTGTTACGTTTGTAACCTCTCCTAATCTAGTCCTGGGGTTTTAGAAGAGACATGAAGTGGTCATAGAAGTCACACAGGAGTTCAAGAAGTGTGTGTTACCCACATCAAAAGTGCTTCAGTCTCTGCTGACAGACCCTGTGTTTGCACGTGCAGAGGTGGCTGTGCTCAGTGGTTAAGCCAAGCCACCTGCAGGATTTCTCAAGCTGATACATTTTTTTCTTTTAAACGTTTCATTTGCATTTAAATAGTCATTTGTTGCGGGATCCAAGATAGTTTGAAGTTCATGGAGCCATTTCTGTTAAACTTGAGGGTTTTGGTAATGTTTTTGTACTCTTCAAAGGTGAAGGAATTACTTCATACTACTAAACTGTGATCTGAATAGAAAATAACCAGTTGAGGTGCCAGAGCGTGAATGGGTGTGTGGCAGGCATCCTTTCATTCACATCTTGGTGTGTAGGTGAGGTAATCTTAAAAGTATTGACAAATCTGTGGGGATAAGCAGTATAAAACTCTGCCTGCTGCCTGTTTCAGGCATGAGCTACTGCTGTGGGATGGACACATTTCTTACCATTTATCAAAGCACAGTATTGGTATTGGTAACGTTATTTTAGCATCTTTCACTACCCTACCACTGGCAGGTTGAATGCAGCATGAGTGGGACTTTTTTCTGCCATTTCAGACTTCTCCAAAGGTATTTTTTAAAGCTGTCATCCCTTCAAGCACTTCATATTGTTAAAGATACTCCTTTTCTCTGTAATGTGGAGCTGCTTTAATCTACAAATTCACACTGGTCTAAGGACAAAGTATTTAGATCTTGATCTGCAGCAGATACAAGACCTTGTGTCCTAGGAACTTGGATAGAAACCTGGGACTTGACTCTGCCTTGTACCGTACATGAGCAGAGTTAAATCGGTGGCTGAATTAGCTCTTGTCAAGGCAGGAGTGCACCTCAAAATTGTGGTGACACTCGTGTGTGAAAGCTCTTTACATCCTGTTTTAAAGGTTTTTACAGGACGCTCTGACACGCTCATGTTTGCTTGTGCTAGCAAAGAGTTTTAGTCTGTGGCCGAAAGGCTGAGAAAAATGCTCACCACAGCTCTGCTGCAGAGGAAAGAAGATGAATGGAAGGATCCAGGTTTTTTTTTTTTTTTTTTTTCTTTTCCTTGTCATCACCTTGTTTAGTCCGTAAGCTGCTTTGAGAATAACCAAGTGGAGGGAGAAGACACGTGTGCCTGACAGGGAGCCTGTTTGTGCTTGTTTCATTGAGGAAATTGTTCCGGAACAGCTGCTCATCCATGTGAAAATGCAAACCCTTGGGTCCCAGCCAAGGTCAGCAAGCCCTGGGTCATTTGTTTTAGCAAAGCAGACCAATTTGCCCTTTAATTATCTCTCCTTTTCATTCTGTCACACCTCTTGCTCCATAGATTTACTTCCTGAGAAACGCCACATGTGAAAGATGCGATACCAGTTTTTTTGTGGATCAAGGGGACACAATAATAATAATAATTTTTCATGGGTTAATTTTAACTGTTATGCTTTGTAAAATTTAATGTGTTTACCTCCTTGGATTTAATTTTTTCACTTAGCTAGTTCAGTAGGTTCTTGTTATTAAAATGTACGGGATTCTTAAATTTCAAACTCAAATTGCAAAATCACTGAATTTCATACTGTTCCTCTACTAGTGCAGGTATTGTGGTGTGAAATGGTAAATTGGTGTGTGTTTGCTGGAAGCAGGGCTGAGAAATTCCTGAACTTCAGGACATTTCCAGTAACTGCTTTCAGAATGGGAACTTAATAACTAAGCCTGGTAGAGTTTGGTAATTACGAAACAGTCACTAGGAACACTGTGCCCATGTGCTGGATGTGAAAAATATTTTACAGGGGGTATAAAAAAGAAAAGTAATGCTCTATAGGCACTCAGGAAAATGGTGTGGTAAAGTGGTGACTTTGCTCTATAATGTTATGTGGAAAGAGTGAAATAGGAAAGAAATGTTGCTGTAGCTGGAGGAACTGAAATGCCAGATCCTGGCTTCTATAATTTAAGGAAAGAAAACTGATTAAACTGATCTTTAATGCATGCATTAAAGGTCACCAGGGAACAAGAAAAAAAGCATATTTATTCCAAAACCAGTTTTGTACAAGAAATTTGAAAGTGTCATGGGTTGCAACCCAGGCTATAATTAGCCTTGAAAATCTTGGGACAGAAGTTTCTCAAGTACATGGTGACATTATTCCTGAAGGAATAAAAATGACCAGAAGAAGTGTCAATCTTTACATGACAGGAATGTCCTCTTGGCTGGGCAAGTGGGAGACAGAGGTGGAAGGGAGCCCTGCTTTGATGTGCAGCAAAATCTCCCAGTAAAGCACAGCACAAGAAGGAATAGAATGTTGTAATTTTTGTTAGACTGAGCATGCAGGTGTTTTTTAAAAACAGACAGTAGATTTGCAAAACCTTGTTGGTTATCTGAAATGGTTAAAATAATCAGCTTTCGTGCCATCAGAGGGGAGGCAGAGCAGCACAAGAGTGTCTGGGAAGAGGAGGAAGGGCTCAGACTGGGGTGTCAAGCAGTTAATTAGTTCTGCCACAATATAAGACCGAGTTGCTTCTTTTGCTTATTTAAAGTTTTATTCTGTTAAATATTAACATGTTAGAAATAGGAAGACTGTGCTCTGTCAGCACAAGTGGAGTCTGTCACCTGCCTGCTGAGGTGGACATTGGTGCCTCCAGCTTGGTGGCTCCTGCTTTTCCTCTTTCAGAGGAGGGGCAATGATTTCCTTGCACCTGCATTTTGGACAGGGCAGCCCTCCAGGAACCAGAGGAGATGTGCTGTATTCCCAGGAAAGGAGCTCGGGTGGAATTTGGCCACTGGCTCTGTCAGCAGAGGTGGCCAAGCTCTGCTGGCTCAGTTTCCTTAGGAACTCAGGAGACAATCTCCATTTGTTAACAGGTTTGAAAAGTACACCAGCGAGCTCAGTTCAGTGTGCAGCATCTCTGGTAGAATGGACAGACATTTCCTCATTTAAAGTAAACTTTTATTGAACCAAAAGCTTCAATTAAGACTTGCAAAGTTGTGATTCCCAAGAGTACACATTGCTTACATCCATCCTGTGAATACAAGCAGCTGAGGAGCACCCTCCTCTAAACTTCTGCTTTTCAACAGTTCAAAACTATTTGAAATAACCAAAAATACTAAAAAAAAACCAAAACAAAACAAAAAAGCCCCCCAAAAAACAACCCAACCCCCAAACCAACCAAGCAAAACTCAAACCCAAACAAAACATATGGTTTTATTTTAGTGTTAGTTAGGGAATGGTTTGACAACAAGAAGAATCTTTAATAATTGCTGGGACTCAATGAGCTGTGGAGGTGGGGGTCTTTGTTTTACTACCACTTGAAGTTGTTTTGATACCGTTGATGAGAGGAATGCAATAATGTGTGCTAAAGTCATTTGGCTAACCCTGAAATCAAAGCACTGGAAACAAAATCTAGCTGCAAATCACCAGGCTTGTCAGTCTTCTAAAACCTGTTATCCAAATGACTTTAACAGTTTGTGGGTCATATGCAAGGTTAAGACTCATCTTGCACGGTGCACGTTTTGATGATAAAACACAATATTCCTTTTTTTTTTATTGGAATGGAAGTGTTACAGTCAACAGCATCAGTGTGGGAGTTTCATTTCTTCCTGCAAGTAGATTGCTGCTCCATATGAGCAGTTGGCATGAGCTTTGGAAGGACACAGATATGAGGCATGCTGAGCAAAGTGCTGCTTGTTTGTTGTATATATCTGCTCTCTATGTAGACACTCCAAAACTGTTCAATTTTCAAGTTTATTTCCAAGTCAGAGTAGCTATATTTTGAGAACAACTGGCCAATACAACTATAAGAAGTTTTGGTGAGGGGATGAAACAAGTTATGCATAAAACTTCATTCTGTTGAGCAACATTTATGTGCAATATTTAAATTATTGTCTATTTCAATGGTGAACTCAGGATTTTTAAATTTTATATCAACAGTTTTTCTTGCAGTGTTTTGAGTTTGAGAAATCACTGACAAGGAATGTGTCACATAACTGTTAACTATTTATTTTACCTGTTCCCAAGCATGTTCTGTCCTGAGGAACTGAACAGCTCTTGATAATCCAGTGTGGATTAAACCCCCCAAAAAAGCATCATTTGCATTTTCACAATATCAGCACTTACATTCTATAAACTGTCCAGCTTACTGTGGAGCAAAACTTGGCAGTGTGTACAGACCAAAGTGGGTTCAGAGAGAAATAAAAAAACCTATATTCTTCAAAAGAAGTTTGCAGAGATTTTTTTTGATAGGGAAAACACATTTATTCAAACAATATTTCTGTGAAATTCTTTCTGAACCAATTGTCACTTCATATTTTTGATGGATTTAAATAAAGCCATTTCGATGACAGCTCCTTCCCAGTAATCACTTACTGCTCAGGCTGATTTTTTTCCATTGATACTAAAATTGTTGGCTGTCTGGGGAGACAAATATTGTTGTGAGGGCCATAGGGTAAGAGAGAAATCCATATGAGCTGAATAATAAGAAGTAATAACTTTTTTCGCCCCTTACTGGGCCTGTAGTGTAGATAAAGTTCCCCACATAGTTAAGTGTAGGAAAGTATGAAGTCCAGCAAAACCAGATCTAAAATATTTGTATTTAAGCTTCAGAGTTCCTCTTTGCCTTATACACTTGATGATGTCTTACCATATTTCAAATCTAGATGTGAGTAGTAAAATCTGTAGGTGATGGTTAGACTGTAAATAAATAACTGGATAGAGAAAACAAACCAAGATAAGAGTAGATAAAAATAACTCAGATGGATTCCTGTGTGTAACTTGGATTTTGGGAGATGGGAAGTTTTGCTGACTGTACCAGAAGCAGCCTGAGGAGCATAAAAATGCAGATGGATAGGGAATGACTGCTAATTTAGTGTGGCCTGGTTTTGCTGATATCAGACAACAGACTGTGACTCAGTTTGTTGTTGGAGATTTCATTAGATTAGTCTAAATTTTAGGAGCAGTCACTCCTACAGGCCATTGCATCCCATCTGTGCCTGAAGTGCTTCATATGTTTTAGTGCTGAGCTTCCTTCCCGAGAACGTGAGGTGGTTTGGAGATGTTGGATGGCTTCTCCATCACAGGAGGTGATGGAGTTACCTTTTGTGGTGTTAGTCAAAGCTGAAATTCAGTTTGCAGTCATGAGGAGCAGAGTCTTGCTGAGCTCCTCCCAAGAGTTTGACCGTGGGGGCAAATGGGCCAATTAACAGTTCAGTGTCAGATTTTAATATGTAACAAGGAAGGAAGGAAATTAATTTTTTCTTTTTCAAACAGTAAACTCTGATTGCAAACATCTGTGTGATGTTTGGGGGGTTTGTTTTACTGACTGCTCCTTGTGATGTTCCCAGAGTTAATGGGTGAATCAATGAGCAGCTGAGAGAACTATTTCCATTTTTTCTAGACACTTTCTTTTAGCTGTGAGGCTCCATTTCCAGAAGCACAGTGGTTATGGCTCTTGCTTTGTTGTACTTGTACTCAGTGCCTCAAAATGGAACTTGAATGTTCAGGGCTGGATTTCAGAGTGGAAACCATAAGCTTCTTGCTTGTATAACCACATTCCAAGGTTAGTCTGAATAGCTGAGATAATGAATTTGGTCTTTGTGCATTCTTAAATAGATAGATAGTTTTTCACATATGTGACTTTTCTTTTTTTTTTGCTACAATTGGACACTTTCCTTGGGAGCTGCCTAATTCCAGGCTGCACAGTTTCTGCTTTGTTCCCTGCTCCTATGCCTAAGACAAGAATAACTTAACCAGAGTTCACTATAGGAATTGTGGGCTGCTAGAGGACATATTGTGTTACTGCTTAATGCTGTATAAGTTGATCAGTGGGTAATATAAAGTCTATGTTCTAGCTGGTTTATGATGAAAATATTATTTCAGCAGAATATATGGTAAAGTCGTTGAACAATGATCTTATTCTCGGAATGATGGCAGAAGGCATTTTCCATATACCAGAAATTAGTGGAGCTGCTCATTTTGTTATTGCAGGCTTCAAAAAAAAAAGCTATTTTTAACCTTTTCTGAGCAATTATACTGTTTTTTTAACTGAAAAACCTGATATCTTATTACTCTCTTTCTATTAGGACCAGCAGAGGTTCCCATGATGTCACCCAACGGATCCATTCCCCCTATTCATGTGCCTCCTGGTTATATCTCACAGGTATGCTTCTTGAAGAATTAAAATGGATGTAAAAGCAAAAGCATTGATCCACACAGAGAAGTCTACTTGGCTGAAGTTTAATTTAGAGTTTTTAATGAAAATGATAGTACATATTTTTCATACTCTTCCTCTTTAGTGATACTGCACACGCATTTGCACTGGTGACTGGGGTAGGAGACTGTGGCAGTGAGAGGAGCCACTGTAGCTATGAAATATGCTGTTGATCCTCAGTGTCTTCCCAGCAGAAATCCTGCAGCATACCAAGAGCTGGGTGTTTTGGTGTGTTTTCAAGAATAAATGTGATTTAACTATCTATTTATGGAAAAACTATGGAAAAGCTTTCACAAAGCTGTTAGGTTTTGGAACTCTCAAACAACTACTGCTCTTCTGTGTAAATAACCCCAGATTACCAGATTGTTCCTTCCATCTTCTGCAAAGCTTAGACCCTTTCTGAGGTAAGGAAAAAAAACCAAACCAAAACCAAATGATTGATGTGAGGCTTAACAGCTGTGAACAATACGATAAATCCAGTAATTTCACCTGGACCAAAGTAACCTGGACCAAAAGCTTCCTTAAAAGCATACAAAGTATTTCAGATATCCTTGATGAATAGTATAAGAACTTTTGATAGATACAGTTTGGCATCTCGTTAAGCAGAAAATAGATGATGTCCTGGAGTCTCTTCCCCTCCCCAGGAAACATGTGAGCTTGTGTAATTCTGAAAAATTGTGGATGGCGTCATACTTAAATCCCACAAAATACTGCAATCACTCTGTGGTATTTTGACTTCTGAACAGAGTGAAAACATACTTCAAGTATAGGGGAAGTTGTTAGCCAGCCTAGGAGAGAGGGCAGGATGTCAGGGTGGTCTTCCTGCTCCTCAGTCCTCCCAAGGGGAGTGGTTGGTGTTTTGAGACAGCATTTGCTGCTTAATGCTCCTCATGGGCTCCCTTAATTTAATAAACTGGCCCACATTGTGCAGAGGTTTTTCTAAAGATTTATTCTTCCTTTGAAATAACTTTTAACACCTTTTTGATATTAAAATGTTTATACCTCTCCACCTCTGTGCTGAGATAAATGGTTGGGTATAACTGGAATGCTTTCCAAGCCAGAGGGATGAAAGTCTTCCAGCTGTATCTCTGTCTGAGCCCAGTTCTTCTGTAAAGTTTTTTGTGGGGCACCATAATAATTCCACTAAAGAAGCCTTTAAGTAGTTTCTTAACCAGAAAAAATCCAACCAAAAACTCTCTTCTGAAGCAGTTTTTCCAGGGAGCTGGAAATATGTTGTAAAGTTTTAGGGGGAGACTCTGTATTCGGTGCTTTTCTGCAGTGGAATGTGTGTTCTGCTCTGTGGTGAGTGAGCCTCTTGCCTTTCAGACTGCTTCATATTAAATAGTAGTTGAAAGTCTGTAGTAATGGAATTAGCTCTTTATTGCAGTAAATGTCTCTGCCTTACTTGCTCTTGTTTTTGTCTGTTGCTTCATAGTTTACCCAGTCTTTTCTGATAAAGAATTAGAACACAACTTAAATTTAACATGTCAAGGGAAGGCCATAAAGCAAATTAATGCACTCTGGGATATGAATCAAAATGTATTTGATTTTTGGTTTGATTTGTCCGCAAAGTGTACATCTAAGAGTCAGGCAGAAAGCAATACCCCTGCAGAGAAGTGCCTGTTAAAAAAAGGGCATGAAATCTTATTTCCATTTTGTTATGCCAAGCCTGTGTGAGCTGTGAGTGTTTGCCCTGAATATTACATGAGTTATCGAATGATTGCTACCCTGGATTAACATGGTGCTTCATTACCTCTTCGGAAAAATTGGCAGAAGGATGTGAGCCCTGCAAGGTCAGCCCCACTGGAAGCAGCACAAACACAGACTCTGTTTCTAGACTTCAAGGACCATGTTAATAATTGTGACTAGAAGCTGGATTTGTTGATGTTAAGGAGATGTTCCCAATGATGAGGCTTAGCCAGGGCAGGAAGTGATCCAGGAAAATAATAGAAAACAAATACACGCCACCAGTTCAAATCTTTCATGCTATGGTTTTTCTCTCAAAGACCAGCTCTTCAAAGAGCCAGTATTTTGCATTATCTTTCCAGCAGACAAATCTCTGTGCACCTCTGGCAGATAGGAGCTTTCAGATCAGAGTTCATGTCCCTGCAGTTCTTTGTGGGCTAAGGGTTAGTTAAATATAGACAAGTGGAGAAGTTCCTTGTTGTGCTCTTGGTGGACAATATCTCTGCATTAAAAGTTGGTCGTGAAAGGTGACATGGCAGAGAAATCTGCATTAAATGTGTGTGATGACAACAATTTTGGCTTCAACTGTTAAGTGAGATTAAGGATTTAGAGGTTAAGGTGTTAAATTTGGGGACCACATCATGGGTTGTTGTTCCTGCTTTTCTGTGTATGTCCGGGAGGAGAGAAGAAGGGTTAGGAGTGTTCTAATGGGGAGAACTAGAAAAATGGAAATACCAAAAAGCAAAATCATGAACTTGTTTGCTTAGTGCTACTGTCTGAGGACTGCTCTCTGAAATAAATCTGGAGCAATTCCACTTGAATTTGAGAAGTTACTTGTCTGTAGTTGGACATAAAAATTTGGCATGCAACTCCACTTCTGATTTTATTTACATGTTTGTTAATATGAGATCTCTGCCACAGATACTTTAAAACCAAAGGACAAATATACTGGTTGGAGCATATGTTGAAAAGCCTCCTTTGGCCATGGGGTTTGTATGGTCTGACTGTTTGATTTGAGCCATGGTCCTGCAGTTCAATATCTCTGCACTAAGCACATGACATTTGACAGAACTAAAGCATAACTTCTGGAAGGAGGAGTGTCTTTAAATTATATTTTAAATGGTATCCTTGAAAATCAGGATTTGGTCTTGGGTACATCCTGTCCCACAAAGAGAGGTGTTCTCCTCCAAAAGCATGTTTGGCTAGCATCAGGTTTTAGTGGCAAACTCCTCATTTTTGTGTGGCTTACTGCTCCCAGAGCTGCTCTGGGTGTTTTGTAGACTGCAGTCAATTGAAGCATCCTTTAACAGGATGATCCTCATTAAAGTCTGAGCACAAGAAAGGTTGTGCAGATCTCATATGGAGCAAGCCATGAAGTGATGATCCTTTTGAGTTCATGGGCACTGGTACTGAAGAACTGTATCATTCTAGATTTAAAGTACCCTGACATGCTTGCCAGCATTCTAGATGTTTATCTGTCTGTTTTCCACATTGAAGGTATAGATTTAATTTGGTGTTTGATTTAATACTGATGGATTCTAAAGATAGTGATGCAAACTTGCCACAACTGGCGTGAACTCGGATTGGCATCTTTAGGAAATTAAATGGATAAATAAAATGTTGACATCCAAGTGCCTCCTGAATGAGCTCATTCTGTACTGTTTTTGGGTACAGATTGATTTATGAATGAAGTTTCAAATTAGTTTATGAAATTCCTGAAGTATTGGTTGTGGTCCACCCAGGGGCCAGGCTCCAGATGTCCTTGCTCAATCTAGCATGTTAAATTTAAGTGATATAAGGTTTTGTTTGGCTTTTTGTTTTTTTTTTTTTTTTGAAAGCAAGTGGAAATTACTTGCATATTACCATATTAAACTCATACAGTAAATGTGTGTTACAGAATGAGGGTGATTGTGTTTCTTTAACTGGATGTCACAAAACACAGATACAATTTACCTGCACAATTAACATGCCTTCTTCTGTAGTAGAGTATAATATTAAATTTCAGTGGAGAAAAATGAGACAGCATGGAGCAGTGTGATGTACTTTGAGTACGTGAATTATCTCTAGTTACTGCTGCGATATCTGCACTGGAAAACAAATAACATTTAAAATGGCATTCCCAAAATGTGGCAGCCAATGAGGGAGGCAGTTTTATTGTGTATGAGTAATGTTAACCCAGACTGCCCTGAAAGATCATCACCTACCTCACGTAGCAATTAACCTCCCTAAAATATGGGAAAAAACCCACACAGAGCTATGCTATAATAGTATTGTTATTGAGGTGGCATGCCAGTTACACCAGCAAGCACAAAAAATACCAGTAAAAGACAATTTACCTACTAACTGTTTGAAAAAACCCACAAGATAATGAAAGTTTATCTCTAGGTGTCAAATGACCAGAGATATTTGTTTTCTCTAAATATAAAGTGCTAAAATTAGTAATAGCAATTACTTTTAATATTCCAGTTGCATCTAGAGACCTCAACAGGGTTTTGTTACTTCTTGGCACTGAAGTAGAGACAGTTTAGCAGTGTGTTTCCAGATGAATTTATGATCTTTGTGACAAATGGTTTTAAGCAGATACAAAGAATTGCAGATTTCTTCTTAAAATGGCAAAGTCGAACCTCTCTGCTAAGTTATGTTATTTTCATTAATGGATCAAAACTGATTTTCTCTATCTTTGATGAACTGAGTGTTGTCCCCCAGAATGGCACTACCACAATCTACTCACTGCAGGTTTTACAGGTCAAGGGATGTCTCCAGTCTTTATAGCTACCTAATGCATATAATACCTAATAAATCAGACTACCAGCTTTGATTTGTTAAAGACAGAATAGCATATTTAAGGATTGTATGTACAGCTTCAGAAATGTACGTGTATGTCAATAATTCCTAGTTTTGAGAGAAAATGCCCTGTGGGATTGGGAAATAAAGTGGGTTTTGCAAGGTCCCCTGTGTTTTTGTGCTCATTTGTAATGTATGCACATGGAATAACAAGAATGCTGTCAGCGTTCGTGGCCTGGGAGGAAACAAATAAAAGATATGAGTGTCTTGGCTTTTTGACTAAAGTAATTTGGAAGGCTGGCTCATCCTTTGAATTGGACTAGTTGGTGGCTGTAGATTCCTCCCAACTGAAATTTTCTATTCTATCCCCTCATCTCTGGCTTCTCTCAGTCCTGTTGATATTTTATAGCTTCATCTAGTAGGATAATTTCATCAAAAAGGTCTTCGACAGGACTCTGAGCTTCCCTCCCTGCTTTATAGATGATAGTTCAGGAAGCTGAATCCTAATAATTTTAAATATGGTTTACATTATCCACTGCTCAGCATAAAAGCTTTCTGTCTAAATCTGTTCCTTAATATATTCATCTTTCACCAGAGCACAAAATGCTCATGTAGCTGGTCTAGATGCAGAGATATGAGCTTGTACTTGCTTGGAAGACTGGGGTTGGCTTTGAGGCTTGGACTAGTTTAAAGCCACGATGAAAACCTCTCACTTCAAGATGATGTGAAACTTGTTCTCTCAATTAAGTTACAGCATGATCAGAGTCTGAGAATTAAATTCAGCATTTCTGTGCACAGTCCCAGATAAGTAGTTCTGTTTTTCAAATAGGTGCTAAAAGGAAAAGGATTTTCCTCTTTTCCGGGTTTCAGAGTGCAGGTTTGAGACCTTGGCAGCAGGATAAGAGATGCACCAGTAGCAGAAATGGGAAGCCTGAAAAGGCAGCAGTTGAAAGGATGTGATAGTCTAAATCTCTGAGGTTCAGCTGCCTTTTGAGGACTCTGTAAAGTCTTTGAAATGTAAAACTGGCAGCTGACAAATTGCTGGTGGAAATTGTACATTTTGAGGGTAGAATCAAGTAGGTTAAGCCAAACAATTACTATTTTGGTTACTCAGCAAGCAACACATTTTTAATGTGAAATGTTACAAGTGGATGAATTAACTTTCTGTAGAAAATTGTCTTTTGTAGAGGCCAGCCAAGGCACAGAAGTTGTCATGTCCATGGTCACATCCAGTAGCTAACAGGCATAAATGCACATAACCTGAGGCACTCGTGGCCTGGGGGAGGAATTGGGTCGGCTAATCCTAGGTGAATTTTCCCCTGTGATACCTTGTTCAGCTGGTGCCTGAGGCACAAGCTGGTGTTTGCTGGAGCAGTTCTGCTCAGGGCTGTGAGCATTGCCCCTGGGCAGGGTTGGTCCTGCACTGCGCAGGCAGCAGAACCTGCCACGTTCCTGTGCCTGCTTCAGGGTGTGGATTTTCCTTTGTGGTTTAGAGCAGAGACTCTGGGATGTGATGAGAGCCACTGGAGCGTGGGGCATCCACAGATGTCTCTTCTGCTGGTGCTGCTGGGGGGTGGGTAACTCCAGCTGATGGTGTGGTAATCAGCTGAGAGCGGCAGCATCTTGATGCACGTTCGCTTATCTCATACAACATATTCATCACAGATACTCCTCCATCTGTGTGCCATCAGTCACTTCAGAGAAAATGAGGTTTCTAACAACCTATTTGTTGTAGGAAATTAAACAATGCTTCCTTCATGCTTTTCTACCTCGTGCATGTCAGCATACAGAGTCCAAGGGGGGATAGTAATTGTTCTTACGTGGTTGTATTTTTTAATTTAAGAAATGGCAGAAGTTTTTTGAATGAGCTTCAAGAAAAGCTTGGCTCCTAAATCTGGACTGAAATTTGGCTGGTTGACTGTTCTCCAGAAATACAACTCTGGAAAAATTATAACCTGAAAAACATTTTTCAGCCTAAGCACATTTCCACCTTCCTACATCTGTTTTTACATGCTTTGACTGTGGCGTTAGGGGCCAGGTTATGCATATCCCAGAGCTGACTTATGTGGATGTATAGACCAGCTCTGTAACAGAAACAGCCCCTCTGCCCTGTGATTTCTCTTGAGCAGGTACCTGTTATGAACAGAGGAGTTCCTTTGGAGATGTGGGCCAGCACAGCAGGTTCCTGCAGAGGACATGTCACTGTGCACACACACAGCCTCCCTGCAATGGCAGTGCCAGCTGCTTTCCAAAGTGTTACTAACTCCATACTCAGGATGCTGTCAAAGTCCGTGGTAGAAATTTTCTGGCCAGTCCCAATGAGTACACTTATTTTGGTGATTTGTGTTCCTTTTTCAATTGTTTTCCTCCCTAAATGAGGGTTAATTATTCTGTCCCCTACCCACGTAGCTATCACGAGCAGCAGTACAGCTGCCAGTGATTAGTGTGGCTATCTGAGTCTCCAGGAAAAGCCACATCTCCACCGTGGTTATTTCTGCTGATATCACTTTTAGAATTGTGTTTATTCATGATGCTAAACCCAAGGGCCCAGCTGTTTTCCAGCGGGAGGACAAGCTGTAAACAGTGCTGTTTTAAAGGTGTGCCTGGTCCAGATGCTGCCTGACGTGCTCCTTTCCCTTTCTCTCCAGGTGATAGAGGACAACACGGGCGTTCGGAGGGTGGTGGTGACGCCGCAGTCTCCGGAGTGTTTCCCTCCCAGCTACCCCTCGGCCATCTCGCCAACCCATCACCTACCCCCCTACCTGACACACCACCCCCACTTCATCCACAACTCCCACACAGCCTTCTACCCTCCTGTCACTGGACCTGGGGACATGCCACCACAGTTTTTCCCACAGCATCATCTCCCCCCGACAATATATGGAGAGCAAGGTGAGCTGGGAGGAGGGGACTGGAGTTTCACACCTGTGTTCAGCAGGGTTTAAGGGCTGGGGGGAAGCAAGAGTAGGAATGAAGTAGAGAACTTAGAGAGTGGCTTTGTTCCATGGATGGAGCCTCCTTTAATATCCTGAGTGGGGGGCTCTTGCTATACAGAATATCCATTTTTATTTTTTAACAAAGACAAAACTGTTTTGGGCATGATATGTTCAAGGTTCACACTCAAGGTGAATCACGAAGAGGATTGAACTACAAAAAAAAAAGCAGGAAATACTGTGATTCCAGCAAGCTGACGTGCCTTAGGTTAGAGAGAGTCATCCTCAGAGGGGGGAAGTGGGGACTGGATTTAATGAAGTGTATCTGAAGAGTTCACCTGATATTTATGATAATTCTCAGATTTTTTTAGATAAATTCCCAAAGCTTCTATTTCATGTTGCACTTCTCTCCTTAGCCAGCACAACTGACATGATTGTAAAGTCTATTTATACTGGGAAATTAAATTGCATGTAATCAGGGTTGGCAGCTTGTAACCAGCACATCTCAGCTTGTTCTGTCCAGTCAAGCCCTGAGGAAGAAAATGCTAAATTGCTCTGAACTTAGGAAGGCTTTTTCCAATAGATCAGTTCTGTCTGGATTTTTGCTTGAAATCTGTGTCCCTGAAGCACAGAGACTGAAAGGGAGGGGAAAAACTCTCACCCTAATTGATGTATTTTACACACTCCTCCAAAGTAAAATTCTATCATCGAAGGAGCACAGTTAATACACAATAATTGCAAAAAATTGTATTCTTTAAAAAATCTCCAGAAACATCTTGAGTCATTCCATTTGGAGATGTGCAGGTAATTTGGTTCTCTGGAAAAAAACCAAACAAACAACCAAACAGCTCAGCTGATTTTGCCATCCCGAGCTAACGCGGGCGAACCGTTCCGTTTCAGAGATCATACCACTATACGGGATGTCCAGCTACATCACCAGGGAAGACCAGTACAGCAAACCACAGCACAAAAAACTCAAAGACAGGCAGATTGACCGCCAGAACCGCCTGAACAGCCCTCCCTCCTCCATCTACAAGAGCCATATAGGCAGCTGCACCACGGTGTACAATGGATACGCCAAGAACCACAACGGGGCCAGCAGCGGCGGCGGCGGCGCAGCCCCGGCCCTCAAGAAACCGGAGCGCAGAGCAAGGAGCAGCCCAAAGTCAAGTGAACAAGACCCACATGGTAAAAAAAAAAAAAAAGAGGGTTTTATTTATTTTTAATTCCTTTTTATTGCACCTTTCCGGCTTGTGACCTCCTCTGTATGGATCCCGTGGCCCTGCCAAGAAACACTCCCGCCCACGCGCGCAGCGGCGTTAATGCAGTGTGAGCTTAAGTGCCAGCGCTGGGCTCGCTAGGCTGTGTTTGTTTTGTAAGGTGAACCCAGTGCCTCCCCATCTTTCATGACTGCTCCCTTGGTAGATGCAGCATCATTCTTTTTGTATCTGTTGGAAGCAGAAATGGCGTTTTATGGGCAAGGTCTTGGTGTTGCTTTGCTTTTCAGAGAGGCATCTGGGCGCTTCGCAAAAAATCTTCACTGACCTATAACCAAAATCTGATTACTAGGAGCCACTATTTTGTATATCCTAGGTAAACCTAGTAAAGTTGTTAGAAAGTTTAGAGGTAGTGGCTGAAAAACCAAAGGGTATATATTTTTATGTGAAAGTTCAGTGAGATTAGTTGAAAACAAAGAAAACAGAAGAAATTTGTTAATGTTAGCCATGGAAATATTGGTCAAATAAGTCTGGCTACTTTTGAAATAATTTTCTTCAGCATTTTCAGAGACTTGCCATTTAAAAATTTAAAACTTTAGATGAACAACCAAATGTGTTGCTGTAATCAAATCTCCTTTTTCACAAGCCATATGGCACACAGGCAGTTCTACCTAAATTTAGTTTAGTAACTTGTTTTAATCCCTTATATCTACCTGCCTTTCTCCTCTCTGCCTGTCTCTTTGCTGACTGCAGCAGCAGCAGCTGCCTGAACAAACTTTGGTGTAGTAACCAAAGCAGCATGTCCAAGATATTTACAATGTAGCACACTCTGAAATCTCCTGAGTTAATTTATGCCTATAACATAGGTTTTCCATTATCTATTTGTAGTGTATATTTATATGGCTCTGTACTTTTACATGTGAGACATAACTGAAAGAAATAGTCATGAAAATTAACTGTTATCAGTAGCCAAAGAGGGGGGAAAAATGCTGCTGGCATGGTAAGGAATGAGAATTTTTAGACATGCTTTGGGGTCTTTAGAATTAGCAAGGACCTGTATTTGGGAATGCTGTAATCCAAGAAAATGAATCACTGCATTAGACTTTCTAGTTATTTCTTGCCAATCAGCTTATGTGAACTTTACTATTCTTATTTATGTTTAGGTGTTTATCTGAGGTGGAGTACATGAGGTGTTTGAAGCACGTGTGTGAAAAACCTGGAATAAAGTCCAGTCTTACAATATAGGTTCAGTGAGTTCTGAGTCAGCCTGGCTGATGGCTTCTGAAATAAGCTAGAAATAATATAAAAGGACCTTGTCTAAGGGTTTCCTGCAACCCTTAGCGTTTGTCTAATTTGTTGCCTTGGACTGGTGTGCTGTGCTGCAGCTGAAGAGCACGAATGCTTTTAAAATGCCAAGAAAATCAGTGGAGCCAAGGCTACAGCACGTCCAGCCTTGTCAGCCAGAGAGAGTCCCTTCAAACTGGGAACAGCCAGGCATGGAGTCCTCCCTCAGCTGTGGAAGAGTCCCTAACAGGAGGCTGTGCAAATAACCATCCCTTGTTCCCCACTCCTGCCTTTTAAAATTAGGTTCTGCATCTGCACCCAGAGGTGGCAGCCCTGGAGTTGCATCTCCTGCTCTCCAGTAAATCCATGGCTGAGGCAGGAAGAGAGGAATGTTTTGCATATTAAAAACAACAACAAAAAAAAATACAGTGGGCTGAAATGTGATGTTTTTGACATCAAAGTGTATTACTATATTCATACATGTAAACTTAGATGCAAATTTCTGCAGAAAGGTCACAGAGGTTTCTTAAAGGCTCACACCAAGCAGCTCCCTAAAATAAGTGTACAATTGATAATTACAAGCTTCTAATCATATCTGCTGCTTTATATTTACCTTCTCAGTTTCTTCTTTAATTATTTGGTGGTTTATTGGTGAATGCCTGACTAACCTGGCCATATGGGTTATTGGGGTTAGAGTTAACAGCAATCTGGCCACAGTTGCTAATTTGATTTATGCTGCTGAAATGATGGTGTGTTTAGGATAGCCAAGAAAATGAGTGTGTCAGAAGCAAGAATTAGCAAAGGGATTCAAACATACAGGTTTTCTGGATGTATATTTGTTCAAGCCTGCTAATAGTTAAAAACTTGATGGTGTTGTGTGGCTACTTCCAAAATTGCAGAATAGCATGGAAAACCTATTTTTAGATACTTAACTACAAAAAAATGTGTATACATACATATATATGTATAAAATTCGCAGAGAAGTCTTTATTTAGAAAACCACTTAACCAAAAATCTCTTTAAGAGGCAAGCAGGAATGTATGAATTTCCAGTAAGATTTGGAATAAGGTGAAGGAGAGCTGGAGCCGAGGGCTTTTTTTTACACAAATTTTTTAAACTGGGATTGTGATATGCTCGATAGCCTGTCATTTCATAGCTGGCTGCAGGGTGTGTGTGCTCCTGCAGTGGACCTGGCATGCTTCTTCTGGGTGTTTGGATGGTGGAGCAGTCTCGGGATCCAGCTGCTGGCAAGGGAGGGGGCTCTAGGAGCCCCGGACACAGCTGGAGCAGGCACTTGCACAGGCTCAGCTCTGGTTGCTGCAGAGAACAGCCTGTGTCAGTACACAGTGCTGCAGCATTGCTGTCCTTAGGGATTGGGCTGTCTGAAGGAAAGTTTGGGAGCTGCCTCAGCGCTGGGAGCGTGGGTGGGAGCTTGCCAGGGGCACCTCTCCCAGCAGTCCCGGCCGCTCCTGAGCTGGTGCTCTGAGAGGCAATTGGAGTGTCTGCTTTACTCAGCAGGGAAATGTCATCCACACAGGGGCACTTGTGACAGGGGAGGTGGGAGTTTCTGTTCTTGGATCTGCTGCCCCTCTGTTTAAGGTGATGCTTGTCCTGCTCCTTGTCTCTTGGTAGTGATTTCTTTGTGGGGTGTGTTACTCCTTCCTTAGCACACCCACTCTGCTGTGACTGAGGTTATTGCAGTGCTGTAGGAATAATAAGAGGGATGGAACAGCTTCCTTATCAACACAGACTGAGAGGGTTGAGCCTGGAGAAGGGGGGAGACCTTAGAGCCCCTACAGAGGTTACAAGAGAGATGGAGAGGGGATTTTGAAAAGGGCATGGAGTGACAGGACTAAGGGGAAATGGCTTTAAATTGAAAGAGGATGGGGTTAGATGGGATATTGGGAAGAAATTATTCCCTGTAGGGGCAGTGAGGCCCTGGCACAGGTTGCCCAGAGGAGCTGTGGCTTCCCCATCTGTGGGAGAGTCCAAGGCCAGGTTGGATGGGGCTGGGAGCAGCCTGGGATAGTGGAAGGTGCCTCTGCAGGCTGGTTCTGTAACATAACAATGTCCTCTTTTTACTAGGAAATTTACAGTTTCAGATTGGGGAAATAAGTGCAGTTCTGACCTTTTCCATTGACTGCATCATGCTATGTTGGGCAGTGCACTTGTAAATATTTTTAATTATGTTGGAAATATGCTGGTTTAAGGCAAAACAGCCAGAAACTGATGGCTTATAACTGACTGAAGATGTGGCAATTCTTCTGAATGTTTGTGGTAGGATGATGGATGGTGTCTTGTACAGGCAGAAGGATTTGGAGGTATGACACTGGGATTCTGATTTAGAATCCATACTGGAGCTTTTCTGCAGAGCTGTTTTAAAAACTGAATGGGAGAGGAGGGAGCAGGATTGGGTTTTTTGTGCGTTTGGATTTTTTTTTTTTTTTTTTTTTAATAAAGGAGCCTTGCCATGTAAAAAGAGCTGTAAGCGGAAATCCTGTCCCATTCATGCTGTCCTTTATGAATTTCAGTCTGAGTCACTTCCTTCTCGTGCACTCAGTGGCTCCCTTCTTGGCCATGCAGCGATCTGGTACTTTGAGAAGTTCTGTGTGTGTGGCTGCAAGTACTGTGGGAACTTCAGCAGTTTTGAGCATTCTTACAATGCTTTCACCTATTTCCTTATAAAACATATTTTCTTTTTTTTTTTCTCCCTTCAGATGAGATAAATTTTGTTGGTTTTTTTTTTAATCCTCACTGAAGTTTGAAGAACTTAAGATAGCCAAAACTGAAGCACTTCAAATGGATGAAAGCGGGAAGCGGGCGATGGATTGTTGCATGCATCCTGTGTGGGATCTGGGTGGGAGCTGAGAGCTGGGTGCCAGAACAAACAGACCCAGCCTGGGCAGGGAGTGTGCACCTTTAGGAAAGCCTTCCTAAAGAAGGTTTTGTCCTTGTTTGAAAAGATTTGGCTCTACAGAGTCGCAGCAGGGGCCCATCCAGCCCAGCAGTGTGATCGAGATGATGCTGAGGGCAGCCTGCAATCCTGAACACATCCCATGCACCTCTCCCAGCTCCTCCTCCAGCATCCACACCTGCCAGGCACCAGGGAAGGTCGAGTCCTGCCAGGTCCTTTGGGTGCTCACACTGCACTCACCTGTTCTCTGGGCACTCATCTAACTCAGTTTTGAAAAGCAGATTTGCTTTCCAAGTGAGGAGCGCTGACTTTGGTGTGCACTTCATTCTCCGAGCAGCTGCTTTCTTGCATGTGGCACTGATGTGCTTTGCACGTGGAGAAGGGAGGGAAAAAACATTAGAATAAATTAAGAGTTCAGAGAGTTGTTGTAGACTACTGATAGTTCACAAACTTCTGTAGTACCACTGTAATACATGCGCAAGCCTCAGAGGTGTTGCTTTCCTACTGTGGAGGTTTTGTAAGTCTGATTTTGTGCACTGAAGCAGCCTCCAGCTACTCCCAAAGGTGAAAACCATGGCTTCAGATTCCTGCCTGTACTGCTGATGGAAGCTTCTCAGGAGATGTGGGTAGCTCTGTGTGCTCATTTCTTTGAGAGCAATGCATAGGGAATGCATGGAAAATGGGCTTGGCAAGAGAACTTTCTGACAGTGGTGGTTTTAATTTGAAAACATTTTTAATAAGTACTTAACTCAGCAAAGCAGAAGTTCTCAGGTTAAGAAGTACCCTCAGGTATCCCTGAGTGGGGTGGGATGGACTCTACAAGCTGCTGAGAAGTGATGGAGAGTGGGTGACGTATGAAAAACCAGAGCTGAGGCATTCTTGGTACAGCCCCATCCTGTTCTCTCTGGATCTTCCGTGTAACATTTAAATATACTTAGGAGAAACGTGGGGTTTTTTCTATTTTTGTTTGACTGTATCAAGTTGTTGTTGTTGTTGTAATCCAGAGCCTGTGAATTAAAGGGAAATTGAAGGAGCTGTGATTCAGTGCAGACAGGAACCAGGCGAAGTTCCTCTTCTTACTCATTCTAGATCCTGTCAATTCTTTTCTATTTTGGTCCTGAATCCATTTTCCTTATTGAGTCATACATTTATCTGTGCCTGTATATCCTATGGATTTAAAAGCTTAAAAGAGTAGTTTCATCACTTTTGGTTCCATGTAAGCAAAGAGGCTCAGAAACATTGGCAATACATGTAAATTTTATGTTCTTTTAGCCCAGAACTGGTGAATTGGTACATGCTAATAGACTTTTGTTATATCAATGTGGAAGTGTTCTGCAGACGAAATTGGTCATAAATATTTTTTCTGCTGCCATACAGAATACTCCTCTGTTAAATGCAGCTTCTCTGGTGTCCCTAAATGTATTTGCTTCTATAAAATAAGGAGTTTCAACAAGATTGTCTGCTGAAAACCACCTGTCAAAACTGACACAGTGGTTTTGTTAATAATGTGGAAAAAAACACTCTGAAGAGTAAAATACATCTGTCAGGTTAAGTGAATTTTAGTGTTATACCAAATAATGCAATGTGAAACATAATATTTAGTGGAACCAGAGACGTGTTGAATCTTGTGAGCATAGATCAGCATCATACATGAAATCTAAATGGTCTTACGTTACTACTGCATTTTTTAATAGTTTTAGCCATTAATACTACTTGTCTGAATTCTTCAGACTTATATCTCATTAGAAATAGATTTTGTGTGCTCTGTGCTGTTTTCCTCTAAGTTTTAATGCATGAGAGGAAATAGGATGCATTAATTAGGGCATAGTCTGAACTTGAGAAACCACTGTTCATTTGCGACACCTGGAATTTCCAGTGTGATATTCTTGTGCCTTGACCTTATCTTCCACATCATGACTGAGCTTGTGCCTTGTTTGTTTCTATTTGGAAATATGCCTGCTGCTTCAACAGTCTTTATCTTTGGTATTTTCTCTAAAATAACAGGCTGTGAATTGCTTGTTCAGGCAGTAAACAAAGTGGTTATGAGTGTCAGGTACACCTTTGTGTACCAGACTGAACTCCTTTACCTGGCTCACCAAACAATATTTTGCCTAATAGTCACATAAAGTAACCACTTAAGTGAGCTTTATATAGACTGATGGCTGTGTTAGAAACATATTGCAGGGTTCAGGTAGAGTACATCACCAGGTTCATGTCAGTCTGTGTGCCTGCATCCAGATCAGGCTTAATTTGTGACTTTTCTCCAGCAAAAAGAATGGCTAAAATGTTTATCCAGCATCACTGAAATACACTGTGTCGAGGGAGGGAAAGAAATCCATTTCCTCTGCTGTCTTGAAACTTATATAATGGGGGCTTTGATGGAGAAAGATAAAAGCTAAATATTACAAATGAAAAGCCAAGTCCATGCCCAGTACACTCCCTGCCTCTCCCCTAGCTCTGCCCAGTTCCAAACCCAGCAGTGTTTTGCTTTGAGCTGCCTCTGGGCACTTCCTTCTCATGCATCTTGACCAACTCTTTCCCAGAAGTTGCCTGTGTGCTGAATAATTTCCAGTAATTCACAAACCTGTGAAATCTTGTCTGCGTGTGACCTGTCACGAACACAGAGGTATTCTCTTGCTGTATCCATTCTGCAGGCACCAACCCTTAGTTCATGGGGAGCCTGAATGCTGTGGCAGTCCTGCCTTCTTTCACACCACACTGCTTTGTCAGCACAGCATTCTACAAGCTGGGAAGGACTGAGACAGGGAGAGAGGAGATAAGCCCATAAAAACAGAGTGTATCTTGAAAGACTGAAGAACCATCTTCATAATTTCGGCACCAGAAGTTGTAGATAAGAGATTCTCTTCATCTGCTAAGTGGGAGCATCTCCTTTTAATTAAATTGCACAACATTCTCTCACCTTCAGTGTCAGCTGTTTTTAAAGGCGAATGGAAATGCCTCAAACTTGGTTTTCTTCAGGCTTCTTGTGCTTGAAAATGCGAAGAGAGCAGCAGAGTAGTGTGGATGCACATGATCCAGCCTGGCTGTGAGGTGCTCTGAGGGCTGGTGGTCTGGGCATCCCTGGCTCTGAGCCATCAGTGGGGCAGAATGGGTCACTGCAGTTCTGGTTATGTTTTTCAGTCTCATCACAGCAGCTGTGGCAAAATAAAGCTCATTAGAAGCTCCCTAATCTTCCTCAGTATGCTAACTACAGGAAGCACAGCTCAAAGTCCATGGAGGAACTTGTAGGGCATATCTAGTAAAGACTGGGGGAATCTGCCTCTGGGGCTTGCATTTGACCTGATTGGGGCTTAAAAACCCTTTTGGCAGTGGCTGGTGTTTTATTTCACAGCTGTTTTTCCCAATCCTGATCAGTTTCTGTAGACTCTCATATTTTTATTCTCATCTGCTTTTATCCCTCCCTTGCCTCATTTTGCCAGCAGGATCTCCTTGGCAGGGTGAGCTGGATAAGCTGTCTGCTCCATCATTTATCAGGAAGTCAGTGCTAAATGACGTAAGGCACAACCTCTTCCCCCAGAGGATCTTCATATTATCTCAAGAATTCGCAGCTCCTGCTGCAGCTGACACTCAAATCCAGAAGACCGAAATCTGAACTTTTTTCCTAGGAATTTACATAATTTATAGATACCCACCCAACAGGGAAAAAAACCAAAAAACGTACAAAGTACATTTTCATCCTGCTTAAATGCTCACTGATTAACTGCCTGTGACAGGGAGAAGAGTTACACCAAGATCTCAGGACTTCAGAGCAACATGAGCAGTGCATCCTCAGCAGTTGGGAGGAGATAACATGGACCACCAACAGAGGAAGGGAACTGTGTTTCCCTTATTTGGCAATATCTAGGACACTGAGCCAAAAGGGAGAGGGTATTTATAGAGAAGAGGTAGAACATTTCCTCCCTCCAGACCATAAAAAATAAAACACGTTTAAAGCTAATGATTTAATGAACAACACTTACTTGTATGGCCAGATGTTCTGAACAATGTCCATCTGTATTTTCAGCTGGATTTGCAAAGGTGGTGAAATGAAATTTCATGTCCCCCTGAAGTTAATAGGATTTGTTTACTGAACTCTCTTGGGCCGTGCTTCAAACCCCATTGGTACTCTTCCTTTTCTGAGGAAGGGTGGAATTTGATTTCCAAAGTTTTTGTGACCATCAGTGTATTTGCTTTTAAGGGGAGGAAGAAATCTTAATGCAGGGTGACGCTTTGAGAGTTGCAGTTAACAGAAAGGATAAACACTGTTCTAAAATGAAGCAGCCATTTCAGTTTTCTCCAAGCTTTGTTATAAAAGATTTTGTCCTGAAGCTCGAGTTTGGGTTTTTTTGTTGTTTTTTTCCCCTCTAAGGAGCTGTGCTTAGAAGCAGCTGCTTTGATTTACTGCAATTCATGTGACTTGTGCCTGAATTTCATCTCAGCAATGAAATCCAGAATGAGTTGAAATTCCTGTAGCTTTGCTGAATCCTTCCCAGCAAGCAGTAATCAGGTGGATATTTCTGTGAAATATTTTAAATATTTGGAAGGGTTTCTTAGTGGTGAAACTGGTTGTGCAAATATCCAAGATTGCATTTTGCCCTTCTCCTATACAGAACTGCTAATTGCTCATGCACTGCTTTCAGCTGACTAGTAGAAAGTTGGTACAGACATCACAGATCAGATTTTTTAAACATTCTTGAGTTCATTCTTCCCATCTCAGGCATGGGAAGGCACAGATAAGATTACATAAGCCATTTTGACTTCTGCATTTTAGAAACTTAGCCCTCAGTCTTTATTAAATGTCCTGTTTAATATCCTTCTAGCTCACATAGTCATAGTTCATCCTTCAGACTTGACTGCAAAACAATTTAGGCTGGGATTGCTTGAGTCAGTTGATTGTCATCTGTCATGAGGGAGAGAATTTATTTCTGTTCTGCTGTCAATCTGTAGGTGTTTGGGTTGATTTAAAGAGAGGAGGGGAAGATCTTTGCCTTCCCCCATCTCTGAGCTGTGGTGCCTGGGCTGAGTGGAAAGGGAAAAATGTTCTCTATTGTTTTCTCTTCAAGAGAAAAATGGTTTCTGGGATTACTGTGATCTCCTCCACCACTCACTGCAATTTCATTGTATCATAGTTTTCATGTGGAAAAATAGGTCAGTAATTTACATTGGTAACAGAAGAGCTTAGTTGGGGTTCATTCAAAGAGTGTTGTAACTGCAGCCCCTCACTAGGTTGCTGTTGAAAAATCCCAGTGAAGGCTTCATGAAAAATCTTTACCTTTCTAGCATCGTGATTTGGAATGGCTGTATTTAAAAAAAACAAAGTAACAAAGCAAACCTCCGTTTTTTTCTTGAGGAATCTAGCAACTTTTTGCCCTCAGTTGTGACTGCAGTTATTTTCTTAAAATTTTCTTGGTTCACGATGTTGTGCTGCTGTGCCTCTGCATTGGAGAAGTGCTCTGCTGCCTTCCTATTGTTGCAGCAAACTCGGTGGCTTTTCAAGGTTCACTGCCAAGGAAGTTGTTAATTTTGGCTGAGGTGCTCTGTTTAATCCCCAGCAAGGTTGGAGCTCCTATGGAGTCTGTTTTGGCTGTGCTCTATGATTGTTTTTCTGTGCAAATACGCAGTTCTGCAGGTTATTTTGCTAGTTTTGTGTTTGATCAGGAAAATGCTCTTATTGTGTAGTGGGCAGATTAGCAAAGGGTTTTATGGCCAGAATTGCCTATGGTCAAATTTTTGAATGTCAAGAAATAAGGCTTATTTTGTGTTCGGGGCTGGTGCCCTTGTCCCCATTGCTGGGGATGGTATTTCAGAGAAAAATATTTCCTCAGTGGCGTGGGGCAGCAGACACAGGATTTTAAAGGCCAGATTGTGCACACTGGAGACTTCTTGTCACTCTGCTCATGAGGGATTGTGCTTTCTACCTCAGTTCTTGGGAGAGGGCAGGACTCACCTCTGCCCCAGCAGGACTTGGTGTGGCTGCCCCAGCAGGGACACTGAGTGACAGAGACAAAACCATGCCTGTGGTAGGATACAGTGGAGCTGTCAGTGACCCAGCTGGGAAGAGAAGACTAACTCTTGGTGCTGTCAGACCCGTGCTTTTTGTCAGTGCAAGGAGGAGTTGTGAGGTTCCTTTCACTCTCTGTGTGCATGGTTCTCAGGCTCCCACTTTGCCTGGCTGTGAGAGTCTGATGCCAGGACTGAAGGGAATGTTTTCTTTTCGAGAGGAAATCTCCTCTGTGTAAATGCCAGGTGGTGTAATTTCACACCTGGTGTCAGGCATCCTTTTGAGCCACTGTTTCACATTTTAAGAAACATGTGTATCTTAACCCTGCTGCTGACCACTCTTACTTTGAGCTGGGGAAACCTGTGGAGTTTTTATGGCCATGTCACCTGGGGTGCTCTGTGGTGCTGGGGACAGCGAGGTGCAGCTCTGCAGAAGTCACATCCCCTCCTGAGTCACAAGTGAGTTCCTCAGCCAAGAGAACAACCCCTGCGTGTGGCAAAGGCTGGACAGGCAGCCACGGGGAACAAGGAGAAACAAGAGAGACAAAGCATGAAGCAGCACGAAAATAAGTTGAAGAAATTAAGGGTAAGGAAATTCCATGCATCCCAACTGTTGTACAAAATTCTGAGGAGTGTAAAGATTATCATTGCTCCTAGGAAAAGATTAGTGTTTATTGGCAAAGTTTGTAGCCAGAACAAAACATCAGCCTTCTACCTGGAAAGTGGGAGTGGGGAGCTCCAGGAAAGTTTTAGGAGGAACTTCCAGGCTCCTTGTCAGATACTTGACCAGGAGATGGAGGGGATGGACAGTGCTCTGTTTATCTGCAAAGCTTTTACTGTCTTCCCAGCCCCACGTAGCGTGCGAGCTGCTGTAATAGAATAGCAACAGGGAAGCTGCCGAAAATAATAAGACAAAATATTTTGACACAGAAAAGAAGCTAAAGCAAGTCAAAATGATGAAAAGAGAGCGCTCCAAGAGGAGGTCCTGTGTGTAAGTGGTTTGTTGTTCCAGCAGATTCAGCTTGGGCTTCCTCTGTTTCTGTGGGTTATGTCATTGTTTAATTTGGTGTTCCTTCAAGCCCAGCCAGCTGCAGCCCTGCACAGAGCGCACTGCCTCTGTTATCTGCCCTGGGAGGCGTACAGAGCGCCCGCCCAACATCTCAAATGTGTGTGATGGACACGGGGGGTTGCTGCCTTTTGCTAAGAAAGCCCTTTTCTGCCTTCTAATGGACCAACTGCGTGTTCACAGTAGGAGTTTGCTCAGATCTCCAGCCAGTAAAGTAGGAGTTGTTTTTCTGTCTTCCAGCAGTAGCAGCGAAGAAGCAGAGAATAACAAACCCAACATGTCACTTACCCTCCGTTTGTCCCTTGCATCCAACCTTTTATTTCCCTTGTAGGTTACTACTGATCTTATTTTCCTTCCTCCACCCCGATGAAAAATGTAGATCCAAACAATAATGGGGGGGCAGGTAGGACTGGAAACCCTTACATTTATTTTAAAAACACTTTTTATCCCAGGTGACTTCCTTATGTACATCTGAATGCTTCCACATCTGATCCTGATCCCTATGATAGCAAGTGCCTTTGGTTAAGGATGAACTGTGAATTTTGCACTCCAGGTACTTTGGAGTATCCTGTTCTGTGGACAGTAGGATACTGAAGCAGTCAAAGTGAAACTAGCAGTTCAAAAGATATGGATTATGGCCAGGACATCTCTGAAACATGGGATTAAATTCATACCTAATTCACAGTGGTGTAGGGGCAAAGCACTTCAGTTATCCTTTGCTTTATTGTCCCAGTGAATCAGGATGACTAGGGATTTGATTTTTCTGAATCTGGATCTGAAAATGTGATTTTTCTGGCGTTTATACAGGGGTTTTGTTCTCTTCGCCTTCAGTTATTCAGGGAGTGACTTGAATTTTTTTTTTTAATTTTTTTCTATCTATATATTGTTTGGTCTTTAAGGACAAATAATGAAGGATAAGCTCCTAGACTTTAATTAAGGCATGTCAGCAGGAGAATTCCGATAGCAACAGTGGGAAGGTACTCAGAAGTGGAAAAATTCTGATACACTCATGCACGGCAATTTTTTAAAAATTAGAACATGTTTTAACAGTTGTATCTAAAGTCAGATAACATCAATCTCTCTACCTTTGTCAAGGGAACCATAGTTGTGTTTCATCTTTGGTGTTTTTTATTAGCTTTCCTGTATTGAACAGAAATTCGAAACATTTAACATTTAGAAATCTCATCCAGGCATTTGTAGGCTCACTGAATAATCTTCCTTGGTGTGCTATAGATTCAGCATGGTGTGATCGACAGCTTTGAATATAAATATATTTTTTCACAACTTTTTTATTCCCAAGGGCTCCCTGTCCTGCCCAGTGTGGCAGTGGTGCTGGGAAGAGTTGTGTAAAGCTCTGTGTGTTCCGTGTGACACTGGACTTGCCCTTCCCAGTGTCACATCTGTCAGCCAGCAGCAGCCTGGCAGTTTATCCCTGACCCTGCCCTGTCCTGGGCTGCCTCCCTGACAGACTGCAAAGCTGCATCAAACTGGATTAGGCAGGAATTTGTCCTAGCTCTAATTTTATTCAATATTTTCATTAAGGACTTGAAGGATGGAATAAGGATTGAGGCTTATTAAATTATAGTCCATATCAGGCTCTGATAGGGTTGAGAGTGCTTGATGGGTCAGGGAAAGGGAAGACAAGACAGGGGCAGAGTTCTGTAATGGCCTTCAAAGAAAAAGTTTGATCAAGGCAAGGGGCATGTACTGCACTGCAGATAGTTGCTCTCAAACCTGCTGTTTTTTTAATTAGGTGGTAGTTCTGGGAGGAATAGGAGATTACAAACACCAAGAGTCAAGTTACTCTGTAGACAAAGAGAATAGGAAATGTCTAAGCAAGCTGTGTGAGTGGGTACACGATGGGCTGTGCCATGTCTTCAGAAGGATGGAGACAAGTTTAAAAAACATGGCAGAGGACAGCAGCAAGTGGGGTCTGGTAAAGACAGGTGTGGAGAAATGAGCTTGCTTTGTTAAAGGAAGAAATTCCTTCAAGTATGTGAAAGGTGTCAACAAGGAAAGGGTGATGAACTCGCCTGGGGCAGATGTGCAGGAAAGAAGGAATAAGTTTCAGGTGCAGCAGGGAGAGTTGAGATGATCTTCCCAGTGATGAGAGGAGTTAGAGGCTGTGGTTAATTTGCCTAGCTGAGAAGTTGGGAGATTACCATGATCATGGGGCAGGAGGTCATTTATGTGTCATTTATTTTGAAAAAATGGGCCAGGGAGCCATCTGAGAGAAATGATTTGGGTATAGATGATCATGTTTCAGTGTAGGAGGATGGACTCGGTGACTGTGTCACCTCCCCTCTGGTCCTGTGACTCAGCTGCTGCGTGACATCTGCAGCTTTAGGTTTGTTCTTGTACAAGGAGTTCATTAACTTACATTTCTGCAGTTCCCCGAAAGTCTGTATGTGTTCTTCATGGTGTCTTCAGCTTTGACTCACAAAGGAGCTGGGCTGTGTTTTGAAGAGCTCATTTTCTCGGGGGCTGTAGGTTGTGCTGTACGTGACTGATGAAAGATCTTTCCCAGCATTAAAGCCGGTCACAGCCCCGATAAATCTGGAACAAATTCTGAGAAAGCATGTCATGTTATGACTGGCATATCTGTGAGCATGGAGCTCTGCTTGAGAATTAGAGTCAAAGTTTGCAAAGTGCTAGTGCTGATGTCATTCCCTTGGAATGGAAAGGCTGTTGAAACAGTAAATACTTTCTGTGGCCAGAAGCTAAGTCTTGAGCTGGACCTTTTCCTCTCTTCGAAGGAAAGAATGCAGAACAAACCTAAAATGTGTATTTGCAGTGGGAAAATCTTAATTAGTTTAGAGCTTTTAGCTATTTCAAACCATTCACATACACAGCTGCTCTTCATGCAAACATGTAAACTATTGATGGAAACTTCAAACTTACCTTGAACTGACATTTTTTTCCCTGTTTTTTAAAGCTGTGCTTGCTGTTTGAAAGTACAGTTGGAAAGGTCTGAAAATTATATTTGTGCTGTACGTGCAAAAAGGAACATAGACACAGGCTGACAGAAGCACAGAATGAAAGGCTTTAGTTCAGCAAGGCTTGACACTGAAACCCTGTTAGCATCAAACAGCTGCCCAGAAAGTGTTTGGTTTTTAGAGACATTTGCTCCTGGTTGTATCTATAGAGTTTTGTTTATGATACAAAACTCTGAAAAAAAGAGAGGACTGAAGTACAAGCTTAGATGTGGTCCAGGTCTTTCAGCTGGCTTTTCTGCCATAAAAGATTGATCTGAAGCACTGGATCCAAAGAACCCACAGCCTGGGAAGTAGAACCTAGTGCTGCAGCTTGGGAGTGCTGTACTGTCTGTCAGACAGTGAGATTAACAGGGTAACTCAGATTCTTGTGCTGTCCCTCAGAGGACCCTGCTGAGCACTCACAAGGAATTCATCCCCACCCCCAGCTTCCTCCTAGGAGGAAGAGTTTTGCCATGACAGATGTGGGGAACAGATGTTGAGAGGAAAAGCTGTAACGGGACAATGACCTGGAGTGTTAGTTGGACTCTTCCCTGACCTGACTGAGCTTCTGTTCTGATGGCAACGGAGGGAAGCAGCTCGTGCTGCCTGCCCCTGCAAGCCCCAGTGTTTGGGGGGGGTTTGACATGCACAGATTTTCTGCCTTCCTGTCAGACACTCAGTGCTCAGTCAGCTGAGGGAGAGGAAGGGACTAAGACTGGAATGCAAATCGACTGTGTTATTCAGGGACAATTAGTGCCAGGTAGGTGAATCATGCTCAGCCACCCACTGCCTTTCCTCAGCAGTTCTAGGTAGTTTTTTTGAACCTGAATATCCTGTTTTTCATCAAGACTTGCCCATTTCTTGCCTCTGTTCTTGCCCACTTTTCCGCCACTGCATCTGTGATGTGCAGCAGATGCTCACGCTCCTTGTCCCCAAATGCTCCAGTGAGCCAATCTAGGGCACAGTCCTTGGTGGCTGCTGAGCAGCAACAGAGACCCAGGGGGAAAGGCCTTCCAGCAGCTCTGTGTTATCCGATAGGCCATATCAGATAGTTTCTTTCCTTCTCTATTGCCTTCTGTTTCAGGCTTTCTGCTCTTTGTTGGCTCGGAAGGAAGATGTTGAGCTCGATACTTGAGAGAGATTGGCAGGTTAGAGCAACTTCCCTGCTGAGGGAGGGATTTGGGACAGGTCTCATTCTCCTTAGCTTAGTCTAGCCCAGGAGACTGTAAATAATTATGTTTATTACAGAAAGGAAGTCAGCCATCCATAGAAGCCCAAGGCTTTTTTTATGGTTCTTGAAATGGGAAACTAAGTATTTGAAATACTGCAAATACTCTAATTCTTGGTAACCACTCCTGAGGTCCCCTTTCAACCTGAACTGTTCTCTGATGCTATTATAGACATCACTTGTGGATATTTATTGTTTTCTGCCTTTAATTTAATATTTGCTGTATTTTCACAAGGCATTATTTGTTATATGTATCCCATTCCCTCTCTCCTTTTCCCCAAAGTTTTTGAAGGAGATTTATCTTCTTCCTGCTTATCTGTATAAACTCTTGATGACACAGATGTCCATACTGACCACATAAATGTCCATGTCTGTAATAATCCAAGGCTTCTGTGTCTGGTACTCAGAGCCTTCTCTGTAGGAGCAAGAGACGTAGTTGGGACACTAATATAAAAAATTCCTTGAGTAGGACTCTTCTTTGAGAAGTTTGAAGTACTTAAATTATTATTTATTTGCTGGGCATACCCACCTACCTTAAGTCTTGCAGTCAGTTCCTGTGCCTGGAGCAGTTTGAACCCTCAGCCCTGACCTGCAGAGGGTCAGAGGACTCAGTTACTGTACAAAGCAATCACCTTTCATGGGAGAGGGAAATGAGATTTCCTTGGGCTTCAGGGTTTGTTTTCCTCTCCTGCTCAGTGTGACAGAGCATCCTTGCTAGAAAGCAGAGAGAGGAAAGAAAATTCAGTCCACATGTTCGGGATTTAAGGTTGAGAGTGATTCACGCTCAGCTTCTGGGGGTTGTAATTAGGGGTGACATAATAACCATAAACTTTCGATAAAATAGTAGCAGCTTTTTTGTTACACTCTGAGCTGCAGAAGCTGCTTCTGATTAGCATCCCTTTGAGATAAGCCTGCAGGATCTCCACAGTGTGCAGATCTGGCTCCAGGCTTCAGTTCAACTTCTTTACTGATGCTGAAAGGAACCCTGCATTCTGAAACACCCCAAATTTTGACATTTTCACTTGGATCAGCATCTCAGCCTTTTCCTTAGCCATTTTAGTCCATCTGTGTAGTTTTGGAATCAGTATTATCATACTCTGGCTCAATCCTGCCAGTTTATGTTCTTTATAATACACTCTGAGGGTTATCTGCTATGGAAAAAAACCCCAATCTTGCTATCCTCCAGTTCTCCTGAAATATTACTACTCCTTTCTCTTCCAAGTGGCTGAGACTAAAAGGAATCCAGGAATGTGTGCAGCAGGAGATCTGTCATTCCCACTCCACACCAAGGTGCATTCTTGTAGGGAGAGATGGGCATTTACACTGGAATTCTGCCATCAGCATTCAGCCAATTCTATTTTTTGGCAGTCGAGCACATGGAATTTTTAAAAAGAAGATCTACTTTTTTAAAGCAGGTCACAGACAAAAATAAAGACACATTCTTGGGCTACGAGAAGTAGGTCAGGTTTTGGAGGAATCATTAGTGAAAGCTGTTGATCTGATCCCACCTGTTTATTAATGATTTTTGCTTCCTATGCCAAGTACGTCTGGCTCGTTTTGCTTTAGGTGAGATATATTCTTCTGCTTTGGTGAGCAAACCTTTTGCATTAACATTTAAAAAAATAAAAATAATAAAAAAAAAACCCAGGAAAATATGTTCCTGGTTTTCCATTTGAGGATACTGTAGTGGAAAGTGAGGCCTCTCTGTGCTGTTGTCCAAAAGGAATAAAGCTGCTTTGTGTCACCTCATTACTCTAAGCTGATGTTTTACCTCAAGATTGTTTTGAGGGGGAGGATGGGGGAAAGGCTGCTTCCAGTGCTCAGAGGATGGCCTCTGCAGCACCTCCTGCACAATTATCCCTCTAATTTCGGGGGGCATTTCACAGCCTGTAGGTCCCTCTGTATAGCCCCTGCAAGAGCTGCTGTACCAGGCACAAGGCTTGGGCAGGGAGGATGGATTGCTGCTGGTCAGACTTTGGAATTTGCCTGGCATCACTTTATTGCCTCCTCAGTTGGAAGGTGGCTGTGGAAGAGCTTTGGGCATTACCCAGGTTAAGGACAGGTTTCTGAAGGGTGCTGGGGCTCAGGGCAGGCACCTGTGTGGCTCCTCTGGGCTCTCCCTGCATGGGACAAGGACACTTGTTCTCTCCAGAGCCCTGGTGAGCAGATGGACAGCCCAGTCTGCAGCTGCTGGAGTGAGGGTGGGTTTGGTTAAAAAACCTCTGGGTTAGGTTCAGCAGTAACTGAGAACTGGGCCTCTTCCACAGCAGAGCTCTGGAAGCAGGGTGGTTTTGTTCTCTGAATGCAAATCACTGTTTGTAGAGGACACCTCTGCAAATAGTCTCACCTTTCTGAATATGTGTAATTACTGGAAGTTTCATTCCCTCCTTTTTCTCTCTCATTTTTTTGTAATGTTAATCCATGTAACTGCATGCCTCAAATTCACAAGGTAGTTGATGCTTCTATGCAGGTAATGTCTGTCTCTCTCCCTCCACTATTTTTATTAATGTAACTGAAATTTTTGTTTCATTTTGGTAATTTATTTCTCTTTCCACATTCTGTATTTTACAGAATTTGATTCAGAAACAAAAAGGGTTCAAGACATTCTTTCTGGATTGGAGAAACCACAGGTACGTGATCCCAAATTGCCACACAAATGTACAATAGCAAATGTGGTGAATAGATTGTGTCAAAACATGCTGGTGATTTCACAGGGGAGCACCTCGGATTTTTATCCTTAGTAGATTGTTGCCCCTGACTCATTTTACTGGGATATAAATCTGAAGGATCTTTCGTGCTCATGGGTGTTTGAGGGCTTTGCCCACTCCAGGAATTGCACCATCTGTCTGTTTCCAGAGGACAATTCCCAGTGTTCATGCTGTGATGGGGAGCTCAGTGCACTGGGGTGACTTACATAGCTCTTACCCCCCTCTCCCCTGGGTTTAATTTTGTTTGTCATGCGCAATTTATGTCTTTAATCATGATTAAATTAAGCTAATTCTATTATTCAATGGCAAATTACTATAGTCTGTGTTTGTCTGAGCCATAAAAGCCTGTGAATTATAATGGAATTGAATCACCCTGTAAATAACCCTAATGCTGAGTGTGACTGCAGTCAGGTGAGGTTATTAATAAATCTGGTTGTAAGCCCTTAGAATGTCATGTTTTTCTAGTTTGGTGTGAAACGAAAGCCAGAAGAGTACTGTGGGTCTGAATGGATGGTCCAGGCCAGCACTGGAAGAAGCAGTCATGGGGCAGAGGGAGACAGAAATCCCAAAGCACAGCCTATCTCCTTTGCTCTCCAGGGCTCAGGCTTTTCTCTCTCCATCTGGAGTGATAGGGCACAAATAAGCAAATAAATGAAAAATAATGGTGGAAAGCTCATATGAAGGCTGGGTTCAAGAGATAGAGGCTGATGCAAAGGCATTCTGCAGTGGGAGCCTTGGCTGCAGCAGTGGCAGAGCTCAGGGAGAGCTAGGCATGAGCACAGGCTGGGTTTTGTGTTTTGGACTCTATTCTCATGGGTGTTGTTGTTCTGGGTAAGTACAAAAGGTGTTTGGTCTTAAATTGCTCCATCAGTGGGTGCTGGATCCCAGTGTCCTGGCATGGGCAGGAGCAGGTTCAAAGCCAGCCACAGCCTAAGCCAGGCCTGCAGTGATGATAAACACAGCCTGAGTTCTGCTCCCAAGGAGGAAATCACTTCACTGTGTGTGGAAACAACACAGTACTGAGCGGAAGAGTTGAGAGAAGAGTTTCAGGGTGATCAGAAGGGAAGAAAGTGCACATAGCACAGAATTAGGCTCATCTGTTGTACAGAGGGAGTCAATATTTTTGTGCCAAGGGCCACCTGAGTGTTACTCATTTGGTCAATAGCCATAGCCAGGTGCTTTTACAAAGATCCAGAGACCTGACAAGAAAAATGTGGTGTTTCATACTTCTGTCTTTACAGGTAGGAAGAGAAGCTATTAGAGCAATTTGCAGCATTCTGAGATCTGTACAATTAGATTTATAGTAACCAGAGCCTTTAAAGCAGAAAGAAGCAAAAAAAAAAAAAACAACAAAAAAAACCAAACAAAAAAAACCCCAAAAATAATTTCCTTTAATCATATCAAAAATAAAATTTAAAAAAAAAATCTAAACAACGGCAAATGCTGGTTCAATAATAATGACATTTACTGAGGTGATGCTTGGGATTATCTGTTATTCTCTCTCTGTAACTTTGACATTTGTGAGTAATTAAACTCACAGGACTCTTAAAAATCATGAATTGCTGTGAATGATTATGTGTGTGTGTGTAGTCAGTATTACATCTGATAGAAATATATCATATTATTCATAAATAGTCATCTTGGTCATGTTTCTTGGCAAGCCTTACGCACATATAAGTGAAAAATAAAACAATGTATAGAAAACCAACAGTAAAGAAAGAAATGATGCAAAGCAAAAGAGCAGAGTGGTGAGTCAGTGACAAGTGGGTGATGCTGTGTCTGCACCACATGGGTTTGATTTGTCCAAGTGGGCAGCTCCCTCCATCCATGGGTGGGATGAGGCCATCCAAGGGGATTAGCCTTGTGAGCAACTCCTGCAGGAGACCTATCACTGGGAGGTGTCTGGATTGCACAGGTACCTCCCTGAGTACAAAACGTGCGCACTTTTAAAATTATTACTTCAAAAAAGGTCTGTTTTCGATAATAGATATTGTTACCTGTCGGAGAGATGTGCAGCCAAGCCGTAAATGTAATCAGAGCTTTGTCCCCTGAACAGCCAGGATTTTAAAAGGCACCTTTTGCTTTTGTTCCCCCACAGCCTTTGTGTAAACCGAAATATGTTTTTAATTCACGTTATCACAGACAAAGTAATCATTCTCTGAAACAAATACCTCAGTGAAGGGAGGGAAACTTGACTCCGGGTTTCCGAAGTGGCTGCATCCTCGGCTGCCGAGGGGCTCGGGGGGGACATCACCCCCCGTGGGGCATCACCACAGCTCTGTCAAAGCACGGCTCACACATCAGCCTGCCTTTCCAAAAGGCAGCCTGCTCCTGCTGACTCGCTCTGCAGCGAAACTCATATTTAATCACTGGGGGTTTTGCCTAAAATTGCAGGATTAGAGCCATAATTTAAAAGCGGAATCTCGACCCAGTAATAACCGTGAATTCATTTGACCCCCGAGCCTTTCAAACCGTGCCCTCGAGGGAGTAAATGAATGTTGCTTGCAGTGTAGTTCTCACACATACAATGAGCCCCCGAACCACACGATGCCTGTGAATGCTAACCCGGAATTTGAAAGATAATGAAAGTTGTACAGAAACATTTTTCATTACCTGAAAGACGGGAAGGACCGATACCCATCAGTCTTGTAGCCTTATTGAAGTGGTGCAGGAGCTGGATTCTTTCCCAGGGGCTTTTATGGAATAATTATTTACACCACCGAGTTTTGATAGAGCAGAAAGGAGGCATTTACTGTGTAAACTGAGAAGTTTTCAGAAACTAATTAACTGTGCTTTTCACCAGACAGAACTCCTTGTGGGAGAATCTTTTGTTAGGTCTCAGCTAAAAGGCCAAGCCAGCCCTCTTCAAATCAAGCACAGTTATTTTGGGGACAAATGAGACAGGCTGGGGGAACTTGGGAGCAGCACAAAGGTTTACCTGCCCAGCCTGAGAAGAGGTGCCCTGGCTGCGTATATTTTGGTCAGATGGAATTAATGCACCATTAATTAACACTAAGCTGGTTTTTATTGATGGTGAAGTATTTCTGTCTGCAAGTACAGAAAGAGCTGTTAAGTCCAGGATTGTGGTGGTGGCTGGGCTGTTCCTTACAGCATGGAAGGGGCTGGTCCAGGTCTGTACCTTTGGAAAGGTGTTTGTGCAAGCTAGAAAAGTTGGAGGTAAAGATATTGAGCGGTTCTGCAAGTGCCTGCTTGTTATCCTCAACATACCATAACCCCATTTATTTAATTTGCCCTTTTTCACAGCAAAGCTAGAGCTTCCTGCTCCAGGTACGAGTTCCTTGGTAAACTAGGTGGTGGCTTTGGTCATGAAAGGAGATACTGGCAGGTAACTGTGATAGGATATCAGCCTGTTGGTCGGGGAGCAGCAGATAGGTTTATCTCCAACCACACAAATAAATCCATTCCCAGCTGTCATGCACAGCCCAGGGAGGGAATAGATTTGCCTTGTCTGACTTACCTCGCAGACAGAGACCCCTCACTTGCTTTCCTACACTTGCTGTGTGTGCTCGGTGCAGCTAAGACTGGTATTTAACAGTTTCTGGTGTTTATTTTCAAACCTCCAGCAGCAGTTGCTGTGTTCCTGTGAGCTCCAAGGCAGCCAGCAGCCACTCTGGGTGCTCCTTCCCTCTGAAATTAATGATGTAGCTGGAGCAGCTTAGCAGCTGGGTTTGGACTTTTATCCTCTTGTCTGTGTGCTGACTTCAGAATAATAGTCTGACAGCTTCTAGCAGTTAGCCTGCAAGATACTTTCCCTTATTTTAAGAAACCTAAGACCTAAGTTTTTGCAGATTGCTGAAGTTCATGGAGGGCCAGTTTTGCTGTATGCGGAATATATACGTGTGTCCTTGGGAGTAGTCATAGAGAAAAACATTTCAATAGAACATTGGCAGGATATCATGCCTCCAGCTCCAAGTCTGTCTGAATTTATGAAAAACAATTATGCAAGCATATTTCCATAATAAAAGAAACTGTGTGTTGATGGGCTGAGCTGGCATAGGAGTAATGTCTGTTAAAAAAACTTAAAATCTATTTGCATCTTGTTATTCAGTTTTTCTGATCAAAATACTATTTTAAATGTAGATTTTCACTCTAAGTATCTTTGCCACCATTTCAGTTACATATGTTTGTATTTATGTATATCTCAGAATTAACTTACTTGTCTTACTTGAATCATTCAATATTCTTATAAGGTATCTGATCCAGTACCAGGGTTAACTGGTCCAAGATTATAAAATAAACATTGATTTCATAGCATCAGAAAAATGAAAATTCATATAAGAATTTGCTTGTCCATACTTTTTGCAAAGAAATCTTGATACTACTTAAACCTTATTGCCTTAAAACTTATTTTTCACATTAGGTTGAACAAAGGTTTTCTTTTTTTGGCAAGACTTAAATGTGCTGCTATAAATTAAAATCTCTAACTTTTGAGATCATGGTGTTTATGATGAGACATCTCATGGTGTCACCTACTTGTCAGGCTGTTAAAAATGGATTTATGACTTGCTCAGAAAGAATCTGGTTGATATATGGGCATCAGACACAACAGTTGGAGTGTTCATCAGCTGGAAGCAATGTGTTTCCACACGAGAAGTTAAATATTCTCCATTATAGAAAGATATCCAGAAACTGGATTGGTAAACAAGCAGTCCCTGAAAGCTGACTGCTAATACTTCATTCCCAAATAATTTGTGGGTACAGGGTTTCAGTTGATTCAACAAAAGTTAAGAAATGTGGAACTGAGCACCTGCAGCATTCACGTTGCACCTTCTGAAATAAAAACATCTTGCTCTTTGTGTTGCAAAAAATCTGTCATAATTATAGATTCAGTGGAATTTGTTGCATAGGAAAAATAAAGACTATAAACCCTGAGTATTTGATTCCTCCATATGCAGGCTAACTAGAAAATATTCTTTACATAATCACTACAATTAAGAAGGAAGAACACCATTATTTTCATGAGGAAAACTGGAGAGTTGGTGGCAGAGCATTTGAGGCTCTGGAGGCTTTGAGGCTTCCCTGGGATATTTCAGCAGGCATGTATGAAAATGTGCTGCCTTTCCCAGATAACCAGTGCAGCTACTGCTTTTTATTTATTTTTCTTTTGAGACAGTGGCAGGGGTGACATTTTATTCTTTCTTGGCCTGATAACAGAAGGCTGTTCTCTGGGAAGCTGCTGTTGGCTGTGTGCAGTTCCTGTGCCAGTGGCTCTCCTGGTGAGCAAGGTGAAGCTGGTTCTGTAAGCTGTGTGAGCCTGGCTCTCCAGAAGAGTACAGTGGCACTGGTGGGGTGATAAAATCGTTTTGGTGCAGGGGTTTGGGGTACTTTTTCATGTTTTATTAAAAAAGATTCCTCACCCCTCTGGCACAGAGTTGTTGCGCTCAATGGTGACTGCAGATCACACACAGGTCCTTCTCTCAAGACACAAAGTGATTGATCTGCAATGTAGTTTTTAATTGACAAGTTGGACTTCCATTATGATTTTCCCTTGTGCTTTTGAGCCAGCATAACTTTTCAGGTTGAATTGGGTTTTTATACTTATTTGCTGTTGAATTATTGTGGTTTCAAGTGAGCAAGAAGGAATAGGATGACTGAAAAAGCCATCAGAGTTCCATTAGGAAAGCTCCCCAACAAAAACTTTAGAAGAATAATTGTGTACAAAATGATCTATAGAATAAAGTCTTTGTTCCACTTCGTTCCAGTTCCTTTCTGGGAATGGCCACAGCAGCAGGTACCTCCAGAGTCATCCTCTGCTGGATGCTCAGACAGTGACAAACCATTTCACTGCAGGGGAACCTCTCTCTGTATTCCTCATCTGTTAGAGATTACTTTATGCCATGGATCTGTATGTTTGTGTTGTTGATCGTTTCTGACCCTTTACTTTTCAACTCTAGCTCTGCAGTTTCCATTTTACAAGAAGCTGGTTGTGAGGATGCGAGCAAAAAGCAAATACTAACCAAACAGTGTTTTTTTCCTTGGGTTTCAGATTAACTGATGTTTCTTTTATAGGTCACAAATATTCAAGCAAGAACAGTTTTGCTTTCCTGGTCGCCTCCCACTGGCCTTCTCAATGCAGATAGACACAACAACGGTTTGCCTTACCCCTGTGCCTATGAGGTTGCCTTATCAGATAAGGGGAGGGATGGAAAATACAAGGTCATTTACAGGTAAACCCAGCATTTTTACACTTCTTTGTTTCATTAGGAGTAAATTCTCTGAGCTTTTCAGGGTGTGCTCTGGCGCATCAGTCAGGGAAGGGGAGGCACATTTGAGCACCCTGTTGCCTCACCAGAGGAGCTGGCAGGGAGCTGGTGGAGTGCATGTCACAGGGTCCCTAATTGCCACCCCATCCCACCTCCCTGGCACGTGGCAGATCCTGCCCGCGATGCCCTCACTCCCACTGCCAGTGAAAAGGTTACTTCTTCTTTTATGCTAAATGTCAAAACCTTTCGTGTTCACCGTGCAGGCAAGAGAGCTGCCTTCCTAATGGGCTAATTTTGTGTGGACTTGCAGAATTTAGAACAGTGAAGTCTTAGTTATTTCAGCTAACGAGCAAAATTTGAGGGCTTTCCTGCTTCGTAGTGTCTTAGATGAGCAGAGGAGGGAGTACAGCAGTCAGTAGGTTACAGAGGCTCCCCAGAAAAACCTGAATACTTGGCTCTCAGCAGACTTCAGTAAAAATTCTGAGGGATTTCTCTGTGTCTCCTTGCAGTGATCCTCTGAGCTCATTCTGTGATCAAGTACATATGGTGTTGGGCCTTTCTTTTTCCCTGCTAATGACGTCTAGGAAAGAGAATTTGGAGATGTGACCTTGGCTATTGTGAAATAGCTAATCCTTCCCAAATCTCATTAAATAAAGTCCAGGTGATAGAGCATTTAAGGAATTACCTCTTGAGACCAGGCCATCTCCTTTCTTAAGATGTCCTGTGAATTAAGGTATTCCTCTTAGTGTGCCGAAGGCAGGTCTTGGTTAATACAAAAAGGCTGCCTGATTTTACTCTTTTTCTGGCATTTACACCAGCTGTTTGTGAGCCAATGTGAGCATCTCCATAGACAAATATGTGCTCTGTGAGCTTTTAAAATGGGAAGGACGCTTTCTAGTACTTCTTGTGCTTGTTGGTGTGATGGCTGCACATTTTCTCCTGGTTATGAAATGTTGTGCATCTGTTTTAAAGCTGCTGGTGGTGATGTGTCTCCTGCTGCTGGCCAGAATGCAGCCTTTAGTTTGGTGTGGTATGTTCCATCAGGAGCAGCAGTAATTGTTATTACTATAGGCAAAAGAGAGTCTGCAATATGTTGAATACATTGTCTTTGCAAGGAGGTGCACTCATTTCAGAGGGGAAAAGCTGGATTTGCAGAGCATTGGATTATATGAAATAAAAAATAGAAGGCTTTCTGGTGGATTTCTGGCAAGCCAGCAAGCGTGTGCTTTCTGGTGGATTTTGTTCTATTGATTTTGAGACATCTCCCTGTATTTGTCCAGCTAGCTATGAAATATTTCTTTATGCTAAATTGAGAGCTTTCTTGTTTCCCATATTTTAATAAAATCATGAATGAGCCAAGCTCTTACATGAGATGGCTATTACTTATTAAGCACTGACCCGTACCTTAATCTTCACAGATTTGGCAACACATGACTGAGCCCAGTGTTCATTTACCAGCAAACAAGCCAGAAGGAAAAAGAATAGCCCTAACTATGTTGGCTGCTTTTGAAATTAATAGATTATACTCTCTTTTTTTCCTAAAAATGTCTAAACCACTTTGCTTTAAGTTTTCTTGGTATTGAAAGAGAGCTGGGTCCAGCTGTTTGGGTGTTAATTAAATGTCTCCTTGGCGTGGTCCTCACAGGGAGTGTGGTTCTGCAGGAGAAAGCAGTAAGTGAAGCAGTTGTGCAAGAAACTCTGCTTCTTCCTCTGAAGTTCCATGGGTCACTGTATAAAGTATTTTTGAATAGGGAATATGCAGAAAGTACAACAATAATGTTTGGGTTTCGCTCTTTTCGGCTCTGGGAGGGTTGGAAACCACAATGAGCTTTATACAAATATCAGCAAAACATAAGATAGCATTGAAATAAATCCATATATTTAGTTTACTGAATGAATTGGTTGTTAAATTCTTTTCTTCCATGCATATGGAGCTTTATGAAGTTTTCAAGAAACGTGAAGCGTGTTGACAAATTGTTCATATATGGTTTACTCCTGGTTCTCTTTGGAGGAATTATTTTTCTTCTTTCAAATTATATCACTACAAAATCACTAGCTGTGCTAAGTGTGATACTGCTTTTCATAATTTATTCATTCCTTGGGTTTGGATTTCTTTCCTACAGTGGAGAAGAATTAGAATATAACCTGAAGGACCTTAGGCCAGCAACAGATTATCACGTCAGGTGAGTTAGCATGAAATGAATGCCACTTAAATACAAACTCTTCAGTTATATGAGAATAAATGTGAAAGTTTTTAAAGTAAATATAAAGTGTAGTCCAAGAATTTCGTGGTCATCTCTGTAGGTGTGTTTTTCAGTGGTTTCTAAATATCTTATGATAGATTTTATCTTGGACTACGAGAGTGTTTTATGAACAATATCTTTCATTGTGTTCTTGTCACTGCTGTAGTAAGAGGCAAAAAAAAGTTTATTTTTCTGTATTTCTGTATGGCTGACAGGCCTGGAAGTGCTTGTGTATGAAAGTGGGATATCTGAGGTCGTTTAAAAATGTGACTGAAGCAACTGGTGTTTCTTCAGTTCCTGTAACATAAACACTGAAAATACTCCAGCATGCTTTTTCCATAAGTAGGCCATGCTTTGGGAATTAAATCTGCTGAGTACAGATCCATCTGACCATAGTCATTTCAGCATTTATTCCAAGGAAAAAAAGGATTTACACCAATCTGTGTTGATAATTTCATAACATATTTCTTTTTAACTCTGAAAATGTATTTCACACATTTATTAACTATTAACACATTCAAGTTTTGCTCCCTGATGGTTTTAACACTGTGTTACCTGCTCATGTTGCTTTTTTTTCTAAGACTTTATGTATGAACCAAGGCTTTCAATTTACATCCTGTTCACTTACCCTCAATATCCTTCTTAAAAAAAAAAATCCTTTCACTCCTGTCTATTGTTCCCTTCTGTTTTTCCAGACAAGGGCTTGGTTTGGCACACTGTTTCACATCAAGGTTGCTCCCATTTGTAAAACTTTAAAGAACAAACACCTTGCTTCTGAGTTATTAAAAAAAAAAAAAAATCCAGCACCAAAATGTGTCCATCTAGCTCCGATACTACAGATGCTTTTTAATTTTAAAGGTAGTGTCAGCGGAGCCCTAAAATTAACTTTTCAAGTAGAAGCACAAGACCAGAAGGAGCTTGTCATAAATAAGATGCAGCTCCTGGGTTGGGCAGGAGTCCTGGCCTTAGCAGCAAAGAGAAGGTAACAAGGAGAAGGTTGTAAAAAAAACACTGCTGAGCTTCCTTCTGCAAGCACTGAACATCTCCTTTTAAAGCCAGCTCCAAACACCTGAGAGGTCACCATGCACAGCTGGGCTGAGATCTTTCTCATTTTCTGGGCTGTTGTGGGTATTTGCCCCAGGTCCTGCCTGACTTCTTCCTCCCTACATACAGTTCCCTTCCTACATGCAGTTCCTGCAGGTTTTCCAGGTTGTAGGTCGTTTGTGAGCAGTTAACAATAACTTTTGTTTGAAAAGGGGTGGCTAAAAACGAAGTCAGACTTGCAAAGCAGCATACGACAGTGGAGCGAGCTGACACTGAAACAGTGGCTGTTTGCTTTCCCCCATCCTTTTTTTCCCTTCTTCACTAGAACTGCATTATGCATTAATGACTGTGGAGAAATAAATCTGTTGAGTAAAGAAATTTATGGGGCCAGCAGTTACTGGGCAGATCGCCTTGGGTCTCCTTGACCTTGGCAGCATCTCTCGGGGCTTTGTCTCTACTGGACAAGGTGCTTGTGTTTGTTGCTGCCCTGCTGGGCCCTGAGACAACCTGGAACAACCTGGTTTGCTCTAAACCAACACCTGCTTTTCTTCAGGAGTGTTGTTTTGGTGCTCCCAGAGCTGGCTGTGCTCAGTGTTTCAGTGACTTGCAGAAGATGCCGCTCAAGCTCATTTTCACACGGTTTTATTTCCCTGGTGGTGTTTCTTGGATGCTGGGCCATGCTCATTTCCAGCACACCTATGTGCCACTTGCCAGATGCAGGCTCAATTAATTAACTGCAATTCTTGTTGCTCCTGCCTGCTAACAGGTGATGTGTAAAGCAGCACCAGAGCAGTTCTTTTCTACCTCCTTCAAAAGGTTTGATTCTACGTAGGTGGCCATTGTACATAAATTACTCTTATCTACTGAAAACAAATTTAGAAATTGCCCTTTCTTTAGCTCTGCATTCAAGCACACAATAGGTACAGCCAACTGAGAGGTCATTGTCTGGTCATGGCCTGAAGTTTTTTTTATTGAGTAGAAGACTTCCAATTTGCACTTTTCTTTTTCTGCATGGAAAATGTGAAGGGGAAAAATAATGTCATTAATTTTTCAGAGAAAAGCACCTCATGAGGAAGTGCTCATGTGTATTCTATTTGCTTTCCCCTGTTATTTGGTATTGCATGTTCTATGCTGACATACAGAGGATTTGCCTGAAATTAAATTTACTTGGAAGATTTTTAATTTATCAGAGCAATGTTGCTGAGCTGTGTTAGTTCTAATCCACGGAAGTCCACTAAGTGTTGATGCCTGAGTTATGTAGGAGGAGATTGTACCCAGAGAAGGAGACCAGCAGATACCAGCACTCAACATGGTACATGAGGATCAAGTGTAAACCAGGCATTAAAGCTGATACCTTTTTCTCTGATGCATTTTAAGAAGGATTTTAAGAAGGACCTTTTCACAGTGTGCAAAAGCCTTGCAATAGGCAAGGAAATATTGGTGCAAGAAAATGTAATGAAAATAACTCAGTGGTCTGTGGGAATATTTGCACAAAACACGCATCCTCTTCTGCTGTAATTTTTTTCTTGCATTATTGTGTAAGTGGACTAAAGTAAGGGTAGCTATTGTTCTGTGTTAAGTCTGTCATGAGTGGATGGTGTTGTGGGTGCTTTGGTAGTCAAATGCTGTGGCCGAGGCAGTGCCACTGTGGCTGTCAGCACATTTATAACCCATCTGAATACTGTTTCCAGGGTATGTGCAATGTACAACTCAGTAAAGGGATCCTGCTCAGAGCCAGTAAGCTTCACCACTCACAGCTCAGCACCAGAGTGTCCCTTCCCACCCAAATCCTCGCACAGGACCAAAAGCTCCTTAACCTTACAGTGGAAGGTAGGTAACACTTGGATTGGGGAAAAAGTACTGACAGTGAGCATAAATGTTGGAAATAATTGCAAGCTGAGACAGTTATTTTTCAGTAAGGGACTTGAACTTGCTGTACCCTGACAAATCCCTTCCTGTGCACTGACTTGACTTTTAAAATGTATGTGTTTCATTATGTCCTGCTTCTTACCAGCATTTGTTAAGAGGTTGCCAAGCCATGTGCAAAGCTTTGGTTTCACTTGAAACTGTAGTGATTTGCCTGGGGGAGGTGAAGCCGTTTTCTCTTATTTCCCAAATCACCTTTTGTTTATTTTTGTTTGTAGGCACCCATTGATAATGGGTCAAAAATCACCAGCTACCTTCTGGAGTGGGATGAGGTAAGTAGTGACTGGTTGAAATAAATACACAAATAAATGGCACTCAGACTTTACAAGGATTTGCTGAGTAAAGAGAAATAATTAAATACAGGAGAAAGTAGAAATGGGAAAATGAAATCCTGATGGCATTAGGTAAAGAGTTGGAAAGGTAAAAGAGGCAGCAGGGGGAAAACTTTCCATTCAGTGTGTTTTATGCAGAGGCAATGTTCTGTTTCTGTACCCTTGAAATCTTTTATCACTCATTTGGTGTACTTTATTTGTTAATTAGCATTACTTAGTATTTAATTACTTGTGATGTATCTTAGAGTTCCGTTCGTGATCTCTTTCTTCTGTTGCTGAGTGCAGAATAAACACTTGTTCCTGCCTCAGAGGAGAAGAGCCATGATCTTGCAGACCTTTCTGCAGAGAATGTACTCAGGGTCAAAATAAGTGTCCTATGTGTAGTGGCAAATAGTCCCCTTCCAGACACAGGGGAAATAAGTTCTCCTAAATATCTTCCCTGGTTAGTGAGCACTGGGCTGTTGGGAGAGTGCCCTGAGAGACGATGGGGAGGATTTGCTGAGGGTGGGTTCTCATGAGTCCTTCCTCTATCCCCTAATTTCTGCCCCCTTTCCTTTGTGCAAATCATATTTCTGCAAAAAGCATGAGTCAGGGAGTATTATCTCTGAAGGAAAAAGATAAATATTGAGTAACAGAAAGGGCTTGGACAACATGTAAATAAAAAAAGGTCACAAGTCGGGAAATGAAGGGCGTGAAAGGGTGTTTGGTTGTGAAGTCTGAGAAACATCTCTTGAGGTCTTTTGTAGTCTAAAAATATTCTAAAGGGAGTATTCTGTTTTGCATAGTTTTCCACCATGGCATTAGTAACATATTCCCTGATTGTTCTGCTACGTGTTGGGTGTTCAGAGCTGCTCACTGTGCAAACATTTGTTGTATGCATTGTCACAGCTGGTGGGGTCTGCATGATGAGAAACCCTCAGAACCTGAACTAAAGTTAAATAATAACTTCAGAATGATTTGTTATCCCTCTGCACATAATGGAAGGCCAAAGGTTGTCACTGAAGAAGGGAAAAAGGGGGAGTGTGAAGTCCGGGAAAGGAGATTAAAGAGATTTTTCCAAAAGGATGGGCCAGGATGATCCTGTTAGACCTTCTGTGACACCTTGACTGTGCACTTGTGGTATCTTCCAAGGCTTCCAGGAACTCAGAGCTGAGGGAACAGAGCAGCACAGAGCAGTGGAAACACAGATGAGTCCAGCCTGCAGAGGAAAGGGAAACAACAGAAGGTCTTGTCAGAAGGAGGACCATCAGCAGATAATTAATGCAGTGCAAATACTTGTAATGTTGATTTTTGTCTGCATGGAGCTTAGACATAATTTTGGAGATATATAAGGCAATTCTAAAATGCTTTTGTCCTTTAAACTCTTAAGGTTTTGTCTTCAGAGAGAATGGTTATGACACCTGGTTTTCACAGAGCAAAAGCAGTTTGGTTTAGAGTAGTTCAGCTACCAAAGGCATCCTGGTTCCCTTAGTCTACCTAATTTAATTACCTTGTTTTCTCCGTAACAGCCCTGAAATCTGAGATTATAATGGATAGCTAGCCAGCACAGATGAAAGAATAATGGCCCTGCACAAATTAATTTGGTACATCTCCAATGGTCTGACAGGACTCCTGGCTGAAATGTAGCTGTCAGGTTCTGAGACAGTTAATGCCACAGGTGTAGCTTCTCTAAAAATTTTTTTTTTCCTCTGATAAGAGACAGAAATGCAATTTTAAGCCACTGAAATGAAAACCTGCTATTAAAGCTTATGAAAGGAAAGAAGATGCAGGCTGGCTCTGCCTGTGTTTGCAGGAGCCTCATCACATGTAGTGGTGGGCTGGTGCTTTTCCCTGTGCTGCACTTTTCCCTGTGCCATGGCAGGTTGTGCCTCTGGCGTGAAATGCATTTAGCTACTGGAATTATGGCACCCAAGCACAGAAGAGAATTCACTTGCAGTGCCTCGTAGCCTCGTGCTTGGTTGTGTAAACTCCACGTAAGCAAAAGCACTGCCTTCTCCACAATGCCACGCTGTGTCCTGGTGAAATCAAGGAGTACATACATCAAGGCACCAGGAGAAGGCTTGCCAGGCAACAGTGAACATGCTGCCAGATCTCAGCTGGAGCAGCATTCATGAGCTACAGGGTAAAATATAAACACGGGAAAATCGACGATCAGAAGGAAATTAAATCGTGGCTGCAAAGCAGAGAGGGCTTTGCAAGAGCAGAGAGCAAGAAATCTGTCAGATGATAAAGGTGGAAAAACACTTAAAGTGGCAGCCTGCCTAGGAAGTTGAGTCCCTTTCTAGGAAAGAATGGTGTGGAAAGCCTCTCCACACTCATGACACACAGGTCTTGGAAGGCTGTTGTGCAAAGGCTGCAGCTCAGACTCTGGAAACAAAGCTGGCATCAGGCATGGGAGATGTGGAGAGTGGTGGAGGCATCCAGGCAAACACTTCCAGTTATATCCCAGTCACACCAGTGTGTTCCCTCAGCTTGAGCAGAGTTACCCCTCCAAGGAGGGGCTCCTGCAGCCCCTTGGTGCTCCTGGCTGGGGCCAGGGGTTGTCTGTCCCTGGGGCAGTTCAGACCTCATAGTGTGTCAGATGCTCAGCAGTACCTCACCTGGTTCCTCCTGTTTCTACAAGGCAGAGGCACAATTTGTAGCATGCAAAATGCTGCCAGGGGTGTAGGTGGCATCACTTGTATGTGCAGAAAATGAATTGTGGCTGTAAAGTGGCTGTGTTTACAGCCCCAGGATTAGGCGAGCTGGGAAATTCTAGAAGGTTATACTGCTTACTGTGTTACTGTGCCAGCCCTACCCAGCTGCTCTTTCAGTTTAGTTCTGAGGTTTGGGGTTTTCCTGACCTGCAAACTCTAAATGGTTGTCAATACATAAAGCTGTTCCAGCTATCCTATGTTTTTCTATCCCAGTTTGGATTAAATGGTTTGTAATGTGACTGATGCTACATGTTCAGTTAGAAAACACAAATGGTTTCCCTTTACTGATCCAAGCCTTTGAATTGGAGTTGTAATACCTTGCTAATAAACTGTTATCTCTTAAAATGCCTGAAGAACTATGAAGGACACTTCATTCTTTAATAGGAGAGTAAAGATCAGTCCAGCAAATTATCACTCAGATACACTGGATGTACCCTAGGAAAATTTCTACTAACTCCAAAGGAATTATGATCAGCCCCTGTCTCAGCTATTCTGGATTTCATTTGGATTGGAACATGCTTGCACCATTGGTGCTGGGATTGGCATTAGTTGTCTGACAACAAAATCAGTTAAAATCAGTAATTACAGAAAACTTTACCTTCTGGCTCTTTTGCTCTGAACTTTGAACTTACAAACCTGAACTAATCAATTAATGGCTTGGTGCCAGGATTGATTATTCAGGGTAAGCAAAAGGCTAATCGGGGAAAAAATAGCATTAAAAATAAACCAAACAGAAAACATGACTGCAAAGGAGGTGATGCTTCCCCTGGTGCCAGCATTCATCAAAATCAGTAAACTGTAACTGCACTGAAAAATGCTGCTGGCACTGCTGTAAGAACCAGGCCTTTGTTACTAATTAGATGTGAAATGCTTGTTGTGTGATTAAGTGATAGTAAATAAATGTTTCTCTTGTGTATATGGATAGGGAGAGTATCCTATTCATCCTCGATGGGAAAGGGCAGGAATGCTCCTGAGCCAGGGACAAGGACATCCCTCTCACGCTGTGTGTGTCCCTGGTTTGTGTATATCTCAAGGCAGCTTTAATTCTTATCCAGTAAGCAGCTCATTTTAATTTACTCGAGAGACAGAGAGACTGATAGAATACCACACTATTTAATGATTTGATGATGGGTAGTTAATAATGAAGTTTAGATAGAGATAAACAGGGATAATTTTGTTCTGCCACAAAGTTTTAAATTCCTCGAGGTAGCAGAGATGTGCTTGTTTATAGCAGCTGATAATCTGAGCCAGGCATCTCAGTGGTGCTCCACCAGAATTGGTTACAGGGAGCTCCATGTTTGTGTTTGTTCACTTACCTGCCCTCCGAGTCTGTTCTGTGGCTCTGCCACTCTTGTGAGACGTGCAAGAGGAGAGCCTTGGGTAAAATTGAGGTTTGTGTATAATTTAGGGAGGTTTTGTAAGTCCTTTGCTGTCTTCTAAGTGTTTGTGTATAGAGAAAATCCAGTTACTTGCATAACTGGTCCAGTAAATGCTTTGCAGAGATTTTAGGGTGTGTTACACTAATTGTTGACAGTTTGCTCCGCAGCTCTGTGTCAGATTGAATTTCAGTCTGTTCCTCTTTATTGCCAACACGATCCAAACACAGAAGCCAATGCTGGTGTGGCCACAGCATTCTGTCCTGCACCCTGGTCACAGATGTGAGCTTTGCTTCAGTCGTGTGCAGGGAGGTCTTGTGCAGGACTGTGCTCCATTCCTGCACTGCTGTACCTGCAGTGGCCCCTTCCTCCTTTTGTGTTTATTTACTGGGTCTGCTGCAGGGAACTCAGTCAACAAAACCCATTTCAAACCTCAAATCCCTTCTTCAATAAATACATTCTCCAAAGACAATCAAGCACCCTGTGTTAAGTGAGTGTGCAGCTTGAAATGTTGCTGAAATAGCAGGCAGAGCTCTTAATTGTGTTTAAACACTGGGTTGGAGTATTGTGGAGCTGAATTGCCCTTGTTTCCTCAGACAGGCGCTGATGGTCCATCCCAGGGTGGGCTGGCCTGGAGAAGAAAAGGGAACATAGGCTGGTGAAGGAGTACAGGGCTGGTGAAGTCCCACAGCGCTCTCCCTCCAAAATCTGGGGATTAGAAATACTTGCAGAAATGAAACAGTGTATTTTAAGCAACTTACGAAACATTATTTGAAGGATTAAAAACTTGGATGCCGAGTGTACAAAGAATAGCAGAAGGATTCTGGGAAAGCTGTAAGACTCTTGGGTGGCAGCCAGTACCAGCCTGCCAGTTGTTCCTGTCTATAATTATGCCAGCATTAGTGCTTTCATAAATCTTGGGAGAGAAGGAGCGGAGAGGCTATTTCCAGGCTATTAATGCCAGGATAATTAGAAATATCGGCCAGCCTCTCCAATTAGTGCCAATAGAATCCAAAATACCAGCCAGTCTGAGTAATCTGAATACCAGTTGGTCTCTGAGTGAGTCTGGGGAATGTCCAATACCACTTCTAGAAGAGAAATACATACAGTATCAGGGTTTGTCCTGTTATAAAGTTAAGGATACCTTAAATGTTTAGGAATCTTGGCAAAGTTTTAACCAGCCAGTCTGACAAATGAGAGTTTGCTTGGCCCATTGCACTCTGTTCAGGCATTGTGCTATAGGTGAGATTTTCCATGATTTTCCTTTTTAGCCAACACTGTTTTATTGACCACATGCTTAGCAATTGTCACTTTGTTCTCTTGGGAAAAAAGCACAGGAAAATTACTTTTTAAAAAGGCATTCTTAAGCAGAAATCCAAAACAAATTATATGTTTTCAATTATTTATAAGCAATGAAGTCATTAAAGAATTGAGGAAAAAATAGTTTGATGCAACTCAAAAAAGAGGGTTTGCATAAGGGAAAAAAAAAGACTATTTTTAGTAGTGCTGCACTGATGAATGGAAATTTTACATATGATTTCTAATTAGATTTTGTATCATCTGCATTTTAAATATATTACTGCTGAGCTGAGAAATATGCTCACCTGTTGCTTTTGACTGAAAGAAATTCTATCATAGCACTCCCTGTAGCTAGGGATTTTAGATCTGAAAAGGTTTTCTCATTTACAAAATGTTTTTGCTTTGGGTTTCGTGATTCCTTTCCAATTCTGCTCCTTAATTTAGTTGAGCTGTGCAGTAGTGCTGGAGCAGGTGGGTGAAGTTGAAGGAGATTGTGTGTGAAGATGTTCTAGAGCAAGTGTAGGCTCCCACTGTGTAAATAAAAGTTCTGGCTGTTTGCCAGTGTGCTAAATGTCCCTTCAGTGCCTCCACATTGTTGTGCTGTGCTGGAGATCTGCGTGGTTGTTTCTAGCCTGATAAACACATTCTGGAGGTTCACTACAAACGTTTCAGGGAGTTTTTCCTTCTGTGTCACAATCCGAGGGAGAAGTTGGCAGGGGCTGGAGAATGGGACAGTGGAAAATGCATGTCCCACTGAGGGATTCTTGAGATCTTTAGTGGTGAAGTTCTGAGCACGGAGGAGAAGCAGTGTGTGGGAGAGCAGAGCGAGCCCAAGGAGGCACAGCAGGTGAGGCTGTTGGCCTCGGGGAGGGATGCCCTTGTAAATAGTAAAATAAAAATTAATAAAAATTGTGCAGGCACGTGCCAAAACTAGGAAATGGCTCAGTAGAGCTTTTCAGTCAGAAGAAGTTGCAGAGATGGACATAACCCTGTTTCCTGCACACGATGGAGCCCATGGATGTCAGGCTTTGTCAGGCTTCCATTCTGGTGTGCTTTTGGGTACTCCACAATGTAATTGTCCATTAATTTTGTATTGGAGTATTGAAATTAAAACTCCTTTCAATGGCTTCACTTCTGGTAGGTATTATTTATGAGGAGCTGAGCAATCCATGCCTTTTCTCCTGAAAGATCTCAAAGTGATCATTTTGCTCGTGTGGCATGGAATGAATCCAGATATTCCCAGATATTCCAGATATTCTGTTGCTTTAGGGTCTCTGTCCTGCAAACAGCTCTGCTTTATTTCTGCCCCAGGCTGTACCAAGCAGGGGTGGATTGATAAGGGTTTCATTTTGTTTTAACTGTGGTGAGGTGCGGGAGAGAACTTCCAAGTGTCCTCGTCCTCAGCAGTGCTGAGGTACAAACCAATACCTGAGGAAGTGTTTGGGAGCTGGGGAAGTGTCTCGATACCCTCTGGGCTGCTGCCTCGTGTTGCCTTTGCCAGGGTGGATCCTTGCTCCAGGTCATGTTGATGTGAAGCTCCACAAACCATCCCCCTGGCAAACAGCTTCCTTAACAGAGCTGCAGACTTCCCAGGAAATCCTGTTTGTTCATCACAAGCCGTGTGCTCCGGGCAGTGGGGTGGGTGCAGGACCTGGCACACTGAGTATTCCTCTGTGATGAGTACATTTTGCCCTGGAGAGCACGGGTGGGTCGCACCCAGCTGGTCCCGCTGGCTCTGGCCCTGCTGGACCGTGGAGAGCGAGAGCCCTCTTGTGGGATAGAGAATTCCTGAAACCATCCCAGCCAGGGATGGATGAGTGGAGGGTAGTGCTTGCAAAGAAGCACCTTTCCTGTGCTCCTGTGACCGAGTAGATTCGGAGATTCATTTTGCTTACAGTTTTCCCGGTTTTTTGTTCATGAGCTGGAGCTGTGGATATTTCTCACAAGTACAAGAAGAAGAGAAGAGGAGGGATCTGACAGCAGGCTGACTGTGCTGAACTGTGTGATTTTCAGAGCCCAGCAGTGCTGTCAGTGCTTGCACAGCTTCCTTTGCACGGTGCCTCTATGAAAACATCTAAATCTGATATCATTTAACAGTGCCTTTCAAAATGAGCCTGGCGTGGTTTTGTTTCATAGCAATCCCATTGCAGATTTCTCTCTTTCTAGGGAAAGAGGAACAGTGGTTTCAGAGAATGTTACTTTGGGAGCCAGAAGCATTGCAAGCTGACCAAGCTGTGCCCAGCTTTGGGTTACACCTTCCGGCTGGCGGCCCAGAACGACATCGGTACAAGGTGAGTTCCTCAGGGTACACATTTCTTGAGAAAAAGTGGTAGTTGAGAAGTTTACCTATCAATGACAGCATAAAGAGGAATTTCTGGGGGATTTTTGTTTCTTTTCTCTTCACGGTTTCTATTGAAATATCTGACATTCGCTCTGTTATTAAGGATTCAAGGTACATCATGCTTTCCCTGGGGATGTCCTTCACCTCTCAGGGAATTGCTGTGTACCTTCAACATCTGCTCAGGTGAGATCAGCCTAAGCAGATAGACTCCTTTTGAGGTGTTAAATGGTGTTCTGTGGTCTATTCCTAATACAAAAAGAATACGTCTGTTATGTAAAATTCCCACTAGGGACCTCTGTGAACCAAGAAAAACAAGCAAGGGGAAGTTGAGTTGCAGATTTTGAAAGGAATCTTGATATATTTATTTTTCTGGTTTAAAGCAAAGCCCTTCTGTCTCTTTCCAGCAGTACAGTCCCTTCCTTCTTTGGGACTGGCAGGGCTGGCTGATGGGGTGGGAAAGAAGGGAGAGACAGGCAGGGCTGAGGGAGGACAGGCACATCCAAGGCACTGAAAGATGGGATTTAGCTTCTGCTTTTCCTTGCACGTGAACTGATGCACTCACATGGTGAAGATGGTGAGAAATCAGACTTAGTTCAGTCCTCTGGGAGCTGCTAGGGAGCACTGGGATGAAATGTTCTGCAGCTGAGGAGCAGAGTGTGCCCAGAGAGACATTGTGCTGCAGGGGCTGTGTGTGCTCCTGTGCTCAGGCAAGCAGAGCAGGCCTGGAAGGGTTTAGCTGTGAAGAAGCCAAACATCCAGTGCTGTTGTGTACTCCTTTATTGTCCTTTTTAGCTAAACAGGATCTAATCATTATTACAAGGACACAAAAGAAACACCAGTGGTGTATAACAATGTGTTTTGGGGAGGGAGACTCCTGTATTGTTCTCTCTTCTAAAACACAAGCCTCTCAGTAATTTACAGCTTTAGAAAGCTTCTTTATTCATGTTCCTCTGTTTTCCCCGAGATGGACTGAGACCATTCATGTGTGCACAGAGTCCCTTTTCCCAACTTCTTGCAAGATTAGTTCCCTCCCCATTGAAATAATACTCGATGTGGAGAGAGAGGGGGGCTGAGCTGGAGCTGCTGAGCGGAACTGGAAGGGAATTGGGTTTGTGCAGAGTTCCCAGTTCTGGCATCTCTTTCCTTTGCCAGATTCCAGATTTTTAAAATATCTTGGGGCGTGTTTCAACACTCCTTCCCCACTCCCCTTTTTTTTTGTTCTCTCTCTCCCTTTTTTCTCTCCCCTCAGGCTATTGAGGAAGGAGTGAAGTAAAAACTATTTATGGTCAGATGCTCTGTGCTAATCTGTGAGATAAGCACCAGCAACACATGCTTTATTTTTATAGACAGCACTCAAAATTATGGCATGACAATGTCATCTAACACTTCATGTCATGAGATGGTTTTGGTTTGTTGTAATGCTTGTGGACTTGCCATGTATGATGATTTTTGTCTCGTTTGGATTTTAGTTATAGATGGAGTATTTAAATATAAGTGTATTTCAACAAATAGGTTATTTTTGAGAAAGAATATTTGGGATAAGGAGATGTGGCTCTTTCTGTGTGTTAAATTAAGTTCAAGTAATTAAAAAAGTGTGACTTTAAGGCACAAAATGTGTTTTGTACTTTGGAAGCAGATTTGAAAATTGCAAGAATGTCACCTTTCCATTAAGAGCTTGGATCAGGGTTCATAGAAGCTGTATTCTGCACTTCTCAGGTTCAACATACAAAACTTCAACACTTGAGGCTTTATTTCCTATACTTTTGTTCCCCTTTGTTAAATGAGATTTTCCTCCACTTCACAGTTAATACCAAGTTAATATTTTCAGGCAATCAAATATTTTTTTTCCAGTGTTATTGCAGTGAGATCTGTAAAAATGACTGTGAGGACACTTTATCCTGCATTTTCTTCTATTCTTAGTTCTGGCACTTCCTAACTGGGTTAGGAATCTTTTCCACCTGAGCAATTTGAACATCGTCCAAATTTTTTGAAAATGTGAAATATTTCTCTAAGTACACTGATGTTTAGGTTTCTTTAGCTTTGTGTTTTTGTAGTGGGGTTTTTTTGTTTGTTTGTTTCTTTCTTCATTTGGTGGGGTTGGAGGTTTGTTTGTCTGTGTTTAATGCTCCTCTCTCTCTGCTGTGTCTCTGAGCAGTGGGTACAGCCAGGAGGTGGTTTGCTACACTGCAGGCAATATTCCTCAGACCCCTTCTGCACCACGGCTTGTTCGAGCTGGAGTTACGTGGATCTCACTGCAGTGGAATAAAGTAGAAGGATGCACACCAGAGGAAGTGATTTCCTACACCCTGGAAATTCAGGAAGAAGATAATGTGAGTACTGTGTTGCTATAAAGTGCATGACTTAGACTGAGTGTTGATTTATTAATTGGAGGTGGCTGAGAAGAGCATGGGCTGCAGCTTTGGAGGGCCTTCCAGGAGTACTGGGTACTTGGCAGGGAGGAGCTGTGTGATTTGCTCTGCTGCACAGCAGAATTAGGAATCCTTAGCTAAAAATCTCTGCTGTCATCTGTGATTACTTACAAAGCCACCCCAGATTCTGTGAGATACAGGGCAGCTTGTCCTTGGCCAGGTCAGTCTGCTGTGTCTTCCTGGCTGCTCCTTGGTGGGCTTGTGTTCTGTCATCTGTCACTTCCAGTTCTGTGCCAGGTTAAACTGCTATGATTGTTTATGTGCTTATTTTGCAGCAAAATTACATTATTCGGAGCAGCTGCAATATTCTTCTTCTAGAGGAAAAATTTTATGGCCTTGCAGCTTGAAAGTAGTAGTAGTAGTAATAATAATTAATATTATTACATATGTTATATGTTTGTTTTTTCTTGGTTTTTTTTTAAAGCATTCAGCTGTAAAGCCCTTTTGCTATGATGTGTTGTAGGTACAGACTCTAACACAGAGAATATTTTCTCAGACTCCTCAGTTACGGGAATTTGTTTGCTTTTGTATTTTTTTAGGATAGCGTGTTTCACCCAAAGTACACTGGAGAGGAGCAAGCCTGTACTGTGAAGAATCTCAGAAGAAGCACACAGTATAAATTCAGGGTAAAATCTTTTTCCTCTTGTCACTGTGTAGTGTTTTCCGTGTTGGGTTTTTTCCAGGCACTACAGGGATCCTTTAGTGCTCCTTCCAAAACTGAATCATCAAATACAAATTTGCTCTCTACTGTGACCTAATATATTAAACTGTTAGTTGTATTTTCGCTTTTATCACACAGGAGAGGCTGTTGCTCAGACTTTGGGGAACAATCACAGTTCTCTGTAGCATGTTGGGAGGATGTTGTGACAGTGTGGCTCAGGGTGTGAGGTGGTTGTAGTCAGCTGCATTGCTCCCTGGTGACAAATCCCACCTCACTCGTGCAGAATGCAGCAAACGCTGTGAGGTGCCCAGCCTGCACAGCTGCCCTCCCCAGCACAGGGGCCTGTCTTCCCCTGGCAGCCACACACTGAAGCTTTTCTGTCTCCTGTGTCCCTCTGGCTGGTTCTGGAGCTGGTTTTCAGCAAGTGTTGGTGGCTTCTACTCTGTGGATGCTCGTAAACACAGAGTCCCTGAGGAATGCTCTGGAGTCTTACAGCGAACACCAAGTTCAGTGATTTTCCTCTCTGATGCTGAGGTGTCTGATCACAGCACAGTGCTTGGTGCTGCTGTCGAGGAGATGGTGGGGTTTATCCAGGACCAGCTGTGGTGCTGCTGTCCATCCAACCCCAGCTGTCTACTGCAGTGGCTCCACAAGGTGCACCACCCAGAGCGTGGTGTCCCTCTAGAGATGGCCAGAAGCTGTGTGTGAAGCCAACACCTGGCTTCTCTATGGCTCAATATATCCAGGAGCAACAAAAAGAAAACTTTACCTAAAGACTCCTTTAGATCACAGAGTCATAGAATGGTTTGGGTTGGAAGATCACCTGATTCCAACCCTCCTGCCATGGGCAGGGACACCTTCCACTAGACCAGGGTGATCCAAACCCCATCCCACCTGGCCTTGGACACTTCTGTCCATGGGCATTCACAGCTTCTCTGAACAACCTGGGCCAGGGCCTCACCACCCTCACAGGGAAGAGTTTTTTCCTGCTCTCTGGGACAGAAGACCTTGTGAAGTTGCCTGAAGAACTACCCAAAGACTTGGGAAGCTTTTGTGTTGTCACTCAGAGGTGATGCCTTTTAGCTTAGAATTGTAGAGGCTGCTGTGGCTGGAGAGAGAAGAGAACCCTTAGTACTTCCTTGCAGCCCTGCCTTCAAATTAAACATGGATTTTACAAAGCTGCATTGATAGCAGAGCAAATTTGTACCCTGGTGTCACTGCCTACAGGCAAAACTTTGATCTGATTTTTAGTTGTGTGATTACTGATACTCTGGATTACTTTGTTTTAAATAGCAATTTGAAATACCTCCAAAACAAAAATAGCTAAATTATTGTTATAGTTCTTTCTTTTCTCTTATGAACAAAATACTACAAGTTAACACATTTATTTAGAAAAGTAATTTTTTCTTTAAAGGGAAATTCAGCACTTCTTTTATCTTAAACATGTCATGATCTGTTGCTGGTGGAGGAAGAGGAAAAATCACTGTGGTTTGTAAAGAAACTTCGTGACAATCTAATATCTGTTATTAGAATCCCACCCACTTTGGGATGTGACATATTTGCCAGTTCGGTGACATTTGTGCCATTACTTAAAGAAGTCTGATGCAGAGCTGTGAGAAGAAAAGCAGTTGCAGTGAACAAGGAGAAACTCATTGTGGTTTTGTTTCAGTTGTTTGCTTCCAACGTGGAAGGGAAGAGTTCTCCCAGCGAAGTGTTGGTCTGCACAACCAGCCCAGACAGGCCAGGACCTCCAACCAGACCTGTGATCAAGGGGCCAATAACATCTCATGGCTTTAGTGTGAAGTGGGGTAAGCCAGCTCAGATTGCTGTAGCAGAGCTTTTTGGGGTCGTAAGAAATTCAAATAAAGTCATGTGAATATGTGTTAGAATGTAGATTTTTCATGCTGCTTCTCAGTCCAAAGTTGAATGTGTTTGGAGAACTTGACAGCTTAATTTTTTTAATATTGTGAAAGGTGTGTAGAGGCTCTTGTGTTTTTAAAAAACAAAAATGTTGTTTTGTTTTTGATTAACTCGTGCTTAGGCACATCTTCAGGCTTTTCACTCTCCATTTCGTGTCCCATTGCAGCTTTATTCCAGCTGCTTCCTTATATTAACAGGGCAAGCCTCTATGCAGCTTCTCTTTTAGTGCTTTTTCCATACATTTTGTTTGGATCATCATTATCCAGCAGCCTTATTCTGATTCATGCTGGAAACTGAAGTCTGTCACCCACTTCTGCTGTGCATTACTTGGTGTAGTTAATGTGGATGAGTTAGTGGAGAAGGAACTGGAGCAGAAACAGGTTTGGTAATTGTTTTGTTATCTTTCATTCCTATTCTTGTCTTGTTTTTTCAGATCCTCCACAGGATAATGGTGGTTCAGAAATCCTGAAGTATCTGCTGGAGATTTCTCAAGGGAGTCCTGAAGGTAAACTTGAGAAAAGTTGTCCCAAAACCAAAACACTGTGGCTACTATGAGGAAGTCCTGACTCTTTAGGCTATTAGTGTTATTATCATTAATCTCCTAATAATGTGATTGAAACAGCATTATGTACTTTGCTGGGTTCCTGGGTGAGTTGGGGTTGGATTTTGGGAAGGTTTTGTAGTGGGTTTTTTAGGTATCCTCCTTTTTCTAATAATGATAGAATTTTAAGTTATATGGCTAAATCTAGAAGCATGTTATTTCTATTTGTGTGTATATATTTGCACATTTATACTTTATACATAATACTTACATTTATTTCTGAGTATGTGTATTTGCATGTGTGTCTGTGTGTTTTCTTCAAGTGCGAAGTAATATTCATAGTGATGGTAATACTAATGATTTTCCTGAAATACATCACTTGTGGAAGACCACACTGAGGATTTTCCTTTCTCCTAGATACTCCTAAACATGCTGTTTCCCACTTCTTTAAACTTGGGTGTATCTTATTTTTAGCAAACCAGTGGGAAGTAGCCTACAGTGGCTCGGCTACAGAATACACCTGTACTCACTTGAAACCAGGCACTTTGTATAAACTCCGGGCATGCTGTATCAGCACTGGTGGACACAGTCAGGTGGGTATTATGTAACAATAAGGGCTACTGGGTTTATATTTTTAAGAGATTTATCTGCTGGTTTTGTTAAGATACTTCTGCTTTCTAAAGAGGAGGAATGTTTTCCCTGTAGCACAGCAAAACCACTCTGATTGCAGTTAATCTTATGCTGCAAGTTGCTGAATTTTAGATTTCTATGTGTACCTGATTTTCTTTTCAGCAAGCTGAGATTTAGTGAGATTTGATTTCCTCAAAACCAATCTGTAGTTGTTTATATTTATGTTAGAAAAGACCATCATGTTTATCTGATGTGGCCACTTGCTGGAAAAAGGCCCCAGACTCTAATGTGCTTGACCCTGTATTGACTGGAGATGCAGAAAGAGGTGGTTTGTTGTAACAATTATATTTATGATGGCTGAATTATTTTAAGTTTTCGGTTCTCTTTTTCAGGCCCTGATTCCTGTAATTCCCTTCTTTGATTTAAATTCACTTCTGTACCTATATTCTTATTCCTCCTGCTTGATTTTTTTTTTTTCTTATTTAAGATTTACATTATTTTATAGTCATGTATTTTTTAGGCCTTGACATTATTTTAAAACCACGGAAAATTAAAATACAGAGCCCAGTTCTGAGAATGCCAACGAATGAACTCTATCAATTGCATTTGTAATAAACGCTTGATAGCATCTCCTCTCCTTTATTTTTTTTAATGTGAGTTTCCATGAAGTGGTGGATGTAGAAAACAATTTCTCTGTAGCCATGGCTCACTCTGGAGGTGGTGGCTGTGCCAGAGGGGTGACTGAGCTGTGTTCTCTCCCAGTGCTCGGAGAGTTTGCCTGTCCGTACGCTGAGCGTCGCGCCGGGGCACTGCCGCCCGCCCCGAGTCCTGGGCAAGCCGAGGCACAGGGAAGTGCAGCTGCAGTGGGGTAAGCCAGGGCAGCATCCTGCTGCTCTAAAGCTTTGCTTCTGGTGGTCAGCTGCTGATCTTGCCTCAGCCTTCGTTTCTGCTGCTCGTGTCCTGTTCACTGGGAAGCGCACGGCAAAGCCCAGTGGAGTCTGAGCAAGTCAGAGGTGCAGCTTCTCGTGGACTGCAGTGGCTCAGCTGTCCTTTAACTGTGCTGCCATTCCTTTTAGTCTGCCCTTCTCAGGGCTATCAGCTTTATTAGAATGTCTATCTTATTATTTCAAAAACACAGTGTGATTCCAATTCTTTTTTTTTTAATTCCTTTGCGATATTGGCTTGGCAGAAAGGTTTTGCTGCTTCTAATACATAACTTCTTCCAAAACTTAACTTAGAACATATTCAAGGTTTGGGTGGCATTTAAATCCTGATCCACAGTATAACACACGTAATCTATTGGATCCCTGTTATTTTGCAAAGATGTTGGACTACAGTCATGGCACTAAATTGTAAAAAAATGCACATTTTTCAGAATACAAGGCCCACGCCAGTTTCCAACAGTATTTTCTTTACAATGATAATCGTGCAGCATCCAAGTATTTTTTGTGGCATCATTTGTTAAGCCAAATTCTGGATAAGAAAAATTTCTAAATGCCTAATATATTTCAGCACTAGTGTAAAAATTCACCCAAATGCTCCCTGGAAGCATTTTGGTGGCCACTGTTTTTCTGATCCCCAGGCAGTTTGATCGTGTGGTACTGGCTTGTAACATAACATTGCAAGTATTATTAAATACATTGTTTTCATGGGCAAAATAAAGGTGCTGCCCACAACAAAAGAGATACATCTCTGTGTGTGTATCTATACAAATTATATACACACACATTACATACATTTCTGTGCTGTATGAAGTAAAAAATGGCTCCTCCTGGCACACACCCTAACGTTATTACCAAATTACCTGATTTCTTTCAGATGTCCCTCCGTCAGAAAGCGGCTGCCCTGTGTCTGAGTACAGTGTGGAGATGACAGCCCCTGAAGAAGCTGTTTCTGAGGTGTACCAGGGCCCTGAGCTGGAGTGCACTGTCAGCAGCCTCCTGCCCGGGGCCACGTACCGCTTCCGAGTGCGGGCGCTGAACGACGGCGGGGTACGTGCGCTGCCCCGGGGCTGGCCCCGAGCTCAGCTGCTCCAAAGGGTGTGAAATCCCTGCTTAAGCTCAGAGCTGCTTGCAAGGAAGGATTCTCTTTATCCTCGTTCTGTTGCGTTTCCTTGTTTTTTTATTTTAAGTCTAAAGCGTGTAAAAACAAGAGCTGCAGTTTCACCCAGGTGTTGTGTCAGGGAAACACATTCCTGATGATGTTCTTGTTTTAATTTCAGAAAAAAATACGCTTTATAGATTCTGTGAGATTTTTTTTGCTAAAATGATTTCCTTGGAAGAAGTGCCTTCCCAAATACTACATCAGAAATTCTGTTGGATGTCCATGGAGATCTTTTTCTCTGAGGTCTGGATTGGTTATGCTTCCCTTTATGTCATTTCAGTGGTGTTATATAAAGTCCCAACAAAGCTGCATGCATTGATGTGTTTCTTCCCAGGAAATCTTGATTATAAACATAACAAAAAGGTCTAAAGTTATTTGCTTACAGGGAGAAGTTCTGTTAAAACTTTACTTGGGTATTAGAAAAATCTCCAAGACTGTTAATCTCTTTTGTTATAAAAATACTCACTGGTTTGTTTTTTTTTGGAAAAAACTAATTAAATGCACATAGATTAGATTTGCTTGCTGGAATGAAAGACATTGCCTACCTGGTAGCTTTGACTATGTGATGCATTTCTGGTTCCACCCTTTGTTAAATGAGGGACCTGGTTCTGGTTTGGCTGGGTTTTTCTACCAGGTGGAGAATAGGGGAGGATGTCCTTTGCCAGTTTCTTCTTTGAAAGCAGCAGAAGTCAATAAATGAGATTTTTTGACGTGCATTTTTTGTAAGACAAAGCAATCAGTGTTGGCCTTTCTTTGATGGCAAATGCTGACATGTCTGCTGAGAACTTTTCTGGGGTTCATAATTCGTGTTGTTTGGCCTTTTTTAGTGGCTCATTTTTTTTTCATGCTCACTAATATTGCATTACAAAATAAGTAAATATCACTGTTATTCCTCTAATTGCTTCCAAGTGAACTTCCTTTGTTCTGGAGAACGATTTCTAATTAACTCGGGGATGTACTGAGCAAACTTCACTCTTCCACTCAGGAGGCCTCAGAAAGGCTGTTCCAGTGCTATCTCCTGTCCTCGCACTGCTGGCTGAAGCCAGGCTCCCAGACTCCTGAAAATTTGTGTTTTTTTGGTTTTTTCTTTTTTTTGCTAATATGCATTTAAATTATTCTCCTGCCACGGGCTCAGGAGTTGTCTGAGCTGAGCTGCCCGTGGAGCAGAGAGTCCATGGTGTGTGTGCAGCATGTCCCTGCACATTGTGCCAGGCTGGGGCTCCAGTACATCCTGTCCTTTCACAATGAACTTGGGGCAGGCATTTTATGTAAAAGAAGCAGGGTATGGACTCCAGTATGTGCTGTGCTCTTGCTGTGCTCCTCTTTATACCCACGAGAAGCCAGTTGTGATATGTGAACACACTGTGCCAAGGTAAGGCAGAGGGACACACACTGTTCCTCTGAGTGCTGAGTTACTGAGTGCTCCTTCTCACTTCTGGGCAAATTGGAGGTGGTTTCTGCTTTCATGGGCTCTTGCTGACACACAGGAGGAAGCACAAAGGATGTACATGCTCTCTGCTTGTTCCTGAGCTCACTTCAGCTCACAGTTGTTTGTGTGGTCTCATCCTGAACTCTGGTGTTTGGTGCTGGGTGTTGGAAGGCCAATCTGTCTTGGAGGAGGTTTAGTGCACTGGAAAAGTTGGTGTGCTGTTCTTTAGAAAAGCCCTTTAGGGCTTTGAGATGGGTGTACACCTGTATAGCAATAATAATAACACCTTGTTCCCCTCTAGTACGGGCCGTATTCGGAGGCAACAGAGGTCACCACAGCAGCAGGGCCACCAGGCCAGTGCAGAGCACCTTCCCTGTCCTTCCTGTCCGACACACGAGTCCTGGTGAGCTGGGAGGTGAGTCAGGTGCCCGAGGGCTTTCATTCCACCGTGCTTATCCAAACCAGTATGGTCACCAGAGGACTCAAAAGTGAGCTTGAGAGCTGTTTACTGGTCTGGAACTACCTTTTAATGCAAGGAAACTCTTTGTAGAAACTATTCTATTGTAGAAAATAATTTTCTCTCCTTTGCTCCAAAGAATTGTGTCAAGTTGATCACGAGTCTTCCAGAGCAGGGCTCAGGCACAAGACCTCCTGCACTGACATCAGATGATAGAAGTGCTCTCTGCAAGCTTTTAGCCCAGCAGTGTGCTCTGAATTGGAATTATGAAGACAAATATTTGATTTTGGCTGAAACTGGAGTCTCTGATATGAAATTGACTCTCCATAAATGCTTATGATATAGGGCTTTTTCCCCCTCAAAAATGGTTTGTCTCTTCCCCAAATATTTACTTTTATTTTAGTTTGTGTGCATTCCTCCTCCATTCTCCAGCATCTTAGGCATTGGGCTCAAGATAAGTGCTGTGGGGATGATTGGTGCCATTAAAGAAAAAATGTTGTGTAATTAAGGCAGAAAAGAAAGGATATTACCATAAATAACACTGATGTGGTTCAGTGGGGCTGTAGCTCTGCCAAAGACTTAAAATGAAAATCTAGCAACCCTTCCAGCTCTGCATCCTTTGGGCTCCTCCCCTAACAATGCCCCTGTTGAGAAAGAAGACACTGGCATTCACACGATGCTCAAATAAATTGATTGTGCTAACAACATGTCTAGATACAAACATAATCTACATTTAATTTTATAACAAAGAGGTCTATTTGCTGCACTTTTGGGGTATTAATATTTTTTGCAACTAGAAATCACACTGAACTTTTAGATGCCATCTTTTAATGGTCAGGGATTTGCTCTCCCCAGCCATGAAGGGCTGCAGCAGTGGTTCTGGTAGGCTCTCTGTTTATTTGAAGGATTTTTATTTGTTTATTCTAGCTAAAAATGAAGCTGTGGTTTGCAGTGGTTATGTTTTCTTAAAGAGTGTCATTTTTTGGCTGATATGAATAAGGAGGAAAAACAGTGAAGCACTGTGGAGTCTGGCTAGAGAGCACACTGTGGTGCCTACTGTGATGCTTTTTTTTTTACACATTGTTCTAAAATCTGCCTTAGGAGCTCTGAATGATCCTACTCAAACAGCTGGAAGCTCTGAGGCAGAGCCAGAGAAGCCCCTGTGCCTGTGCAGGGTGGTCTCTGTGGTGTGCAGCAAGGCTCTGGATCCTTGCACTGGAGATTACACCTTGCCTGTCATAATCACCAAGTCCTGTGGCCACACTTCTGCAGGCAGGGCAGTGCCTCCCCAGGCTGCTTCAGGCCACACAGTACAGCTCTAGGTCGTTCTGCTAAAAACAATAGATATTTTGGTTTGGGAACCATGCTGTTTTGCCTGTATGGCTCATCTCCACCACATTCAGTCATTCATTTTGTGTTCCCCTAAGTAAAGGGATTGCTGGGGGTGTGTGGAAGAGGATAGGTTTAGATTAGATATTGGGAGAAATTCTGTATTGTGAAGGTGGTGAGACACCAAAACAGGTTGCCTAGAGAAGCTGTGGCTGCTCCATCCCTGGAAGTGTTCAAGGCCAGGTTGGACAGGGCTTGGAGCAGCCTGGTCTGTTGAAGGTGTCCTGCCCATGGCAGGGTGGGGAATGAGGTGATCTCGAAGGTTCCTTTCAACCCAATCCGCTTGATGATTCTGTGATGCCATGGGGATCTCATCATGGATGTGAACATGCCAGGATCCACACTCCCAGGTCCCATTCTGGTGCTGATGGGTGACTTCCACTGAGAACCTCAGGCCAGCTCCTCCCTTGCTGAGGTGGTTCTTTTCTCAGCACAAGTGACTGCTTCAGGCTCCAAGGCCAATGCTTCCAGAGCTGTGTTTTGATCTCTCAACTAGACTGCATTAGATTGATGCTTTTTTTATGTTCTCCACGGTTGAGCTTCTGCCAAGCCAGTGGAGAGACAATTTATTCCTGAGTGTCCTGATGGAAAGCAAAGTAGCTGTATACACTAACTCATTTCTCTGAATTTCAATCAGGTAATTTTTGTGCAGAATTGTCCTGTTTCAGTAACCTCTTAGGGAACATTAACTCAGTACATTTCCATTTGCAGCAGTAATGGTGTATTAATTTAGAAATAAGGGTAGTTGTCGGGGGTTTTTTCCATGTACTTTATTCCTTCCTCGGTGAAACACAGCCATCTGAAGTGCTCATTTCTGAACTGAACCACATAAATATTTGTGTTGCAGAGTCCTGAATGTTCTGGTGCTGACATCTCTGAATACAGATTAGAGTGGGGAGAAGAGGAGGCATCTCTACAGCTTGCATACAGTGGCACAGAAACCTGCTTTGAAATCGGTGACTTGGCGGCAGCAGCACATTACTGCTGCAGGCTACAGGTACAGCAGGGCTACCTTCACTGCCCTCTGAGACCCAAACTGAGCTTCCTTCCACTGCTCTTCTTGGTTTTGTCATTAGCCCCTCTGAAATTACATGCTCTCTCTAAGGCAGAAGGAATGCATGTTTATTTTAAGCAATGTGGACTCGTGTGTTGCTTAAAAATTGCTCTTGTGTTTTGTTCCTGTCAGTGGGTAATGCCTGTGACAGCCACCTTGCCCTCTAACACCAAAACAAAATGGTAATGGTTTAGAAAATCTAAAAAAAAAAGAAGCTTTTTTTTCATGGTAGGGAGAGTAAATAATATCTACCTCCCAACTGGATAATGAAGATTTCCCTGGCTTAAATAATGAATTCCAGCATCTTTTTAATTTGTCAAGTAAGGCAAAGCAGCTGAGTAGATTCCTGTGCATATAGGAGATGGTACTTGCCAGAAAGTGACTTCTCATCTTTGCCATTTGGTCTCTTAGATCTGTGAGATTGGATCTCATATAGAGTCTCTATATGGCTCTTTTCTTTGGTCTCTTTCTCTCCTATTATTTTCAGTAGAAAGTAGCAGTTAAAATATATCTTATACATCTTTGTGAAAGTAAAAATACAGGACTTTTATCAGTAGACATAAAGGATGAAATGGAATGTAAAGCAACTGGGAGTGAGTCTTTTACCCAAGATACTCTTCCACAAGATATATTTGTATGTGAAGACAGAATACCACCACTAATCCAACCCAAATACCCACCCAGCTGGTAACATGTGGACCACCCAGGGTATTTTCTTTGATCAAGGACAACATGCTTCTGTCGAGTGTTTCCCTCTTACATATATTTTTTTAAAACAGGATATTGATTTTTTATTTTTTGGGAAGAAGGTTTCGAGGAGCTGGCCAGCAGCCCAAGAGCTCAGGCCCCACAGCAATGAGTGCACTCAAATGTATTTTGTGACTTGGCCAGAACTGGTCTGTACCTTGTGGGGGACAGAGAATGAGGGAGTGTGTGAGTGGCTGGGAGGTGTGAGCCAGAAAGTGCCTCTTGTTCTGCAAGAGGGAGAGCATTCAGCATCTGCTGGGCAGGGAGGAGACTCTGAGACCACTGCTGTGGGGAGCCCAAGGAAAATTGCATGTTAAAAATGGAAACAGCCAGCTGTGTGGCATCTTTGATTTCCAGTGGGTGCTTGTTTCACATGGCCTGCCACAAAAATGTTACACAAATCTACTCATTTTTTAAGGCAGCCAGTATAATTTAATCCATAGGCAGAAGTTACAGGAAGGGCATAACAGCAATAAGACATTTTATTGAAGTCCATCAGTGACTCAGGCATTACTTTCTAGAGAGCTTCAACCTCTTGATCTGGTCCTCTGTGTCATATGGAGAAGAATTTCTTACAAGATACACTGGAATCTTCGAACAATTACACACAAAGTAGCTATAACAGACAAAGAAAGTTAAATAGTGTCAGAAATTTTAGTTTATTTTATCTGTTTGTTACCAGCTTTAGCAGAAAAGTCTTTCCTTTTTAAAAATAAAGATTCCCCAAACCACATTTATTCAGCCTCCTAATAAACACACACAGCATTGCTATCTCAATCTACAGTAACTCAATAAAAGAGAGAATTGAGGAATCAGGCATATCTAACTGCAGGGCAGACAATTGTCTTTACTGTTGCTCAACTTTTTTCCTGTAATGAATATTCCTGAAAACAATACTGGCTTCTGCAAAGGGAAATATTGTGCCATTTGGGGGTGGCTGGGGAAAGCAGCTAGGGAGCAAAGCCCCATCAGTTATGGTGATGAGATTGTCCAATAAAGCAGTTAAAAAACACCACTGACAGTAAATTGCTTGGAGCAAGATACAAATTGCCAAACGCTGGTTTAGAGGCAAGACAAATCATATCATTGGCAGAGCACAAAACAGGGCTCACTTCTAACAGCTCCAGGAGCACTGCACTAAATAGAAGATTTCCCTGGAGCAGGGTTTGTTTTGAAGGGCTTTTTAAAGGCTGACAAATCTAACTTTATTATCTCTTTCTTCAATTGAACAAAACGCCTCCTGGAAAAACGGAACATGGCTTTGTGTTTGTATTATGCAGAGCAGAAATAAGTTATTCACTGCAGTTAAGCACAGATTAGAAATCAAACAATTGTTTGATGTGCCCTGTCATTGCCGTCAGAGTCCTGCTGGCAACATCGTAAGCCTGGATTTCTGAATTAATTGTGATCTGATGGGAGACTCTGGGCTAACTTTTCCAAATGTCAAGGGTGCTGGGCGGCATCAAAGCTGTTTCTGGAAGTCTGTGATTTCTGGACTCCTCTAGTTTCTCCTGTACCATGTTTATAAGCTCTCCCCATACCTTGTGTGCTGGCAGGATGCTGGGCTGTGTCAGGAGGAGCCCAGCCAGCAGATCCAGGGAAGGTAGTATTGCCCATTATGTGCCATTCCTGAGAACCTGGAATACCTCATCCAGTGTTGCTCCAGGTTGAAATAAGGATGTTCAAATGAGATATAAAGGAAAAAATTATCACTGTGCAGGCAATTAAGGATCTAACAGTTGTCCAAGAGGGGCTGTGCAATCTACATTCCTGGAATTTTTCAAGACACAACTGGAAAAAAAGCCTGAGCAACCTGGTCTGCATTGTCTGCCCCTGGTTGGAGTTTCAAGTTGGACAAGATGAGTCCCACAGTCCCTTCCAGCCTGTGTGGTTCTGTGATTGAGTTTATAATAATCCTGAAGAGGTCACATCAGTAATTCCCTAGGCAATTCCAGTGCAATGGGTACAGCTTTTGCCACTGGCTGAGCATGATAAAACCCCAGGCCTGTACAACTGTGTGATGCTGGGCTTGCAAAAGACTTACTGAGAAGAAACAGGCTAGGTTTTGAAACTTGGTTTCCACTTGGTTTCAGGATCTATGACTTGGGATGAGAAACTTGATAAGTGTTTGCTCTCCTCCTTTGGGGGAGAGCTGAGCTTTGTGGTTTGGTAGTAAGTTAAGACTTTTCCAACTTTAATTCCCCTGTGATTCTGGGGAAATGTGAGTCAGGCTTTACGCCATGCTGAGATCCTATATTCTTATATCAGAAATTTTTTAGCATGAAATTAGCTACCCTTTCTCTAAATTAGGAACCAAGGTAGTTCTCAGCAGGCCAACTATCCCTTATTTTTAGGTATATTTTGCTTGCATAAAGTATGTGATGGGTCACCCTGCAGTATACTGGGGGCTTTGTACTGGGTGGCTCAGTGATTTTGGGTAGCCAGTTTGCTGGGCCAACATCATGTCACCTGTCACTGGCAGCATGACTAGGACATTTTCCCTTACTAACCAAAGCTTGCCACTGATAAAAAGGTTATTAAATATCTATTGAGGAAAAGAGAAGTATTCTCCAGTTTTTCTGAGACATTCCTGAGTGGCAAAGGAAGATGCTAATTCCCTAGGAGAGCAGAGGCACGAGTCACGCTTTAGAGAGGAAGCCAGCAGCGCATAATCCCCAAAGAATTCCTGCAGCTCTTCCAGGCTGCACAGTCCATCATTATGGACTTGACACACATGTGAGGGAGAACACTGGTAACTATTATTTTGTTTTTAACACCCAGGCCATCAACCAGGCTGGAGCCGGCCCCTACAGCGAGCTGGTGACCTGCAGAATCCCTGCCTCCGTGCCTGATGCCGTCTCCACCCTGTCCGTGCTGGAGGACGAGCACGTGGGTGCCTGCCAGCCCCCACCCTCTGTGTGCCTTGTTCTGAGCTGGGAAGAGCCCAGCAATAATGGGGCTGAGATCACCTCCTACAACATCGACCTGGGGGACGTCAGCATTCCCGTGGGGAAGGTGACGAGCCACGTCATCGAGGGTTTGCTGCCCGAAACCTCCTACAGGTGAGCGTGGCTGTGGGGCACAGGCATCACACAGCTCAGCCTGACACGGGAAATGCTCCTGGCATTGAGTGAAAGTGCAAACCAACAACCCAAACAACCAGGGAGTTGTCCTAATCCCCAGCTTAGGGAGCACGGGAGTCTGCAGTCATTCCTCCATGGAATGAACTGTGGTAGTTCGTGTTCAAATATTGTTTTCTCCCACCTTTTTTTTCCTCTTTTCTCCTCTCCTTGTGTTATCTCTGACCTCTCCTCCTTTTTGAGTTGTTCTGCTAAGCTAAGGTTACGCTGCTAATAATAAATTTAAAAATAAATAATCAATAAAAAATTTAAGTTACAGCATTACATCTCATGTTTTTTCAGCTACTTAGAAGTACTATTCCAAGGGATTAAATCATTAAGTTATTGATCCCTCTGCAGGGTTAGCAATTTTCACACAATGAACTTCTGTTTGTAAAGCTACAGCTATTTTTTTGTCTCTGGTATATGGAGATTAATGAAAAGATGATCTGAATTTAAAACCAATTTATATTGCTTCAGAGTCTAAATTGCTAAGTGGCATTGCCAAAATTTTCTAAGTTTAATGTTCAGGCTTATATGTTTTCTCCCTAATTGCTAATAAAGAAAGAAAAATGGTTCCATGCAGTTAATGAACAGCAATACAACAGAAATTCTATTTTAAGTACTGTTCTAATAAAGACTGAAATCTGATCACAGAGTTGTAAAATTAGATGGCACAGACTTGCTGTAACATATTTCTTTTTTTTTTTAGTTTGTATTCAAAGTCACAATCCTACAGGTCTTGTAAATGATAAGTTCAAATTTTATCCTGTACCCAAGAAAAGAGACCTTGTTGTAGCAAGGATGCAAACACATACACCAGAAGTTAGTTAAAGTGGGGAAGGAGCACACATTGCTTGCCCACAGATCATTCATATAGAGTTGAGGAGTTTGTCTGGGTTGGTCACCTTTGGGCATCATCTTTGGGCAGTCTCGTATTCCCTGGTTTCTCCTCAAATGTTTGTTCAACCCAGAGCCAAAAAAGCTGAAATGGGAACTTTGAGCAACTCATTCAAGACAGAGTGTGCCATTTAAATTCTTCACCAAAGTCTTACTTCTTCAATCTCCTTTTTAGCTGGTTCTTGGTTGTCTACTGCTTCCTTTAGGGAAATGTCATCTTCAAAGCCTAGAATTGGAGATTGGAATGTTTTTTTTTTTTTTTGCCTTCTTATTTCATTATTTTGTAAAAAGCACCATATTAAATCACATAGTTTTAGTCAGGGATTATACCTGTCTCTGGTCCAAATGAAACAGCTAAAGCCACAAGCATTAACTGCTCTAAATATTGTTTTAAGACTTAACTTCCTACCAATAAAAACCCACTGAAAACACAGACCAATGGATGGCTGATCAGAAATAATAATGTAGGAAAACTCTTTTCTTGAATAAAATGAGAGAAACCCTCTATGTTGCATCTCATTCCTGTCAGGGAAGACAAGTGACTGCTGCAAATGCACCTCATCAATAGTTTAACCAAAAGTATTATTTTGCTAATCAAAAATAGATTTGTCAGAGTGGTTTGATTATTAACTTTTTCACTGATATTTCTTCTTCAAGCATACCTTGACACCTGTCTTTGAGCAGGGAATGTATGCCCTGATAAATCCTGAAGGAACAGGATTATCAAGCTGTGTGCTAAATGTTGGTGCATTTTCTGCCCTCCCTGGCTGAATCAGAAGAATGTTTCAGAACATCACTGATCTCATTCTCTACATTTCTCCACTGATGAGTCTTCTTTTCATGTCAGTTTTGTTTACCACAACTTACTCTTCTCCCTCTCAAGTGTTTATTCCCTGCTGTGTTTAAAAACAGTGAACTTATTTTTCCTAGACTAAACAAGCCAAGTACTACTGGGTTTGAGGCTCTGAACTCCCTTGCCAAAGTTTCAGCAGAATTTGAAGTAAATCAGCAAAGGGTTTCTGTGTCTCAGTTGAGTTGGAATTCCACTGTCAACGTTTTCGGTTGTGGGAAACCAAAATTGAAAGCAAATCTTGGTTATTAGGAATCCAGCAAGTCCAAAATTGGAAATTTAAATTGTTCTGCAGAAGGGATGATTCTGACCCCCTCTCCACGTGTGTGTGCACCCTGTTGGAGCTGTTAGCCTGGGTCTGGCATTGCTTTGCTTCCAGCTTCTGTGTGGGAATGGCCATACAGGAGCAGCCCAAGAACACCCAGAGAAGCTCCAGGCTCTCTGCAGAGATGGGCTCAAAGCTGACAAGTTGGATGCTTTGTGTTTCTTGCAGTGAATCCAACCAGCACGCTGTGAGAAGGGTGAGCACCCCAAAACACAGCTAAGGCAGGGGGAAGGGGGGCATGCCCCTGTCACACTCTGAGTGCCCATCACAGGGCTGAGTCAAGAGGAATCCAGCTCAGACACAGCCCAGCTCTGCTCTGCAGAAAGCAGATGCCTCCCCACAGCACTGTGTAAACATCCTGGCTGGTGAGCAGCTGCAGAAATATGTCTGAGTTCTGCAGTCTCTCTGCTTTATTGACAGCCACAAAGCTCTGGAAACTCAGATTATAGGGTAATACACTTGGCCTGGTTTTCTGTGAACTGATGTAACTAGGAGTGAGTTAATAAATATTCCACAATAAATAAGTATTCAACAGTCACAGAAACACCAATTTTCTATTACACTCTGTTCCCAAGCTTCATGTAACACATTCCATAGATAATTGTGCTCTGCTGTTGAGATACTTCACTGCAAAACAACTTCCAATTTTTAAGAATGCTTCTTCTCCTCTGAAGTTACACAGTGTACAGAAATATATAGTAGCATTACTAAATTTTAATAGCAACACTTAATCTGGTTTTGAAATAAAAATTCTAAATATTTTGAATTTTTATACAGTATCAAGTAAAAGATCCTCCAAGATGGAGAGAAAAATGCATGTGGATGCTCAAATTAGCAAAGTTTAAGTGGGCTATAAAACAAAATATGATCCATAGTGTAAAACTAAGTCTTCTTTCAGGAGTCTTGAGTTGGGATTTGTGTAATTGCAGTTCATCATGTCCAGGCTGCTGCTGCTGGAGGATGCTGCTTCCCCTCCCCTTTGGAAGTCCTTGGCATTTTAACTCCCACAGGTTTCCACAGGCACGTGTATTGCAACTGGTGGCATTTGTCTTATGGGAACTAGGGAATCAAAATCTTCTCATGTCAGGCTCTAACATTAATTCAAAAGTTGATTTTTCAGTTTGCTGGAACACTATACAAAGGATTTTGTGACCAATCTGAAAATAGCATCCTGTTTAGTGTGTTTATTTCCCTGGGTCAAGGATCTTACAAGAGAGAATGGTCTGTTAAAGATCATTTCATGGTTTCTAAATTTGCCTAGTCTGATTTATAGTTTTTCTTTCTTAATGTTTAACAGTTATATTGGGAAAATGTGAGAATGAATACAAATATTACTGGTCCAGTATCTGCAGAATTAGGTACTATTCCTGAATACAGTCTTTACATTTTCAAAAAACTTGTCAAATTGTAATTGTTAGATTGTTAAACCATCTTTCTTTCCAAGAGGATATTTGGGGTATTTTCACTTAGAAACCATTAGTGGAAAAGTTGAAAGGAATTCAGGAAGTTCTTTTACTGCCAATATTTCTACTTGTCTTTACTCTACTTTTACATGAAAATAATGAGTTGCTTTTTCCCAGTACCAATTCTGTAAACAGTAATTGGTTTCCACTTAATTGTGGATGTTCTCTTGCCCACCCTGGCTGTGCCACCCAGCTGGAAGAGCTCAGCCTTGCTCCAGGCTGGAGCAAGGACACAAAAAAACCACCTGAGCTGGAGCAGAGATGGTGCAGTACAAAGTGCTCTCCCATCACCATCTGCCCTCCCCCTTTCTCCCCATGGTCCTTTCTCCCTTTTCTATTTCCCTTCTTCCTTCTCCCCTTCCCATTGGACTTCCCAAGGCCTGATATCCATTGAGCAGACACTGCTGGGGTTCAGAGGGAGGTTACACCTGGGTTTGGGTTGCACTGCTACGTGCACAGGAAACACAGAATCAGTTGTTTGTGTGTGTCTGATGAAGCTCAGGCCCTGGGAATGATAGTGGCAATTTACAGAGCTTTGTGGTGGTGCAATCAGCAGAAAAGACTGGCCACATCAGCCATGTTAGAGTCAAATAAATCAATTCCTGCTTTCCCAGTGCCATTGTTCATTTGTAAAGATGTCTGTCTCTATTTTAAGGCTGGAGAGTTTCCATCAGTCTTACCGTGCTCCAGAGTCAGAAGGGGGGTGTGTGTGTGCTTATTTGTGTGTCAGAAGGGGGGAGCAAGAGAGGAAAGTGAGGGAAGCAAGGGAAAAAATGAGTGAAGAGACACAATTCTACCTTGTGCAAATACCTGGCAAAAGCAAGACAAGTAAATGCAGGTGTATGTTCATGCAAATATCTAAAAACCATGTCTCTCAGCTTCTCCTTAAAAAATCTGATATTGGAGATTCATTTTGCTCACTGCTTGTTTTCAGGTGCTGCCATTTGGAAACCAGCTGAAGTTACAAGGCTTGAGGACAGGAGAGGCTTTGTTTTTCCAGGGACTTTAAGTAATACCAAATAAAACAAAAGGCTGTGTACTCTCGAGCATGGTGCTGTAGTCAATCTACAACAACAGTAGTAGCATTCTATAATATATCTATTACTGTTTATATGCATATGCTCATGGATAGCTTGCTTGAATCCAGTGAAAATTCAGGCCAGCTTTGTTTTTTATTAGAATTATCACTGAATATTGATGTAATGACTTTCCAATCTAAAGCAAACCAATACCAATCATATGAAGTAAGATCAGTGTTGTATTAATTACACTTCTTCAGATACCAGAAAAGCCTTTTGTTTTGTGTCAAATGCTGGTAAGCAGCAGCTGAAGAGGAGGTTCCCACTAGGTCATTGTGCCATCCATCCTTAGGGAGGAAGAGGATGAATGTAATGTTATAAGGTGGTCAGGATGCATTTCCTGAAGCCAGGATAGGAAGGCTAAAGGGAAAATGCAGCTCCACACCAAGCAATGCATTCCCTCTGTTAATGGCTGGGGCAATAAGCAAAGGTTTAAGCACACGTTTGCACATGGCTCTGTATACACACTGCATTCTCAGTGTGCAGTGGCTTTAGCTGACTTATCAATAGATCAGACTTTATTATTTTGCAATATGTTTATTAAATGTGTAACCTTATATGTTCTTGAAATGCAGAAAATACAGTTTTGTGGTTTTTTTCTAATGGGGAATATCCTCTGGAGAGTTTTTTTCCTTATCCCTTTAACATATTCTTTTCCTGATGGTAGAGCTGAAAACTTGCTGTTCAAAGCAAAGTAATTTTTCATACATTGTTAGTGTGAACTTGCATCACTTTATGTTCTTCAGTCAAAATAAGTAGCTTTGCCAAGCAAAGAGAGTTCTTGTAAAGAGACTTTACCCATGAGAAAATACAAGGCTGCTGTGCACAGGATTTCCACACTAAATGGCATCTCTCCAGCTAACTAAACTAGGTTGAACTGCCTCAAGAAACTGATTTAGTTTTCTCCATCATGATTTTTCTTATTTTGTCCCTGATGTAATGAACTTTGGAAACATTTGGGTTCATCTGTACTAATGTTGTTATTTACACTGTGCTCAAAACTGTTTGGAAGTACAATTTACCCATTTTTGTTATGTTGATGTTAATGTAGTCAGAGATTGCTACTCCTCACTCATCTCAGATTCTCAGTGTTCTAATTATTAAACTAAGGTGCAGACAGGTAAGAGGAAATGAACAAAACAGAAGGCAGGAGTCATTAGCTTAAGAAAGAAATAGAGTTTAGAGGACTGGCTCAATCTTAAGAACATTTCCAAAGTCAAGCTGCAGTGGCCAGGCAGGTGGTCTGCTTTACTTCTTGGTGTCCTCAGTGTGATTCAAATGGCCTGAGGGCTTTTGTGCATCTTGGCTCCAGCTTTTATTTGATCTAATAGACAGTTCACTGGCAGATAGCATTTCTGCAGTTCGTGTCAGTGTGTAGGAGGTTTGTGGATTTAACCTTCTCCATTAGTTCCTCCCAGCAGAGTTTCCTGTGCTTAAATAGTGTGTTTTGTGAGACACTGAGGTAACACTGCTCTTCAGGAATGTGTGCCAGCATGGGGATGGGTTTCATGGCAGTGACACCAGGGCTTTCCTTGAATGATTTCCCCTAAATTAGCCCATGATCTTTGTTAGACTGCTTGTTATTTACTCGTGGTTGGGCACTTCACGTTTTCCAGGCTGTGCTTGTTCCTGGGCTGCTGTCCCTTGTCCCTGTGGCTGAAGGGGCTGTCACCACGTCCTGAGGTTGCTTACCCAAACCTTCCCCTCTGCCTTGCTGCATTTCCAACATCTTCACTGCAGCTCTTACAATGTAACCAGGATGATCCTTGCTGTGTTAACAGCACCTTGCAGTTTGGAGCTGGGCACTGTGGCCAAGGATGGAGCAGTTGGCCCCAGAAGGGTCTCTTGGGACATGTTTATATCAAGGACCTCCTGAAAGCACTTTATTTAACAATTCCTCTCTTTGCTGTTTGTTTTAGGATCAGGATCCAGGCTGTCAATGAAATTGGAGCTGGACCTTTTAGCCACTTTATTAAAGCAAAAACCAGGCCATTACCACCCTTACCTCCACGGCTGGAGTGTGCTGCAGCAGGGCCTCAGAGCCTGAAGCTGAAGTGGGGAGACAGCAGCTCCAAGCTTCACTCTACTGATGACATGGTCTATATCCTGCAGATAGAGGACAGAAATAAAAGGTAAGAGAGATGAATCTTTTCCTTGTGCTAACGAAAAAGAATTCTAGTTCATCCTAATGCAGTTGTGAATGAAAAAAAATGGTGTTTTCCTGATTGCTTTGTGCCTACAAATATGTACAAAATACTCTTTTAACAGGCATTCTGTGCCTGTAGTCTGAGCAAGTTATGCAGCAAAGCTGTAAATGATACAGAATCATTAAGGTTGGAAGAAACCTGTAAATCATTGAGTCCAGCCATTAACCTAACACTGCCAGGTCTAACAGAAATCAATCCTGTACTGGTGAAACTTCAGCAAAACCCTCACCTCTCTGCCAGTAAATTTAATGTCAAGTTTCATGTTCTCAGCGCTTTACCTTTTGGAAGATATGAAACAAAGATACTTCACCCAGCTTGCTGTGTGTATTAATAAAGCCAAGGGTTACAAATCAGAGGTCTAGGAAAGGTAAAACTGAGCAGAACAATGTTTTTTGGGCAATATGGTGGTCATAGTTTTATAGCTGTAATGTTTTACAGCATTAGAAAATATGAGCATGGCATCAGCTTGGTAGCTACACAATAATTTTGAAATAAGGTGTGCAAGAAACAAAAAAAAAAATCTGTGTTTAAATTAAACAGTGAGTGCTGAGCAAAAACTGTCTTCCCATGTGAACTTTGATTGGGAAGATTTGCTAATAAGCTCCAAAGTTGTGATGAGATATGTTCAATTAAAAAAGGGAAGGAAAGAAAGACAACATGCAAGCATTGCCTAACAGTCTGAGCTCTTCAATGAATAAATATTATAGATGGCTCATGATTTACTAAGAAACATCCTCAACTACTCCAATTAGCTAAAATAAGTGACTTGTTGAGTAGATAATCCTTAGAGACTTTCAGCACAGATCATAATTTGATGTAAATTAGCTCAATTCCTTTAATTTAAATAGAGCTCTGCTGAGTTTATGCCAGCTGAAGATCTGGCCCAAAAGCTCTAATTTTAAGTGATAAACCCGCCATGAATAATGCCTTAATACCTCCCAGTATCTCCACTGTAGTGATGCAGAGAGGATACACGCTCCCCTGTGTTAATCCTGAGAGGTGTCCAATGAATATAAATACCCATTTGAAAGTCTGACTGGTAGCATCAGTTCCCTCAGAGTGCAGTGATGCTTGGCAGGAGCCCATCATTTGCAGCACCCTGGGACTCAGGCAGCTCTAAAGTCACATCCAAGCAGGCTGCTTTGCTTTGCTTTCATGTAGCACTGCAGGGAGGACGGTGAAGAACTGTAAATTGTTTTTAACCTGTCCTTATACTGGAGAAAATAGTAAGTTTCCTTGTAAGAATAAAATGTTACCTTGCAGCAGGCAAGGAAGGCTTTTTTTCTTCTTTGCTTTGGCACAAAGCTTTAGCGTGATCCTTTGCTTTTGCACAAGCTTTTCCCACTGCAAATGGCCTCTTACAAGCTTTTAATTAGGAGCAATTTGAACTTGATGCTCTGCTGGATCTTCTTATCTTTGAATTTGGCTTATAGTCCACATGAGCTCCCAGAGATGCAGAGAAACTGCTTTCCTATGTTGGGCTGTCTCCTCCTGCTTGAATGGAGCCCTTCCACGAAATGGCTCCCTGTGGTGGTTGGGTTTGGATCAAATAGCTGAGATAATTCCTGAAAGGAGCCAGAGCTGGGGCTGGTGAATCCATTGTGGTGTGGGCACTGCGGAGGAGTGGGATGGGTGCACTGTTGTGTTTGAGAGCAGCTGGAGCTGGCAGGTCCTGGCAGTAAGATCTGTTTATTTATTCCACGTCTGACAGTTCCTTTTTGCTCTCCATTGTGTGCATTGATCACGGTGAGAGATGCACCTGCAAGGTACAGTTCTCTACATCCAGGAGAGCAGGGAAGGACAGCCCACACAGGAGCTGGTAGAAGCAGCAGGAGGTTACAGAGGTGGGAGTCCTCTCTGAGATTATTCTCATTAAATAAACCCTGTTGTGACTGAGGGTTTGCTCACCCTTGTGTGCTTGTGGAAAATGCTGGAATGCAGCTCTTTGAGCATCACTGGCCTCTTCAATTGCAGAGGCTAATGGCAGTAAACTGTGCACATCTAAGGGAATAACTAAATAGAATAGAGTATTTTAGCTGGAGGGGACCTGAAGTCATCCAGTGTGGCTGCCTGGACAGTTCAGTGGTGGCCAAGTTAAAGGGCATTTTCTTAAGGGCATTGCCCAAATACCTCTGAATCACTGACAGGCCTGGGGCTGACCCCTCTAGGAAGCCAATCTCTGGTGAAAAAATGACACAGAATAAATGATCTAGAAGGATGTTTTGGAGACTTCTGTGGTTTGAAAGAGTTGTAGGAAGGTGCCATGGCGTCCCCTCTGTTGGGAGGAGAGATGGTACTTGATTCAGGGTAAGAGGTTGTGGTTTAAATGTGGGCAGCTGCAAAGTGACCTCTGTCATATCCCTGGTGTTTCAGAGGATGTTTTTACTCTATTCCCTCAGACATCTGAAATTACTGGTAACAGCTTTATATTGAAACCCCTCAACTCAGTATTACAGTTGTCCCTTCTTTGATTTAAGATAGATGTTACCTTTAAAATGCTGTTGAAGCATTTTCACAAGCAGAAATATAAAGATGAGCAAGTTCTTTTTAAAAAAGGAAATAATTAGTAAGTCCCATCTTGACCCAACAGCTTTAATGGCCTTTTGGTAAAGACTCAGCTCGGGTTTTATGTAATGATAGTCAGCCAGTGCTTTCCAGTGTGTCCTGGTCATTAAGGATTGTTTTTAACTTTTCCTTTCTATAATGAGGTGTAACAGCCCTGTTGTTGGAGACCAAATGTTTCATTGATTGCAAGACTGGTGGAGGAAAATACTTGGAAATATTTTGGCACTGATTAGTGTAAGGGCTTGAAGAGGTGTGCACATCAGAGATGTACCTGCGTTAGCTCCCATTAGCTCTCAGGGGTGTGACATTTAGGAAGATGAAATTAGCATCACTTGTCCTTTCAATTATAGGTAGCACTGAGTGGAAATGAAGAAAAATCTGTTTCTGGAAAGCTCAGTACATAGAAATGCTAGTTGAGAGTAAGTGACCTTTATGTAAAGAGGACTATGAAATTCCTTTCTATTTTAAATAAACTATCAGTTATGACTTCATTTTCTAATTGTGGTAATGTCAGGAAATTTATGTTAATCAAATTGCACTACTTTCCAGAATACTATGGGTTTTTCCTCTCTGGAAAAAACGAACCTAATCAATGTTTTGGGGTTTTTTTTTCTGTTGTACTGGTAATTAATCTTTAGTTGTTTCTACAGCTAATTACACTTCTTAGTGTCTTAAAAAGCTCACAATATCCAGTCTGAAGGGGAGTATTAGGAAGTAAATTAGTAGTGGGTCATTTATCAGTTGCTTGTGTTTCTTTTAGATCACTGTATGTTGCAGTTAAGATAAATTGTGTCATTTTCACGTGTGTACAGAATCACAATAAATATATACATATATAATTAGATTTTGAGGGAGAGTCATTGGTAATGTTGACTAAGAAACATCCTAAACATATTATTTAAAAATTTCTTGTGAGGATCACTGACAATTCTCCCACACTTCTGCTGTCTTCAGTTGGAGGTAGCAGGGAGTGGTTGAACATATGAACTTCAATGTGGGTGCTTGCTCTGCTTTAACTTGAAGGAAGATAGAATAGAAACATGGAGGGATCAGTTGCTGAATGTTCTGCCCTTGTCTGATAACTTTTGCATAATCATTCCCTGGTTACTGCAAGTTTCAAGTAGTCTAATTAAAAAATTGTTTGCACTCCTGATTTGATCGAGACAATTTACACCTATTTTAACAGCAATTACTGTTATGTATCAGTCCTACTGGCTTGTGAAATTCTATTAAAATACAAAATCAGATAAGTTAACCTATCCTTGCAAAAACCTGCAGGAACAAAATCATTTTCATATTGGGTAAAACTGATAAAAGGAAGTTAAGCATGAGCACCAAGACAGGTGGCATGCTACAGTTTCCACTGCAGGTCTGGCTAGATAGAAAGTTAATGATCAGAAAAGTTTTCCAGGTAGCCTGTGTTCATATTGCTGCATTGTGTAAGTGAATATTGCTATTAATAATAGAGATATTTATATTAGGAGCATTCTGATCAGATACTTGGGACTTTGCAAATGAAAGAGAAGAGGGGGAACTGTTCCCAAGTTGTTACTGCATTTCAGCTTTCTTCCTGGAAGCAGGAGTAAACCCACATTTGTATTAGGTGTGAGTTAACTGTATGTGTGTCATTATTTGAGACAAAGTGAAGTATGAGAAAACCATGTTAAATGTGTGAGATGAGGTGTTTCAGCTGTTAGGAAGCTGGCAAGACACAGAACAAGATGCTACTGCATAAGTATATTCAAAAAATCCCTGCCTTGGTAAGAAATAAAATCTTCTCTTTTATTTTGATCTGTGCACATCTGCAGTTACTTCAGACTTCATGGGTAACTGAATATTCCAGAGAGCAGATCATAAATAAGAGCAGCATCTAGACCCAAGACTGACACTGTAAGAAAAAAAACTATTTTCTGCACATCTCTAACAACCTTTTAAGAAAAGTCAGGCCTTGATTAGAGCAATGACTCTAATATTTAATCTCTAAAGTAGTAATGGAGGCTCAGCTTAGTGCAGCAGGATCACACTGGCCAGTTTTCTAAGAGCACATTTTTGGGTCCCAGCTTCACTTTGCTGATGTTGGTGAAGCAGAGACTGAGCTTGGCTCCCTTCTCCAGCTCTGCCCAGGTTCCTGGGGCTGTCCCTGCAGCAGCTTGGACATGATGTGCTCAGTGAGTATCATTTGAAGGCACATAAACACTGTTAGTTGCTGCCATACTGGGAAAGTGGCTCTAGTACTGCACAAGGAAGATAAACACTTTTAAAGCTGTAAGAATATTAGTTTGCTGCTCTGAACTGTGTTTGTTCACTTTTGGTTTTAGCTTTAACTCCACTCTTATTTGTATCTACTGTTGGTTATTGACAAGGTGTTGTAGCTGCCTTGTCATCTACTTCTTCTTGACTGTATAATTTTGAGAGGCTGATTTCTCCCACATCTTCCATTCAAATGCTGTTAATTCCCATTTCAGCTGTGCTCAGTATTGTCCTTCCTGCCTCTTCCCTGCCCCCAGATGTGGCTGCACACAGGAATCATCTGTCAGGCACTTTGCTGCTCTGTCTCCCATTCCTCCTGAATGTCCCCAGATGCTCCTTCCAAAAAAAGCAATTTTTCCTTCTGTGGAGGAGCATCTGTAGGCTGAAATACTTAAACTCTCAATGATTCCAGGCATCTAACAAGTGACTATCTGTTGTAAATATGGGTTACAAACTCAAATTCAGCAGCAGATGAAAGATAATCTAGTAGAAACAAGCTAAAAATCGATTTTTGGCAGCAAGCACCTTTTGTCTAGCCTGCAGATGTGCTAGATAATTCAGGGAAGAAAACCAAACTCTTCATATCTGACTGTTACTGCTTCTCTTCCTGCCTTTTTCTGTTCTCCACTCTCATTTTGCTTTTCTAAGTGTAAGGAAATGTTGTCTCCTTCACTGGGTCCTGTTGTTATACTATTATTCACAGAAACAAAAAACACATTGACAGTGGTGAGCACACATTATAATACAGAAAATATATGCAATATGTATTATAGATAAAACTTCCCAAAAGGAATCTTGAAGAAAACAGATCTTCAGGTCAAAGGGGCCTGTGCATCCCATCTGTTTGGTCCACACCTCGTTTTAGGACTGGAAGCTAGAGTTGGGAGTGGTTGTGGGAGCACACAACTTTTGGGGAACTCTTGTTATCTGTTTGCTTTCTCTCAGCACCTGCCTGCAAAAGGAGATCCCAAAGAATGGCTTGGAAAAGTGCCCCAAAGCTGGAAAGCTTGGATCAGCCTAATCCTGGTTGTCGGAACAGTGATTGATGTGGGGAGGGGAGATGCTGCAGATGTGAAACTTTTCTCTTTGAGTAGAATGTTTTAAAATAGAGCAAAAATGAAAACAATCGTGTGTTGACTTTACTCCTGCATCTCTGAATTAGGTGGTTTTGGTTTGAAGCTTTGCTTTCCTCGTTGCCACCCACAGTACAGGGAGCTGTACGTGGGGAGAGAAAATCACATAAATCAGTGAGTGTTTGATAATGTTCTTTAACAAATTAGAGGAATAACCTAAGAAAGGTGGGAGCAGTAAGTGTGTAGATAAGGTGATGTAGCATTAACAATATTAAAAGAGCTGTTGGTTGGTGAAATTCTTGTACTTTAGTTTCTAATTAGGCAGCTGCCTGTGTGTGCTGATGTGAAGCTTTAGGTCACCGGGTTGGACTGGTGCTGTATTAATGATTTCTCTCCAGCCAAAATCCTGGCATCTGACCACATATTTTGAGAGGCAGTAACAAAATCACTCGGGTGGCTCTTTCAGCCTTTGTGCCTCCCCACAAGATTGCCATCTTTAGTGCTCTGTGGTAGAATTTCCTTCAAATTAAACTCTTGTAAGAACCAACAGGTTACCAAAATATAAACAAAACTCAAGAGATTGAAAGGGAACCTGCTGCTCAAAATGTGCTGGGAATTAATGAGCAGAGGTAGGGCGAGTACATTCATATTCTTCTGCTCGACTGGAAGTGACTGAAGTGGAGGAAACAAAATAGCTGCGACATGCAAAATACTTCCAAGAAGATCTTCACCAGGAATAAAAGTGTATTGATGAAAAACTAACAGCAGTGGTGTCTCCCTAACAATCACTGTAGGACATGATGTTCTCTCTCCTCTGCTGTGTGCAGGTAAATGAATAATCCGTGACTGATGTGAGAATGTCTGGGAAGGGAGAATTGGGATCGCTTGAGTGAGAGGAGGGAGAAGCAGCCTCTGGGGCGTGTCTCCATCCCTGGAGAAAGTTGCTTTCTTTTTCATATCTGCTGTTAATGTAGTGGAGAGGAGAGGCAACACTGCTGCATGGAAAATTGGAATAATTCAGGTTAAATTGTGGATGGTGCAAACTTTAAAAAAAAACCAAAAAGCATCTGTATTGAGAATGCCAGTAACCACAGAGGCTGAGTGTTTCCAAAGGCAGGGTGCCAGCTGAGGTATGGAGCCTATTGTCTTTTGAATTCACCTGGGCAAACCTCTGAGAATTGAAAATGTCTTGTTTTGAAGAGGATGAGAGGGAGATAGAGGACATGGAAGGTTTCCATACACAGATTAAGTCAGCTTTTCAATGGATAAGAGATTAAGTCCTTGCAAACAAGCTCAGAGCTGACTTGTTCTGAGGCAATGCCTGGAATGAGGCCTCAATGAAGTTCAGTGAGCAATAATAGGCTTGCCAAGAAGGCAAAGGCATATAGTTCTCATGTTCAAATGTGCTTTTAAAGTTAGATTTGTATTTAAAAAATGAAATTGCAATAATATGAATAAGCTATCTTGCTTCAATTTTTAATGTATGCAGACCTCACAGTATCAATGTGCAGTTACACTGATTGACTCAACTTTAAGTTCATTGTGGTCCTTCAGCAGAAAGCCCAGGAGAGGGGAAAAAAAACTGCTCCATACCTATAGCCACCTACAACAATTAACTACAGTATTTTTTTAAATAATGGAAATAATCCTGGAGGATTTTAAAGTGCCTCCTTTACACATGAGGAAAATACTACCTTATCAAAACATCACAAGTATTTTGAAGTTAGTCTTTCATCTTCATTATGTGCCTTACATCATGATCTGCATCTTCAAACACAAGTACAAAGCATTAGTGTCAGAATAAAGTCCAACAACAATTGAATTTGATTGGCTTGGTCAATCAAATTGATTGGCCTTTTTTCTTCCAAAGTTGGAAGCCCTCTTTCTTCAAAGGTGGCCAAATATCAGAAGTTTAAGTGTGCTTACATTACAGTCCTGTGGTGCAACCTTCTCTGTAACAGTTCTTTCTTTCCTTAAAGATGTGTTTTGAGATCGAGAAGCAGAAATGAGTGGAGATGGGAACTGGATGGGAGTATTGGTATTAACTGAACTGGGAGTATTAGTCCCAAATGACAGAAGGAGCTCAAATGTTTTTCCAGACCACTTCCTCAGTGTTAGGAAGTGTTAGTGACCTTAGTCATGTCCAAAAGATGAAAATGTCATCTGAGTCATTGGTATTGACCATAGGAATGTCTGGGAAATGTCCCTTAAGCCCATCCTGGGGTAAGGGTGTGCTTCTCTGTGAGCTGGGAAGATACATTTGTCTTCCCTTCCTTACCTAACTCCACAAATGATTGCAGAGAAGTCATTAGTCTAAAGTATATATTGGATTTTTTTTGCTCTGTGTTGCCCTTGGATCAGGGTCAGAGACAAGTCTCTGCACTCCTGTGAGTACTGCAGTGGTTTCTGACCCAGCTGCCTGATTGAGCTGCAAGAAGTGCAGAGGGAGAGTAGTCTTGTCTCTCGAGTCTTACTGCTGTCCTAAGTCTGTGTTCTTTGCTCATCACCCAGTGAATCCCAAGAACTTTTATTCCATGAGCACAGGTTTCTGTCAGACTTTTGAAACGTGCTGTGGCTGCTTGTGTGAGCCTCAGAAAGGGGGGTAGCAGGGAGCTCTTAAACTGGGTAAGAATAAGATTAAGAAAACAATTCTTCTTTGGAAATTGGCTCTGAACTCTCCTCTTAAAGACTTGTGAGCTTAGATCTTTGGTTTCCTATCAAGGTGTGGGTCTCACTAAAGCTCAGTGGGGTTAGTAAGTCACATTAGTCCTCAGAGTACATTTCCAGCAATTTGAACTTCCTGAATATTTCCTTTTATTACAGATGATTCTTGATCTCTATTTGTACTTACGTGGATTGCAATCATAACGTAATACAAATTGATTTCTGTCCCTGAGAGCTAATGACAGACCCAGTTTCTCTGAAATGCTCAAATTGCTTGTACTGTGTATCTCATGCAAAGCCAAAGGATAAAGCTAGCACCTAGATTGGGAGGTCAAAGAAAAATATCTCTTGGCTTCCTGGTGATTTAAAGCCTTCTGAAATGGTTAAGATACTTGAACAAGGGTGCCAAATAATCAAAAAAAGTATGTGATTCTACTCAGCAAGTTTTCTGTTCTCCAAGGCCAGGACTGTTGCGTACAAGCTGTTGTTCCCTGGTGGAGGCTGAGTGGATGGATGCACAATCTGAGTGCTTCCTCTTTATTTGCCTTCATCTCCACTGTGCTCAGGTCCTGGGGGGTCAGAGCTTAGCTAGAAACTGCTGGCTGACATACCACTGTTAGTGAAAAGCATTTATCTGAGCAGAGCAATAGAAGTTAGGTTCTCTTTAGCAACTGTATATTTTTTTTTTAAGTGACATTGATTTTGTTCAGCATTGCATTGTTGGACAAGTTTGTGTGTGCTCTTGTTTAGTCTCATCAATGCCGAGTGTTTTGGAAGATGACACAGATGACTGCAAGACATGGCCTTCATGTCTAATGTGCAAATAAAGTCCAAATCCATTAAAGAGTCAACATATTAATCGTGTTTTCGTCATACTTTTAAACCAGCAGCACACGTGGCGTATTGTAGCAGGACACAGGTTGAATCCATTTTGATTCCATGGTAGTGGGCATCCCACTGACAGATGTTCTTCCTGGTAATTCATGCCATCATTTTGCAAGGTAATTGTAGTTTCAGGTGGGACAATGAACTTCTGCTATCCCCAACCTCCTCATCATCATTAGTGTGTTATTAACATGACATTTTTATACGTGCTTTTAACAGCCCTGCAGGGCACGTGGTGCTGATTTTCATGAGATGGATACTTGGAGCTGATAAATGCAGTAGTCAGAAAGGTCAGTGTCGCTCCAGTGTAACTACATGCTCTCATTTTTATTGTTTCAGGTTTATCCCAATTTATAGGGGACCAAGTCACACGTACAAGATACAGAGGCTGACGGAATCCACTTGTTACTCGTTCAGAATACAGGCTGTCAATGATGCTGGGGAGGGACCTTTCTCAGAAATCTGTACCTTCTGCACAACTAAGTCAGTCCCACCTGCAATCAAAGGTATGGAGTAGGTTTTCTTACATGTAAGTAACATGTAAATATTTATGTAATTGGTAAATGTGGGGGGAGGTTGTAAGGGTTACAGTAAGTATGTAATAACACATGTGAAGAACAAGTTTGTGCTGACTGTAGGTTTCTCTGAGTTGTGAAGTTAGTTAAGCTACATTACCACCCCAAAAAAAACCTGCACAAGCAACATAAAGGCTGTGTCAGCCACTGCTGTAATAAAAACCTGATAAAATGCTGCTGCTATCAATAATGTTTACCAGGGGATTGCTCTGGATTACCACAGAATTTATTCAAGGGATCTAACAGCTGTAGTGTATGTGTGTACCTACCAACTTAAGCTTTAGTAAAGTTTAATGTTTTTTGTTGTGTAGGTGATGTCCAGTGTAGACCTACAGGGTTTATTTTTCCCTTTAATGTATAAAATTAATCATGATATTTCACATACAGAACATTAGACTTAGAACTCAGAATACATTCCACTAGAAGAACTAAAGGCCTAATTAAATGAAGTTTTTATAATTAAATGTCTTTTACTGTGTGTAAATTTTGTCCTAAGTAATTAAGCTCTGGAGGAGGAAGGAAGGAGCAAAAGTAGAAATAGTAAAAACTACAGTGAAAGATGTTTCATTATAAAACTTGATGTAATTAGGCCTTTTGTGCTAGGCCTAATTAGGCCTTCTTTGGCCTGTTAGAAAGGCAGTGGGTTTGCTGTATGGGCTGTCTGATCAGCTAAGCTGAAATCAAATCCACCTTTTTTCCTGGGTGCTGAAGTCTTCCCTGTCAAACCCTATCATTTGCTGAGAGAAGCAACAACTGTCAGTTTGTCAGAGAGGTTTCATTTTCTTCTCTGTGTTTAAAATCTGGCTTTGGTGATTTTGACACCTTTTGTAAATATATATTTAGAGAGAGGTTGGAGGTGTCCTTCCCTGCTCTCTAGGTCAGCTGCTCTGAGTCATCCCCAGGGAGAACAACATTCTCCAGCAAAAAATACCTGTGTGATTGAGGGTAAAGATACTTGGCCAGGGGTGAGTTACCCTGATTCACAGCTTTGCACAGGTGTGGGATGTGCTGCCCAGCCAAGGGAAGGGAACTTGTGTGGGATGACCCAGGATGCCAGCATGCACTGTAGTCACGCTTGCATTTTGTTGGCTAAAAATCCCTTTTATTCAGTTCACCTCACCTAGGATTTTGTTTGGAACTCCCAGTCTGCCTCTTGAGTCCCTGTTCAATGTGACTCATCCCCTGGGCTGAGTATCAAGCGTAGATACAGTGCAAATACCAGGTCATGTGTGGGCTGGGACCTCGGTTCCTGACAGAACACTGGCCGTGACAAAGAAAAGGGCACAGCAAAACCTGCTAGTGACCACTGCTGAGGGGAAATGATGCCATGGGGAGGGGTCACCTGTTGATGCAAAAGGATGGTGTTGATTCCCTTCTGTGCTCGCAGCAATACAAGGGAATTTATGTGAGCAACTTAGTTCAGCTTTTCATCTATCAGAAAAAAGTATTTATTCTCCTATAAGGTCTCCTAATTACTGTCTTAGTGATGCCAACCCTAGAATAGCTTTGTTGTTAATGGCAGTGTTTTTTAAGTGTCAGACAAAGATCTACATGTATTGAAGTGAGGACAGGAGGAGAAGGAAAAATAATTGAGATTGTTGTTGTCAGCTAAGATGAAGGCGTCTATTATCAGTCTCTCAACACTAGCAGATGTGCAGAGAGAAGCAAATGGATATTGATTACATTTGGGCCTTCATGATTCATGTGTTCCTCTTGGGAAGTAACAAATCAGTCTAAAATTCGTGTAATGTATGCAGCAGCATTTGTTTCTGTGGCAGACCCTCCTGTTGTCTGTTTTTGTAGGGTTGGGGATCTAGATTGCCTTTAACAAGCTCGTGTCCTTGCACGTACACATGTTCACCACCCCATACAGGTGTTCAGCCCTCTTGGTTCTTCCAGTTTTATTCTTTTTTATTTGGTATTGTGCATGCTGGCTCTGCCTGATCAAGAGGTTGGTGGACCCTGGATGCTCTTGCAGTTCTTTTCATGCCTTCCAGGGGCAGGTGCTTTGTTGTACATAAAAATGTGCTGCCCCCGTCTATGCTCACCTCTGAGCTTGCCATGGGTCAAGGAACAGCATCCCTTGGCTTTCAGCTGGTGAGAGAGCTTCTGCCAAGGACAGCAGCCTTGTAACAGCTGACAAATTGAATTTCTCTGGAGTTCTAGTGAGAGTGCTAGTCTAAGTCTGGCTAGAAATCATAGGTCTGATCAAGTGGATGTCAGGCTCAGAGTTAGATACATGTCGAAGTCTTGAAAATTACTCTTGTCCTTTTGCTTCCCAGCCTGGACTTCATCTCTAATACAGAAGATTCTTTAGCTTCCCTTCTCACATCCCTTCTCTTATTTTTCCTGAATGAAATGTTTGATATTATTCCACTCTTTCAATGACATGTAGCATGGGAGGGATGCACAGGCATCTCCACTGCCACAGGTGTTTGCTCAGGACTTCACACAATTGCTGCTTTTATGGATGCCTGTGTAATTTTTCTGCTTTGAAAAGATCAGTGCAAAGCACTGCAAATAAGTTGTGAATGGTTTCCTAAATCCTGTCCTCCTTTCTAGCAGCTCACAGAGCTGACAGGTAAGAGGTGCTCTCAGCTTTCTAAAATGTTCTGGTATGTATTACAGTGCTCATAAAATAAGATTTCAGTGCAATCTTTATATTAAACATTAACACATTTCCTTTTATTGTAGCTCCTCGAGTGACACAGCTGGGAGGAAACTCCTGTGAAGTTACCTGGGAAATGGTCCCACCCATGAAGGGAGATCCTGTTGGTTATGTTCTGCAGGTACTGGTTGGAAGAGAATCTGAATACAAGCAGGTAGGGAAATAGTCTGGATTTAATATTGTTAAATTGATGGCATAATGGAAATGGTTTTGAAAATCCACTGTGCTGCTTCTTTCTACTGTATTGAATTACACCCTGTGGTGATGTGTCAGGTGCACTTTGGTGAAAGCTGAGTCAAAATTAAGGGCTGTAATGGGCTGTTTTCTCCCCTAAGGGAGTACGTAGCACATTGTTGTTTTATTGGAGTGATTTGTGCTCTTGCTGTGGTTAATCACTATTTTTAACTGTACTAACCTTTAAAAAGTTACAGTTCTGTCCACCCATGCTTGCTTCTGAGCTGGCTGCTCTTAACCATTATCTGAAGATGAGATGAAGTCAGAAGATGAATCTTCCTCTCTAAGCCAATTCCAAGACTGTCCATCAGGGTTTTCAGTCAAGTACATGTTAAGTGGTTTGTTCATCTGTCTCATTCCTCTCTGAGGTTTTGATGCACGTGTAACTGCTGTGTATCCTTTCTGTCACTGTGGAAACAAAGGCAGTGAAGTACAGCTGATCCTTCTTTCCTTGTCTGTCTTGATTAGACATCACAAGTGGACACTTCCCCAGAACACCTGAAACAGAGCAGCTCATTCACAGATAGATCTTTTATTTCATCTCTCACACCTCTGACTGTGTGACTTGCAGTGCACTTCATGTGTGCTCTCATTTTCCTGTGCTTTCTTTTGTTGTCATGCAGATTCTGAATGAACCAAATTAGGGAATGAGATGAGATATGCTAATTAAACTCTTACATTATGCTAATTAAACTCTTAAAAATACGTATACGGTAGTACTTTCTTTGCAGCTGTGTCTTTGTTCCTCTTCAGTCTGTTTTTGAGTGTTACTGTGAACTAATGAATTGTCAAAAAAATAACACAAAAATGCAAGACAATTCACAGGGGTGATAAAGATTCAGAAACACAGCTATTGTTTTTGTCAGGGAACATTTTTGATGCTGATGTAGGTAATGAAACCCCTGTGTACCATGTTGGCCTCACGTCAGTGGCAAATGGATAAGTGGACTGATTTTGCTGTTGCCTGGTTTGGTGTGTAACCTCCAGGTACAGCTTCAGTAAACATAGCCCCAATGTTTAAAATGTTCTGGTGTCCTTGGGGAGAACTGGGCACAGCTTCATGTTCCTGGCAGATTAGTGATGGCTTAATCTACACAGTTCAGAACTTGTGGTGTGAAAAAAACAGCAAAGGAAATAAAAAATACTTTTAGAGTCTTCTTATGTTGAAGGTCTTCATTTCTCATGAGGCATGACCCTGAGTTTTTGTGTGAGCTGTCACAAGTACCTCTCTGGAAGAAGTTCCTGGCTGGGATGCTCCAGGTGGCACTGGGACTTGTGTAGTTGTGCTGGCTGGTAACCAGCCATAGGAAAGTAGGAGACATACACTGTTTCACCTTCACAGAAATCACCTTTGCCCATCAAGATGTTTTATCTTCATCAGGAATGTGGGTGGTGGCTCAGCACTGGGGCACATCACTGTCCATGATCTGCAGCATGCTCTGAGCTCCTGTAATGTGCAGAGAAGTTAAAATACAGAAACGCCTGTCAGTGATTTTCTGGCTAATACATTTCACCTCTGCTTTGACATGCCTGTGATCACCTGCTACTATTTAACTGAGAAGTACCATCATTAATATGTTCATTAATGTTAGGGATACGTTAATTACCTTTGAAGTGCAAGTCCTAAATTTATTTTTAAATATGTTTTGTTCCCTGCAAGTGACATACATATTTTGCATATGTTTCTAAAGGGGCACATTATACGAGAAACGTTTTGCAGATTGCTTTGAAGGGTTGCACAGATGAAGTGCACTGTAGATTTTCAGGCTATTCATGGAATGCAACATCAGCCACTGACATGCTTTTGGGTAAAGCTGTCCTTCCTCTTTAGACTGTCACACCTGAGCTGTCTCTCTCCCCTGTAGCCCAGTGTTTGCATGCCTCCACAGCCCAAAAGCTGCTGATTTTCCACCATTTGATCTAGCAGACGTGATACCGAAGGACTCAAAAGCCCTTTTTTCAGACTGGGACTATAGTCATCCCTGCACTCCTCTGGGACAATACTTTGTAAATATTTCTCTGCTGAGAATTGTCTGAAGAACTGGATTTGCTGTAGCTAAGCAGATAACATTTTAGGTCCCTGGAAAGTGTATTTTAAAAAATGCTAACTACTCCTTTCCTTGCTTCTCACACAATGTGTTCCTTTTTGTGTATTTTCATACTTTATCTTTACAGATAATTTAAAAAAAGCAATGGCATGAGACAATTCTTTTTAGGAAATCAAATCTTCCTTGTTTATGAATCAGGATGTAAGCCACAAGAGATTCCAGGAATCAGTAGCCTGGATTTGTTTTTCTTGCACTTTTATCTAGCAAAGCTTACTCAGAATTTAGCTCCAAAGTGTATTAAATTGTCTCTGTGTTTGCATAGCTTTAATGTGGATTTAGGGCAGTGGGCTGGGCAGTGCAGCACTTGCAGGAGCTGCAGTTTGGGATAACAGCTGTAATGCCCAGCTTCCTAAGGTTTCATTTCCCACTTGAGCAGCTCTGGGGATGGAATCACCCAGGAACCAGCTCTTCCTAAGAGCTGAGCATGGGAAATGAGAACTGAGCTTTTTAAAGCTTCTTTATCCTTAAATTGTTTGCCACTGAAGCAACATGTTCTGCCTTTGAAATTTCTGAGAATTTGGAGGCTGCAGTGTTCCATCAGCTTCTGTCACATCTCTTCTGGGAAAAAAAGTCTCCAAATACCTTCCAAAAGAAGAAAAAGTATGGGTAGGATACACTGGGTGTGTGAAAATCCCTCAGCAGTTCTCGGATATGCACTGAGAGCTGAGTGCCTGATAGACCCCAGCTGGCCTTATGGAGCTCTCACTTTAATGATTGTTTTTTCTTTGGATTAGATTTTGTAGACACACAATCTCTGCAATGCTTTAGTGAACTAATAATTTCTGTAAAGTCTAATCAGACAAAAATTGGTTTTCCTTCTCTATTTTCAATAACAAGTCAAAGGCACTTGCGCTGGTTGCGTGACAGAATACAAAATAATTGCACAGTACCTGTGGCATTTAGTGCCACTTGCATTGAATATTTCCTGTGCCTCCTGGTGCCAATTTTGTGTCATGAGATGGAGCAAATAATTTCCTTTGGTTGGGGTTTTTCAGTGTAAACAACCTCAAGGCAGGTGCTCTGAGGGACTGTTGTTTGTGTTCAGGAGACAAGGCTGTCACACAACTCTGAGGGGTTTATGGGCACCTCAGCAGTGGAGTGAGTGAAGCTGATGTTGAGTTTGGATGAAATGATAATCCAGTTTCCTAAGAAGAAATCTATCAGGTGACTTAGAAGAAATTAAACTTCTGAAATGGGCATGCTCTTGACAGAGATTGAAACCCATCCCTGGCAGTGTCCAAGGTCAGGTTGGACAGGGCTTGGAGCAACCTGGTCTGGTGGAAGGTGTCCCTGCCCATGGCAGGGGATTGGAACTAGGTGATATTTAAGGTCCTTTACAACCCAAACCATTCTGTGATTCTTTATCTTTTTATCACCCTACAAAATAGGCTTTTATTAATTGTTAAAGACATTGGCCATTGCATTGGGGGTGCAACAACCAGGTGAGGTTTGCACTTTCCAGTGTGTTGCCTATAGGGCAATTATGGCTGTCATTGGTATTATTTGGAAAGGAGGGGAGAAGGCTGGAATTATTTAATGACATCAGTGAAATGGAGAAATCCTTGCCTGCAGGAATTCTCTGTCTGTCTAGCTTGATCAGTAGGATCAAATACCATAAGAGGCTTCAGCAGCAGTTTATTACTTGTGATGATACTTTCATTGAGGGAGCCAGGCAAAAAGCTGATCACATTTTTATTATATTCTCAAGTGTCCAAACCAAAAAGCTGTTTTTAGGAACTGAAAGTGATAGATTGGATAGGCACTTCACTTTGGCTTGTTAGCCAACAAATCATAATGTGCTACATATAAAACACAATGTTGTTTTATGGAGTCATATTTGATTTCATATTTGTTTGGCAGATTTAAAGACCTGGTTCATAGTTGCCAATGGTTTTTCCTGCTGTATATGTTAAGTCCACTCACAGAGTGGACACTGACAACCAAATGTATTTGTGCTAGGGGCATCCTGCCATAGCTCTGAGGTGCTGCTGCAGCCCCTGGCAGAGGGTACAGAGTCAGGAGTGGGTGACAATAATTGTTACTGAGAAGAGACATGGGTCCACTGGTGGTAAACACTCATCAAACCACTGAAAACAGGACAGCTTCCATCACTGTCTCAGTGCTAGTGCAGGAAGTGTTTTGTCTTTAGCATTGGTGAATATTAATTCACATAATCTATCTACTTTCAATAATTTTTCAAACTTCCCTTAAAGATACATTCTCTCACTCGGCTGTCTGGCCTTTTTCTGAGAAGTGCTGTTGTGTAGCTGGCTTGAGTGAACTTGGCTATCTATACTTGTTAGACTATAATGAAGATAAAGGTCTTTGATTTAGCCACACTTGGCCTCCAGTTACACTGGTATTCATCCCCCTGACAGAACAAAACAAGTAAAAAACCCAATTAACTGGGCAGGATTTTTTTTTTAACAATGCAAAGACAGGTTGTATATATCCCATCCCTAGTATCTGTTAAATGTAAATTATGACATTTAGATTGTAAATTTTTATTAAATGTCGTTATTTGGATGTTATTGGATTTTTTGTTTTGGTTCAGAAGTGTTCATATTGGTTGCAAAGGTTTATTTGTGGCAAAGGCATATAGAGCTTTTCTGGCTGTATGTTTTGAAATGAAATTAGTAATTACAGCAGCACCAGAAAGCTGACAGTGGTTTTGTGAGGGCTTTGAGTTGCCCTGACTCAGAATCTAAAGGAATGGGAGTTAGGTATATCCTCCATGTGGAAGAATCCTGACTCAGTCCTGTGGAACAGCTCAGTTGCCCACAACTGGTGGGTATTAGAAATGGAATTGCTGTTGGAGAACAGAGTGGCAGATGTGTTCTTGGGATGAGGGGTGCTTTGCAAGCAGATATTTCAACCCTCACATCACTTCTGTGGGCTGCTACAGCACTTTCAGTTTTGTTTTCCCTGCAATTACTGTTACCCAATGACTCACTCCTCATTGGCATTGGGAAGAGAAACAAAGAAAGAGAAGAAAGGCAGCAGTGCGTGGCTGTGGCCAGTCACAGGGGTTTGTGGGATGAATTTGTTGTATTCCTGTCACTGGACCTAGAGGGAACTTCCTGCAAATGCTGAGCAATACTCGAGCAAGGCAATGTTTATTTAAATGTTGTTTCTTGATCTGTGCCTCGGGTCCAAGAAACATGAGCCAGTTAGAGGCCTTGTGCCTAATTAGTTTGGAAACCCAGACTCACCGTCATTCAAAATGTATTTGGAAAAGCTGTGAAAGCTGAAAAGGAAGGGAGAAAACAAAAGAAGCACCTTAATCTTTTTGTCCCAGACCTCAAAAAATCAGCAGCTGACTGTTTAACCAAGGGATGAGTCTCAGGGGCAAGCTCCCAGGGAAGCTGGGAAGCTGAGCTCTTTAAGTGGTGTTTAGCTGAGCAGGTCTCTTCTTTCCTTCTCCTTTCTTACTCCAGAGCGACGCACAGGAAATCTTCTGTGGGCTTGGGTGTAATTTCCCACTTGCTTCCCTTTTCTAAGATGAGTTCTTGCCTCTGGGAGGGCAGAGATGCTCTCAGCCTTCTGCTCCCACACTGAGGAGAAGGGAAGTGGCAAATGAGCAGAGGAAGAAGTATCTGAAGCTCAGGATGGCTTTTTCCCAGCAGACACAGGAGCTCTGTGATACCTTTTTCATTTCACAAAACACCAGTTCCAACAACCATCCATTATACAAATTATTTGTTTTCAGAGTTTGTGAGTGTTTCCAGTGTTTTTTTCTTTTTCCATTTAAGTCACAAAATTGTCTCAGATACTCAGTTTTTTCTCTCCTTTCTGATACTGTGACTTGTGCTGAGTCATGTGGTACCTATGTTTGATTAACATAAATATGGCAAGATTGCTGTTTCTTGAGAGAAATGTGAGGGGAAAATACATTAGAGTGACACTTGTGAGCAATTGTACAACTACGCATTGAGTGACTTCCAATAACCTTGTTTGCAGGTTTTCTTCCTTTTGGGGCCAGACGGGGTGATTATGTCTCAGACATGTTTTAGGCATACAGTCAACATTTTCAGAGTGCAGAAACACGTTTGTAACATTCATCACGCCCACAAAAGATTAGTGTGTCACCGCTGCATTGTCTGATGTGCTGTCTGTCCCTGTGTGCCCTGTGTTGAGACCTGTCGAGACATCCTCCCAATGCCTATTTTTACAAAACCTGTGCTGACCCAGACCTCCTTTCTTTGAGAAGCGTTTCTGTAGAGACTTGACTGAACTTCCAAGCTGGAATCCTTGCAAAAACCTTGTGTTGGCGCGCTGTTTTCGCTGCTACAAAAGTGGGCAGAGGTTGTGTCTGACCGCGCTTCCCCCTGAGGTTGTGCCTGACCATGCTCCCTGAGGTTGTGTCTGACTGCACTCCCTGAGGTTATGTCTGACCGCGCTCCCTGAGGTTATGCCTGACCGTGCTCCCTGAGGTTGTGTCTGACTGCACTCCCTGAGGCTGTGTCTGACCAGGCCTCCCTGGGGTTGTGTCTGACTGCACTCCCTGAGGCTGTGTCTGACCGCACTCCCTGAGGTTGTGTCTGACCAGGCTCCCTGAGGTTGTGTCTGACCACGCTCCCTGAGGTTGTGTCTGACCACGCTCCCTGAGGTTGTGTCTGACCACGCTCCCTGAGGTTGTGTCTGACCACGCTCCCTGAGGTTGTGTCTGACCACGCTCCCTGAGGTTGTGTCTGACCACGCTCCCTGAGGTTGTGTCTGACCACGCTCCCTGAGGTTGTGTCTGACCACGCTCCCTGAGGTTGTGTCTGACCACGCTCCCTGAGGTTGTGTCTGACCACGCTCCCTGAGGTTGTGTCTGACCACGCTCCCTGAGGTTGTGTCTGACCACGCTCCCTGAGGTTGTGTNGTGTCTGACTGTGCTCCCTGAGGTTGTGTCCAACCGCGCTCCCTGAGGCTGTGTCTGACCGCGCTCCCTGGTTTGCTTTTGCAGGTGTACAAGGGAGAGGAGACCACATTCCACATCTCAGGCCTTCAGGTGAACACAGACTATCGGTTCCGGGTGTGCGCCTGCCGCCGGTGCTTGGATACCTCACAGGAGCTCAGCGGGCCCTTCAGCCCCTCGGCGGCCTTCGCGCTGCAGCGCAGTGCCCTGGTGCTGGCGGGCGAGCCGGGCAGCGCCCATGACCCCAAGGCCAAGGCCATGGTGCCCACGGACGAACAGTTTGCGGCCCTCATCGTGCTCGGCTTCGCCAGCCTGTCCATCATCTTCGCCTGTATATTACAGTACTTCTTCATGAAGTAGACAATTCAACTTTTGTCTACTTTCTGAGATACAGATTTAACTAATGCTACGCATTATAATCCACACATTTATTCAGATATTCCTCCTCCTTCTTTTTTTTTTTTTCTTTTTTTGAAAGCCTTTGTTCTACCATGCATTTTATATACTTTTACAGTTCTAGCTTGAAGAAAGATAAATCAGTGTTTTGATGCACCTTTTTGAAATTCAGAACTAGGAAGTGGTCAAACTGGAGAAACAAACAAACCAGATACCAAAAGCAAGATTTTTTTTTGTTTTTCCTTCAGGATTTCAAAATTGTCACCAATTTGCCTTTTCAATGTTGCTTTGGGTTTTTTCAGTGAAGTTCGTGCAGTCTCTTATTTTATCTTACTATTTAGGAAATTTTAATCATGAGTCACTTTTTTTTGTCTCTTTCCTTCTAAACATTAGTCACAAGTGTGTATAGTGGTAAGACTAGAATACAGTGTTAGTCAAGTACCAGTTTTTCCTTGAACAGTATTAGCAATGTTGCCTACGAATTATTCACTACATTTGCCCCAGTTTTTCAAGATAAAACCTAAGTTGTTGTTTTTACTGTTTAGTGCATTTGAATTGGAACAGCATCCTGCAGTTGAAAAACCTTTTTAGTTATCTGTTATTTTTACAGTTACAAACACTATAAACTGCCTGTATAAGAAATCAAATAACCAAACTGCATATAAATTATGAAGCCTTATAGATCTTTTTTTACCATTTTGATTCCTAGCAGTAATTTTAAGTAAGAGGGCATTGTGCAATAGTTAGTTATTCCCATGTTCAGCTATTTAAAAGCTGCTTTAACTTGTCTGTTTGTCACTGTATATAACTATTTCTAATCTAATACTAGATATTATTCTATTATGTTCAGCCTGATTTATATGATTCGAGCTGGTGACAGCTTACTGCCTCTACTGAATTAGGTGAGATTTACACTCAATGGAAGCAAACTTTACTGTCAGTTGATCTTTTTTTATTATTAATATTATTATTATTTTTTGGAGGGGTATCCATTTTATGGAACTTTCTTGGAGGTATCAGAAATCACATCTGTTCGTTTTAAATACCTTAAATGGGTGTCTATGCTGTTCTTACCACGGGGCTGATGGAAATAACTTGGTACCTGGCAAAGCTGAGATGAGAGTCCTGCAGAGGAATGGTCCCTGCTCTGGTGGCAGTGTCCCCCTCCTGCCTGCCCCTTCCCAGACACATTTCAATCCATCAAGATTTGTAACTCTCGAGTCATGGGGTTATTTATATTAAGACAACATTGTGCGAGTACCTCAGGGACATAAATGAGCTGGAGGTGCAAATAGATTCCAAAAGGGTGCAACAGACACAGTGTATTTCCCTGCCTCTTGTTTTTGTATATTTTTGCTACTTGGTTTTGCTTTTGTCCTGGCTTTTTTGTGCTCTGTCTCCATCGTCTAAGATTCAGTGTCCTGTACTAGCATAATATTCCCTTAACCAAAGTAATGGGGAAAAAAACAACATTATTTTTGTTTTTAGGTTTATTTATACTATATACTGCATACAGTACTTTAAATACCAATTACAGTGCAATCTTTTTATTTATTGTAAAAAAATAAAAAATAAAAAGTGTACTTATGTACTAATCTAATCCCCTTCTCCACCCTCCCCATAGCATGTTACATTTTGTCTGTTTTATACTGTTGTACTTTAGGTCAACTTTTTACCTGGCAGCATTCCTAGTATTATTAATCTTCTTGCATTTTCTTGTGTTTTTGAAGATGGGAGCATCTAGTACATTAAATGCCAAAAAAAACCATTATCAGTGATTCAAACGTTTACATGTATCCAAAAACAAAATCATCTCTGGAAAGAAAGTGCTAAGATCAATGAATTATTCTGTGTGCCTCTCTAGATGTAGCAAATATTAGAAATGTTCTGTATTTTGTTATTGACTATAATTAGTTTGATTTAGCCTTGCAAACTAATGGCATTGAGCTAAATATATATATATTTTTTTGTTTCTTGCCAAAGTCATGGCTTGTCAAATTTATTTACATCTTATTTAAATTTATTTGTGATATGAAACTCTGTGACCTTGCATCTGTATTTTGTGAGCAAAGAGTATACAGCTGTTTTCATTGGAGGGGAGAAGAGTGTATTTTTTAAAACGATGAAAAGACCGCTAGTTTGGAAAAAAAACCAGAAATTTGAATAGATTCCCTTTTTTTATTTTTGGTATATTGTTTGAGCAGTGCTGCTATGAAATCCGAGCTTGACACCTTTTTTTAAAAAAACCTACAAAACTGCTTTAATAAAGAAAGGACAAAACCCAACGTGCTCTAGATTAGCAATTTTGAAAGCTTGAAATACGAGTGATACTAAAAGAAGTGAGCAGAAGTGGGAGGGGAGAGCAATCAGTTACACTCAGAGCATCTCTGTCACTGCTGATTTGTTGGTCCCTTGTAACCACACCAACCAGAGCACCCAGTCCCAGCCTGAGGTTTTGGGAGAGTGTGCTGGAGCAGCTGGGGCTGGCCCAGAGAATTGGACATTTTTGGTCTGTACCTCCTGCCACAGTGATCCCATTGTCACTCCTGTGTTGATGGCAATGATCACTGATGTCAAACCCTTCTGTTCTGTCCCTGACCCTCCACTGCTGATGCCTTGGCCCCTCCCAAACCTCCTCCTGCCCCTGATATCCAGCAGGGGCGGGTGTTGGATCCAACCCCACGGCACTCTGCTCTCACAGAAATCACCACCACCAACAAAAGTAGAATGAAACACTAAATGTTTAATACCCTTAAGGAAGGAGAGAGATGTTTTTATATTGTTCTGCCTTTTTCTTTACGAACTTGAAGTGTTTTCTACTCCTATTTGTTGGCTCCAGTAGCTCAGTATTCAGTGTCATGATTGAGAAGTGCCCTAATTGAATGTGTATGAACCTTATCCTTGCACAGTTCTTTAAATTGAAAAAGAAAAATAAAATGTTTTTACCTCACTATGGGAACATACATTCCAAGCTTTTCAACTTAAAAAAAAAAATAATCAGAAGTTTTCTTGTATTGTAAATTTTAGACTATTTCATATGCATTATATTAAAACTGCCATATCAATTTTAATGTATAGATTTTGCAAATACTACACTATGTATGTAAGACTTAACTGTATCTGTAGTGTATATGTAATATATTTATGCCCAATAAATGTTTTAATTCTTCCTGTTTTAATTCTTTATTTTAATTGAACACAGCCCTTTGGGTCCACATGGCCCCTTCTGGCAGGTCAGTGCTCTTGTGCAGCCTGGAGCAGGGGTGACCCTGAAGTTACCTCAGGATGTTTTTGGTTTGTAACTGGAGTGATTTTTGTGTTTTTGTGAAGAGTAAGTTTATAGTAATTATCTGAAAGACAGGTGTTCTAATCATTTCTTTTAAATAGCTTGCATGAAAAATTAAGGATTTATATTTCTAAAAATATACCTAGGTTTATCTCTTAGTAATTAAACACTTGAAATAATAGAGCTTTTAACTTGCTAATTATGTGCAGTGAATTCAATTCCTCATCATGATGAATTAATCTATTATGTATACATGTTTTTGTCAAACACATTCATGTTAATTTTTTTAATGTTTTTCTTCAAGTCACTGCATAAATACAACAATTCATTTGTTTTCTTTTTTCAATTACTGCTGTTCACAACACGAGTGGGGTTTTCCTAGGGAAATACAGTAATTTTTTTCACTTGGTTGCTCGGCTTTTTATTTAAGCAGTGCTTGCCAAAACAATCTCTTTAACAAAATCTTTTAAATATGTCTCTAGAATAATAATCAGCACTTTGGCATCTGAGGAGATCTTTTATTTTCAGTGGTCCCTGGTTTATTGCCAGGGGTGTCTGCAGTGATGTTGGAGGACAGTGAGAGCCCATGGGAGTGAAGGAGGATTTAAACATTTGCTGTTGGAGTTCTGAATGTTACCTTGTGCTGTCATCGCCCACAGGTTTGTGCAGAGGTGCTGGGTGCCTTTCCCACACCCAGACTCTGCAGAGCTGGGTGAGTAGCACTACATTTACCATGGCATGGATTTCATTTTGCAAGGAAGTGCAGAGCAAGTTGCGACCAGGCTTGGGTGATGCCGTATTTACCAGCAGCTCTTCGCCTGCTGGCTGGAGAAGTATAGGCTTTGAAAAGTTCTGGAAGAGAGCAGAGGTTCGTATTTTGGATACTTTTGTGGCCTTACCAGCAGCCTTTGGGGTGGTGCTGTGGCCCTGGCACGTGTCACAGTGTGAGCAGTGCCAGGTGTGCCCCAGCAGCGCGTGGTCCCCGGGCTGGCTCTGCCGTTTCTATGGCAGCAGTGATTCTCTCCTCTCAGTAATCACAGAGCTGCTCAAAAACCAACGCCTGGAACTTGTTTTGCTGCTTGCTTCTGTTGCTCTTGCCAGCTCAGAGCATGTTTGGTGAGGTGCAGGAGAGCTGAGCCCCACTGGAAGGGGGGTGTCTCTGAGAAACCAGGGGGTCAGAGCCACGTGCGGCACGAGCAGAGCCACGTGCTCCCAGGGCAAGTTGGGAAGCAAACAGGGTCTGGAGTGGCATCAGTCCATGTTGTTCAGCTCCTGTGGAGCTTCTCCTGTGTCTTTGAGTTTTTAAAGATGCTCAAATCCAGCCTGTGTCTTTGAGTTTTAGAAGCTGCTCAGGTCCAGATGGCTACAAAAGAAAAAAGCACTTTCTGAAGGGGGGCTGGGTCTTAGCTCCAGTGTTGGTGGCTCTCCTACCTGTCCCTCCCATCTTGATGCATAGCTGAGGTATTTAAAATCCCATTGAAAATTAAATACTTGGGCAATCCCAGCCCATGACAGGGGCTGGAACTAGGTGATTGTTAAAGTTCCTTCCAACCCAACCCATTCTATGATTCCATTCTATGAATTTATGGCCTGTAAAGGTGGGGTGAGTCCCCTCTAGATTAATGACATCTGCACCGACAGGATGGTTATATTAGATCTGTCTTGCAACCAAAGGTGTTAGAGACAAGAAATTTGTGTGGTAATATGAAGTATAAATTATATTTCCTCTGCAGATCCTTTTCTAGAATTATTGCAGAGTTCATGATGTATTGTCATTTATTGAAGTGCTATAGAATTGTATTCTCTGTCCTGGATTAAAGATGCAAATGTTATCTTTCTTTTTCTCAGAATGAGAACCACGAGTAAGTAGAGAGATGGATGTGGACATTTTGTTTCACTGTTTTTATGGCTGAGTAGAAAAGCCAGCTGAGATCCCCTGAAAGGACTATTTTATTGGTACTACATTCTGAACAATTACATCTATTTCTGCTCTTGACAATTGCTCTCACAATGCCCAGATTCTTGGCTCAGTGAAATAAAAAGAAGTTTCACAAGATGCTTTCAAACACAGTGGATTAGCCTGGGATCTGCTGTTATCTAAGTGAATGTGCCATTATTACTTTGAGTAGTTACATTTACTGCACTAATTGGTGGCATAGATGGTCTTGCATGCAATCAAAGCTATTTTTAGGTCTCCTGACATGGTTAATAAATAACTGCTTAGGTCAGTGTGCTCAGTGGATGTCATTTCTTAGTAATTTTATTAGCTCATCTCTCTCACTTTCTGTCATATGAAAGCTATTACTCTCTACAAATAAAATGGAGCAAACAGTAGGGATGCAGAAGTCTTGTGGGGATTAACTTGTGAACAGAGTTGAGAAATTCACCCTAATCCAATGTAAATATTGTCTTTATTAATTTATAGCTCAAATGCCCTTTCTTTCCATAAAAAACTTGTGAGCTGGTGGCAGTGTCCTGGGCTCAGAGGCTGTGCAGCACTTGTGGTGTTGGTGTTCCCTGGCTGCACTCCGGGCAGGATGCACTTGGTCTCTGCCCAGCCACGGCTGCAGCACATCAGGGTTTGCTGAGAAAATCAGGTCTTTGCACTCAGCAGGGCCAAATATCCCCCAGGATGCTGCTGTGTGAGGTTTGTATAGTGGTGGATGTAGCTCTGGATTGGTGATTGCTCTGGGTCACAGCTGAGGCTGCTGCTGCTCCTGTTCTCTGCCTTCTCTCCAGTGTGGAGGTTCAGAGTTCCTTGTTCTCTTTATGGCTCTGTCCTGTGTCTTGTTCAGTGTCGGTGATTGACTTCAGTGTTCTGAAACCAAAGGCATCACAGCTGTACAAACCTCATTCAGGTTGTTCTCTGAATGAGCCCTGTCTGGGCAGCAATGGTGCAAGCCCCTTCCTTGGGCTCACATCACAGGTCTCACAGGAAGGGGAGTGTTGGATACAGATCTGGGCACAGCCTATGGCAGTGGCACTGCTCTGGCTGCATGGCAGAATCCAGATTCCACTGCAGTGTGGGAAATCAGGCATGAGCCACAGCAAAGACTGAAAGAAATCGGGTAAATACAATCCTCTCATTGGTTTTGACACCACAGCTGGTCTGAGGTGACTTCCTTGTGAGGGTGGTAACCCTGGCACAGTTTGACCAAATTTGTGGGTGCCCCATCCCTGGAAGAGCTCAAGGATGGGTTCTGACCACCCTGGTCTAGTGGAAGGTGTCCCTGCCCATGTCAGGGTGTTGGGACTGCATGGTCTTTAAGGTCCCTTCCAACCCAAACCATTCCATGATTCTACATACCAGCATTAGACCAGAGATTCTCAGGCAGTGCCCAAGGCATCGGAGGGATGAACCCCACAACAGTGCTTTTCTCCCAGAGCCAGGGTGCCAGCCAAGGCACGCAGAAACCCTTGAGCTGGCTGCCCACTCCCCTCCTCACAAATTAGCAATGGGTTCAAAACTCCACATTCAGTCAAAATTAGCGCAGGTGATTGCACCTTTCACAGCCCCACGCTGGTACCACAGCACAGCACAGCGAATTTTAGAAAAGTCAATCTCATTGTCACTGCTTGATAGAAATGCCAAGGGGCTATCGACTGAGCAGGATATGTGCTTGTGTGTGTGACCATGAATCTTGGCTTCTTTTTGGTGAGAATTTGCTGTATGAGGTTTTGCTGTCCATCCCCATGTTAAAGCTGTTTAAACCCCTGCTCCTCAGAGCTCATCGTGCTGGGGCTCATTGCAGAGCAGGCTCGTGGTGTCAGATTCCCTGCCTGCCCACCCTAATGAGCCAGGATTTGCAGCACCAGGTCATTAGTGGAAGGAGGCTGTGCAGGGAAGAACAATGTGGATAGAGGCTTGGAAACAGCCGTGCCTTTTCTTTCTCATGGACAGTGCTGCAATCATGTGAAAATCAATCAGAACATGAGAGAAAAGCAAAGGATCTTTTGATCCAGTAGCATCAAAAACGGGGGCAAGTGCTGGGAGAACGTCTCCTGAGCCCTCAGAGCAGCCTCTGAAGGGGAGAGTGGGGTACTTTACTTCTGAAAGCAATTTTGCCTTATGGACTCACACGCATCACCAAACCATTATTTTGCTCCCAGTGAAAGAATCGAAGCAGGTGTGGAAAGCCATAGAATGCTTTTATTTGGCAAAACACAAAGTGTTTTATCTCCAGGTGCCACTGGAGGAGCAGCCTGTAGCTCTCAGAAGGGTGCATTTGTGCACAGAAATTAGAGCTGAGACTGGCAGCCGGGCACTGGGGGTTTGGATGCTGATTTAGGAGTCAACCCCACCCCTCCTCCTGGAGGTTGTTCCCATCCCTTTGGGTGGTTTGCTGGGATACTGCACACCACCTGTGGGGCTCTGCTCACCTTGTGTTTTCTCCTCAGCCCACTCCTGGCCAGCAGTGTGAGGGCTTGGTTGTGTGTCAGGGTTGGGACCCAGGTGATGCTGCTCATCAGTATGCATCACAGGTTTGGAGGTGTTTGACCTCCAAAATTTTGCTGCAGAGTCACCTCCTGTCACTGAGCAGAACCAGGTCAGTGTGTTTGCAGGGCTCAGAGAAACGAGCACTCAGCATCACCAGGACAGCTCCAAGATGAAGCCCGGGTGCTTTTTGTTTTGAACCAAGTTATTGGGTTAATGAGAGGCTCTGAATTTTGGTCTCAGGGGAAAAGTCATGGCATGCACCAGTCCACAACTGAGATTGGGAAGGGCCATAACTCACAAGCACTGGACTTGGAATGGAATGGAGACCTTTCTGCTGAAGCCACAGGAAGGAAGCCACCTAAAGTTCCATGAAGTGTGATAGTAACACTGGATAATGCTAATGTGCTATACTGTGTGCTGGAATGACAACTGGACTAAGGCTTGACAGCAAGTGACTGCAGAAACATGTTAGCCTATGTTAACACAAGATGGATTAAATTTTCATTTTTTCCACTGTACTTGCATAATCACAATTTAGTGAGAAGAGGCAAACACTGATCTAACATTTGCTTTTCTGTTTTTTTCTCTAAACAGCAGCAGGCAGGGTCGTGGTTTCATGATCCCACAGAGCTGGCACAGCTGGACCCCATGATCTAACGAGTGCTTTGGGCAAAAGTTTGGCCAGGGACATGGAACATGTGGGTTTTACCTGTGTCTCACCAGAACTCGTGTTGCACAGGGAAAAGCCATTGGCAAGCACGTCTGTGTGAGGAAATTGTTTTGCTCCTGTGAACTTTGTGCAGGGCTGGGAAGGATTCCAGGTGGTCTGTAGGGTGGGGATGCCTGTGGGGAGGAGAGGGCTGGAGGGGGGTGTGTATCACTGCCCTCAGAGAGTGATGGGCTTGCCTAAACGAGCAGAGATTTCCCACTAACACCATGTGAGCTTCCAGCTGTCCAGGTGCTGCTGGCATCATGCTGGGCAGGGTGTGACTCCAGCTGCCCGTGCCTGACACTGAATGATGTCAAACAGTGCAAAAACTGCCAGTGCCCCCTGGGGCATCCAGCTCCTGCAATTGCATCTGCTGGCTCATCCTGAGGATTTTCTGGGAAGCTCCTGTGTGTATGCAGGCCTGGTGCAAGGATTCCTGTGCAGATACAAACCCCGCTGCAGGTGTATGTTCACCATGGACAGCAGGGATGCACAGCCAGGGCCCTGGGAACGGAGTACAGAGTGTCTCTGCAGTGTCAGCCAGAGGTTGCTTGTTTCCCAGATAAAGTTTTTCATGGGCTACTGTGCTGAGCACTCTGGCAGCACAGCTCAGGAACAGAAAAATGATGCTGGGAGCTGCCAGACCCAGCCCACGACCCAGGAATGACATCCAGAGGGCACAAGCGGATCCTCACCCCATCACCCCGGGGCAGCAGGGTTTGAGCAAGGGGTTAAAGTGCCAAGGGCTTTGATTTCATTTTTATAAAAGAGGGGCTGGTATTTTTTATTGGGAGTTGTGGGGGTAAAATGTTGTCATGGTGCTTTCAGCTGGGGGCCTGAGGATGGCAATTCAGGGCACAGGGAAGTAACAGCAGGGGCATCCCTGGGAGATGAGTTAAATAGATTTTTTTGTTCCAAATTTGAATTTACTTCTCAAGATGTAATTTACCTCTTTGAGGCCATGGGATTTTTGCAAAAGATCCAAGTTCTATGGAAGCCCATCCAGAAACATCCACTGGGCTCAGAGCAGCAGCATCCTAAAACCAGCAGATCCATGACAGAGAAGGGGTTCTCCTGGGTGTTTAGGTATCTAAAACCTGCTGGTTTTAATAGGCCTTATGCAAATGTCATTTGATACAAACTTACAAAACTGCTGAATATCTATCAATTCCAATTTTGACAAGGAAGTGCTAGTTTTCCAGTGTATTTTATTTTTGGCAAGAAATACAATAGGACATGATTTTCTGCCTGTGCGTGCCTCCATCAAAGGTAGTTTTCTAAAATGAATGAAGCTATCTGAGAAAGTCCTTTTGACCTAATTCATCACCAATTTAAGACATTGCCAAGAAAGAAAATGCAGCCAAAGTGTTCTTGTTTATTTGTGAAGCTGTGATACAAAATGTAGAGGTAGAAAAGCTTTTAAAACTGGGACTGTTTAATGAATGAATTTTCAGTTATTTTCTCTATGGGCTGCTCACATTCAAGTCAGTAAGAACACAGCAAAATTTTGACTCTTAAAGTCTCTACACCTTTTTTTTTTTTTTCAATCAGAACTGGCAAGGAAGTTCCCACAGGGAAGAGTTTCCAGAAATTGAAAGGTTCAACAGCCTGAAAAAACTCTTCCTGCAGAGCTGCCCTGTCTGCCATGCCAGTGAACAGCCCAGTGCCTGCACGGGTTCTTGTCTTCCCCCCATGAAAAATGGATCTCAAAAGCCATGTCCAGACCCAAAACGGGATGGCTTTGGGGAGAAGCTTCCAGGAACATGAAGTGCTGCAGAAATACCCTGGGAAGCAGAGAAAAGGCTTTGTCTCTGCTGGGAAGTGTTTGCCAGGACAGTCCAGGCTGAGAACACGGAGCAGCTCCAGCGGGTGAGGCAGGCAGTGAGGCAGGGCCAGCATCACTTTGTCAGCACAGGTTGTTTGCCACTGCCCTCTGCACCTGCAGCATCCTCTCTGCCCCTGGGCATCCTGCCAGAGACAAGGCAGGAGGAGCCTTGCCCCTGACAGATGGAGGATGCCTACCTTGGAGTGACTTCACCGTTCTTAGGTAAAAAATACTCTTCAAATCTTCCTTACACATTTTTTCTTTCAGTTATTTTTTTCAGCTTGGGCAGGGTCAGGTTGGATGGGGCCTGAGCCATCTGATCTAGGGGATGGCATCCTGCCCATGGCAGAGGGTTGGGACTAGATGGTTTTAAGGATGCCTCTTATGTTCTGTGATTCAAGACAAGCAGTGCTGGATTCATCCATCAGTGTGGGTGGGGACGTGTATCTTTTTGGAGGGATCAGACAAAAGCTGATTTACGATGCAAAAGTGAGGGCTATCCAGGTTTTGAGGTGGTTTTATCTCCTGCTTTCCATATAAAAGCATTATGTACTGGTTTGAAGGAGCAGTTCCTATTCCCTGCTGCAGTCAGCATGTGCTGGTGGGACCCCTCTGGCTTTAGAGAATCCATAGGGAAAAGTTTTGGGTCTGAGGGAAGCAAAGCTAAGGCTGCTGTAGTGACAGCTACAGCGTGTTAAATGTTTGTGCTCCCCTCTAGGTATGAAATACTTTCCTGCTTGTGCAAGAGTCCTATGAAAGTGGCTACTTTTCATTAATAAAAAATTGGATATTTTTCTAGACTTGTCCAAGGAATTGCAGAAATGAGTCTGTCTCCTCAGTTAGAAGGAAGGAGGAAGTCCTGATCTCCCTCCCAAAGAGCAGCCAGTCCCTTTCTTTCTGACTTTTATGAGCCCAGATCAAATGTTTTAAATTTCATTCTGTGCACAAAGTTGTGGAAATTTTACAGTGTTGGTAGAGCTAAAATTTAAATTTTCTTCTGATTAAATGTTTAGGCAAAATGAAATTATTAGTATGTTTGTATTTGTGTGCACAAATGTGTCTACACAGGGTCTTAATGTTGCAGTTACTCTGGTTAAACAAAATAGCCTAATCAAGTTAGTTATACAGTTTGGGGAACAAAACTAAAATATAAACATGAAAAAAATTCAAATAAATTTAAATCCAATTGCGTGGATCCCATCCAGCACCACAGAGCCACAGGGTTATAAAGGGTTTCATCACTTTATTTCCTTTTCTGTTCACATTTAACAGCACAGACACAGCCGAGATTTGAAACACTGATGTGACGCCAGGTGTGTGTACACAGACAGGTTGTTAGTGAGCTCACATCTCGCCCTCTTTCCCTGGTTCCCAAATGTCTTGTTTCCCTGAGTTGCATGACATCTGCCACCAGACCTGCTTGCCAGCCAGCGAGCGAGAGAACAGCGAGGTGGCTGTGGGCAGGGGCGAAGCAGGACATGATCCTGCAGTGCTGCAGGACCTCAGAGTGGGAGTTTGCTCATAAACCCTGCACTCCTGGAGGCTCAGGTGCCACCAAGGAGCAGCAACCAGCCCCTGGCCCCAGCAAAGGTGAGAGAAAAGACACTGAATGTACAGAAGAGGCCAATTTCTCTTGTGAGTTCAACCTGAGCAGCCAAAGGTGTAACAGGGGGAAAGTGGCCCAAAGTGTGTGTGTGGGGGGGCGTTTGAAGGCAGGAGAGTTCTGCTAACACACAATTCATTAGGGAGAATTAAAATTCATCAAGGAGAATGGGCTGTGGAGCAGGTGGGGATGAACACTAGAACCAAGTGAACAGAAAGCTGCTGTCACACATGCATGCTCCAAAGCTCTGTGGGCCACAAAACCCACGTGTCTGTGAGACAATAAAAGCCATATTCATTAGCACAGAGGATGGAACATTTTCTGATATGCCTTGAAATGGCACACTTGATGTACAAAAATCTAATTTAAGGGGTTTATGAATCAAGTATGAGAATGTATCTGCCTGTGTCCTTCAATGCAGATTTTCCTATTACTTTCTCAGGTCACGGTGGTTAAAAAATGCAAAATGCTCTCAATTCAATACTGCAGCAAATGAGCACGAATGCACACCAGGCTTTACAGGGGGATGTGGCAGTGGGAACAGACTTTTAACAGAAACATGGGGGGCTTACAGGCAGAATACCCATCTGCAGCAAGCTTTGGGGTGCAGTGGGGTGCAGTTAGGGACAGGTAGCCACAGAGTCATTACAAATATTGAAACAATTAAAAGCTTCCAAGTTCAAACACATCAAGTCATTCACAGTCAAACTGAACAGAACAAGTACAGATGATTTAGCTAGTAAAAAAAAAAAGAGACTTTGGTGGGTGATTGCATTCCACGTTTTTATAGCATCACTGCAGGCCTGAAGTCAGCACTGTCCTTGTCCCACTGATACATATTTTACAAAAATATTTCAGTACAGTCACGATCTAAGCCACTTATGTGAAGGCATTTTTTTGTTTCCTTTCTACTTGGATGTGACATGGAGGTTATTTATTTTTAGCATGTTTAAAAATTATCCATTTTATATCTCTTTTTCTTTTTTTTTTAAGAAATCATTTTCCTCATTCAGAGAAAAACATGACCTTACTTAAAAACTGGTATTATGAAAAGTGTATCAAATTTCCTGTTTACTGCTCCAAAAAGGCAACTCCGTTTTTCCTCTCTAGGGTCTGGTTCAATGCTAGCAAAATACTTAGCAAAACTAAAGCTAACTCTGGAAAAATTCAGCTCGACTTGGCTGCTGCTGAAGTCATACAAACCCTCGAGTGAAGTGGGCCGTGTTTGCCTGGTCAGGACAGCACAGCCTAAACCTGGGCTAAAGTCAGCGTTAAAAAATCACACGGGCAAAAAAGCAGCACAAAAACAACACCTGCAGCGTCGCCAAATTCCGTGACCGCGCGTCTGTCCTTTCACAGCCCCGAACTTGAGATAGTTCCCCTCAAATCTCTCACCGCCTGCCGGGCGATGACCAAAGTGCTTTCGGCGTTCCCATTCCCGTTCCTTGCCCTCTTCCCCTCCCGTGGTGGCTCTCTGGGAGACTGGGCGAGCGCTGCCCCGGGCTCCTGGTGTCATGTGAGGACGCTGGGCTCTGTCCACCCGCGGGAGCTGCCCTGCTTGCTGCTGGACAGGCTCTTGTTGGGCAGCGCCCGCAGTCCGAACAGGCGGCAGGCGGCCACGCGGTACTTCCTGGACATGATGTTGTACAGGATGGGGTTGATGGCTGCGCTAAGGTAGAAGAGCACAAAGGACACCAGGTTGCAGTACTGGCTGATCACTGCTATCTCCAAGGAGCCGGCTTCGAAGGATTTGGAAATAAGGTACCGTCCTACGTGAAAAGGCAACCAGCAGAGTATGAACGCAAATACCACCACGACTAAAATAAAAACAGCAGGAGAAAGCGTGTTAAAGCGTGAGTATCAACGTACAGGTGATCAACATTCTGTTTTGCAGCTCTGCTCCTTTAACAAATTAATAGCAAAGTGTGAAAATGCCTCCCCTGAGCTTTCAGTTGTGTCTCAACACATTCTCTGAGAGTATAAATAAGTGATACTTAATACACTTGGATCATATCTAAACAGGCTGCCTGAATATTGCCCAACTAATCTGATGTAGCAAACTTCTGACCCATAAAACTTATGTTTGCATCAACAGAGCATTAAAGAATCCAAATGGTGACAAAAAAAGTATAACAATATCATCTGCAGTGTTTAACAAAAGCAAATTGTATGTGATAGACTCAACACTGTGGTTTATAATGAAGAATGTAATCAGTGAGAAGGAAAATTATTAAAGTCAAAAAGCAAAATTATTTAAAGCAAAGGCCCCAAAATAAAACACAGAATGGGGACTTGTAGAGCACATATGCCAAGGTAAGAAGAGGAGAGTGGTGCACCCCTCCAGTTTGTCTATTTTTTGGAACATGATTTACTCCCAAGAAGAGTAAAACTAAATGTATAATATATAACTGCATAATTATAGTTACACAGAATATCTGTAATATTGTTTTACTACTGTGGTTGCATTTACATGTAAACATCATGTAGAATAATAGGAATGTGAGTATCTCAGAACACTGACCCATTGGAATTTTCATCCCAGAGAAAAGGAAACTGTTTCTGTTCATTTCCTGTGTGCCTTTGACCTTTATTATTTTTCATATTGCTCTGAGTGTATCTATTAATATACTACAGAAAAAACACCAGAAAAATTGAGCAAGGGCTTCTGACATTCTTAAGCAATTTTTACAGTTAATCCATTAATGGAATCCCAGAATGGTTTGGATTGGAAGGGAACTTAAAGAAGGTCTTTTTCCCTGCTATGAGCAGAGATACCTTACATGAGACCAGGTTGCTCATAGTCCAGTCCAACCTGGCCTTGGTGTTCTCTTGTATTGGCAATCCTCATATCCTCATATCACGTCTCGGAAGATAATAAAATTCAAATTGCTGAGAGGAATGGTTATCGTTCTTTCCCCAAAGTTCTGCACCAATATTCCCAACTTTAAAAGGATACTTATGCAAGACTTGTGGTGGACTGGAAAGCACAGAGCTTGAGGTTCAGAGTAGATTTTCCAGCTCTTCATCTTCTTGAGTCAACCACTCCCAGTTTTCCTTCACTGTGTTCACTACATAATTCAGACAATTTCCTAACTCATATGGGGATTTGAATCCATGTAATGAATATTACCATGATGGTCATAATGAACAGAGTTTTAAGCACAGTCTATTGTGACTAGAATTTTAAGCAGATGTAGACATGCAATATCCCTAGTCAGGCTTTTTACAGTTTGATCTTCATGCATGCAGAATCCCACGGATTTCAATAGGAATGGGGGATGATAGCTCCTTTGCAAGTCAGGCTATACATTTAGGTGTTTAATTTCAGACCCAGAAGCATAACCTGCCTTTACAGTTAAGGGAACTGCTGATGCTAATCCCATTTACTTGATGTTCCATGACTTGATAAAGCCTCAGAAAGTGCTCTAAATTTTAAGCAGAACATTAACACCAGTGAGAGTAGACTGCATTGAGCATCTGCTGCCACTGAGCCCTCACCAACATCTTTCCATCAGGCATCAGACTGTTATCATTTATGGAATATTGGCTCTCTGTCAGAGGAGAGTCTTGCCACTGCTGTGCTGTTCTCTTGTAAAAGGAAAAAATAGCACCTGAAATGTTGCAATGCTTGTGGCAATACTTCAGGGTAGAAATAAATTTTATTTCAAAATTCTTTACGGTTAAGTATATGGAAATATAAACATGGTAGTAGTATATGTAATTTACTTCTAGTCAGTGGAAATTCATAATCCTGAACCTCTGCGAGTGTAAACAATTAATTACATCCAAGGTCACACTTACCAGACTGAAGTAATTCTATTGATCATAAAACATAGCTGAAAGGGCACAAAGAATACCGTGGGTTTTATTATTCTTCTTTCCGTTTCACAGTAATAAATCAGGACATGAACAAAAAGACCAGATAGAGTCCTTTTTGATAATTAAGGTACTTAGTACTCACTGCCACCTCTTGTCTGCCTCATTAGCCCACCACTTCAACCCTGCTGAAAGGAGCCTGTGAAAGTGTCTCCCTGCAGAGCATCTCACCCTCCCCAAAATCCACGGGATGACTTGCACTGCAGAGGACTTTTGGCTTGGATAAAAGTATGCAGCAGCAGCAGCAGGATTCTGCAGTTTTCAGACACTAAACTGCAGGACAACTTTTTGGGTTTGTGTATCAAACTGCCACCACATGCACTGGCTTAGTATGATAAAACTTGAGTTTTCATGTGCAAACCACAAGTGTTGTTTTTTAAAGCATTCAGCAGTGTCAATATACAAAGTTAGGAATGACAGTGTCTGTTGTCCTGATCCTGTTTTCTTACAGTCTGTGAGATTTTACAGCATCACAGACCTCAAAGGAGACACTGCTCCTGGTTCAGCATATCCTGGAGTTTTGCTAATAAAGAAATGCAGATTAATTTTCATAAGCTTACACACCCATGGTAGGCAATAATCCCAATTTGCTAAAACTTTGATGTTCTTTTCCTATGAATCTTAAGTGCACCTCATGCCCTGCCTGCATGGCTGTAGTCTGCAGCTCAACTTCATGGCTTGAGAAGGGTTTAGTTTTGTTTAAAAATCAAATAAACTGTTCTTCTGTAACTAACATTGGTATCCACAAGCAAAGAGCAAAAATGCTCAAAAATCTCCAGGGCACAAGCTAATTATAACTGTAGTATTTGTCCTTGTCAGGGATTCTTATTAATGTTTGTTTAACTGTTTGGGAGTCCCCAGTTAGAAATAAATCTAAGGGAGGAGGAGATATTCTACAGATGCCTCGAGGTTTAGCCCTTTGTATGAAATATTTTCTATAAATGCTTTCTTTTGGAAGCAGCTATAGTAAACTATCAGAGAGCTCCTGGTCTTTTTCTTTCTCACATGCACACAAGCACACACATCCTTTCGCAAAAACAGAGCAAGAGGACTCGTACCTAACATGTTCACAGTTTGCTTGTTGTTCTTATCCCTGATGACAGTGTTTGGACCGATGTTCTTTCTCTTCCTCCTCCAGAGCTTCCTCCCGATGAGGCTGTACAGCACGGTCAGGCAAAACACGGGCAGGAAAAAGAAGATGCTGGAGGTCCAGACCATGATGGTGAGCAGCCCCGAGCGGATGGCGTACTCTGTGGCTCGGCACTCGTTGGTGCTCAGGGGGTTCGTGCCGTTCTCGTGCTCGACCCCCACCAGGATGAAGATAGGGCTGGCGCTGATGAAGGAGATGGCCCAGAGGAAGAGGATGACCAGCTTGACCTTCCCCTTGGTGATGATGACTTTAGCTCGCAGGGGGAAGCAGATGGCGACATACCGCTCCACGCTGAGCGCCGTGATGTTGAGGATGGTGGAGTAGGTGCAGCTCTCGCTGATGAACTGGAAGAGCTTGCAGAGGAGGTCCCCGAAGTTCCAGGGCCGGTACTGCCAGAGGCGGAAGAGGTCCAGGGGCATGCACAGGAAGATAAGCAGGTCGGAGAAGGCCATGCTGGACAGGTACAAGTTGGTGGTGGTCCTCATGTCCCGGAACCGCGACACCACCAGCATGGTCATGAGGTTGCCGATGATCCCGATGACGAAGAGCAGGACACAGGCGACGGTGATGCCCGCGAGCACGGGCACGGGGAACAGGTGCAGCGGGGGCTCGGCGCCCGTCCGGTTCTCGGCGCCGCGGCCGCCCGCGCTCCCCTCCCGCATCCTGGCGCCGCGGGCTGCG